>WPIO01000037.1:2487500-2857500 GCA_009760855.2 Cristatella mucedo | reverse complement strand
AGCTTTGCTGAGCGAATTTCTCGTTCATTTGTGAGGAATTGCAGTATTGACCCTGGCTATTGCCGTTATATCAAGTCAATTAACGTGCAATATCCTTGGATGTGATATCGTTGAACTATGAGAGCAGGGAAGTTTTATATACAGTGAGAGGTATAGCTTCGTGCAGCCAATCTCTGGTAACGTTCCGGTGAATTGTAGAGGTGTGTGTGGCTTTATGCCCAGCCATTTCTACCGATTGCCATGCACTAATTAAGAATGTAAGAGAGAAATGTATTCTCAAATCATGTGCCAGCACCTTAACCGTAGTCTCCCGGAGTAAATATTCGAAATTGTAGCGATGATAAACCGACTTCTGAGCATCTTGTAACGGAATACAGTGGATTGCAGTATTTTCCAAGGCCACTGCGATTGATTGATATGGATTGCGTGCAAGCGCAAGAGCCAATAGTAATGAAATTGTATGAGCGCACTAAAGGAAAGAGTCAAGTAACGTGCAATACAACTTAGAGATTCTTGCTTACGATTTCTAGACATTGGAGGCCGATTGCAATCGATTGCGGTGAATTAGGGTATGGGTCGGGCCGTTGCAGTCAATTTTAGTGCATTGTTCATGAACAGGCATGTAAAACGGCATGAAATTTCGTGGTTTCACTTAGAAATGTGTTTCTTATTATAAGCAGTGTAAACTAGAGTTTCGCTTTGATGACTTCGGGATATTTTGAAGTTGTAAAGACGTGGAGTTTTCTCAACTGAATTGCTGTTATCAGCCCGAGGAGTGCAAGCCAGTGCCCTTTATTGCCAGGGAGCGCGGACGCCCAATGTATGAATTATATTGGCTGCCCACCTAAAACTGTGTGCATCAAAATGCAATAAAAACTAAAACTAGGAAAGATCTATTTACAGCCGTTTCAGTTGGATTGTGGCATTTCCGGTGATTGTCGACAAGTGTAGTGCATCGCAACGAGAACGCTTGTCACAGAGAAAGTGAAGTCTTGTGAGTAATGTAATGTAATGTTATGTATCGCCGTCTGTAACTTCACAAAGCCATAAAGACTATGTGGGTGTTACGTAGGAGAGTTTTGTATAGCTCACTCACAGCCTAAGCAGCTTTCGGTACGTATCTGGTAGCCAACAGACTTCGTCTCACGCAACAAAGAGAAAGTGGGAAGCATAGCAGAGTCAGGAGAGCAGCTGAGGTAGTGAGTAGCATGGAAGTTGCAGCTCAGGACCGCTGAAAAAGATGTGCCATAGTCGGCAGCAGGAGAATAGTTATCGCTGCGTAAGAATTGAGGCAGGGAATTCCACAGTCGAGGACCTGCAGAGCTAAAGCTTCTGACGCCAATGTTCTTTAAGCGGAGGAATGGAACAGCTAATTTACACGTGTCACTTAGTGTACTTTCATATGCAATCAATAAAAGAGGCATTAGCCTAGAGTTTCTTTCAATTTGCTGCGGAATGCTTGGTAATGAATTGAATTGCAGTATTGGCCCGGACCGCTGCAATGTATTTCTGTAGACTTTGAATGAACGCGAGCATGGAACGTGACGAAATTGCGTGGGTTCGCTTGCGATATGGCGTATTTTTATACACTTAACTATTTTTAGCGTAGTGCAGCTAATTTCACGTGGGTTTGAAGAGGAATAAAGTGGATTAAGGTCGATTGTGGTGCAAGTACGGGTCTACGCAGCCCTTGAGCATGAGCACGTGAAAGGGTAACGAAGACGCAATTTTGTGGGCACATTTAACTGAAGGAGTATTAGAGTGTTCACTTGAAATAACTTCAAATAAATTCACATAGAACCGATGAAATGCTACTATATTAACATACGATTATTGGCACTTCTCACCACATATGTCCGGTCATTTTGAGTACACGGCGGTAGTTTGTCGGACCCCTCACTACTACCAAGATTAGCCAGCGAAGACGCCGCAGTTTGAATTTCACTGTAATTTTGTCAAGGTCAATAAGTAAGCCGCATCTAAAGCAATTTCGGTAGTGATTTGCAAACACTCTGTATCGGTCGCAGGCAAAGCGAAAGAAGTTAAATTCTGCAGAGTGGCTGTTTATTTTTCTAAAATCGAATGCGACTTGGCTATTCGAGTGGATTCTGTTGTAAGCTGACGATCGGTGAGCGGTCTGCCTTGACAGAAATGGCATTTGTCTTTACAGCTTCGCATAAATGAGGAGAGCATCAGCACGGGCACCTAAAAAAGATTGAAAGGCACGTCACATCACTGTTAAAGCAAGAAACATGCCAAGCGGTCCAGCAGCTGAGTGCCAGGTGACACTGTCCTGCGTTTACCTTGCACAAGCCGCCCGATCCTGCAAAGCAATGGGGGACCTTACCTTGATTAACTGACTTACTTTTGCTTTGGAAGGCATCAGCAGTTGCCCCTGGAGCGTAGACTATCGTCGGCAGAGGTTTTCCGTCGTAGGTGCAAGCAGGATCGCCTCGACTATGAACTGAAATCCAGCCAAAGTCCGTGGAGCATCCGGTGTATGGATTCTTGAGAATCAAAAAGGCACGTCCGTATACGTCAGGCGGTCTGAAAAGAAGAAGACAGTACGACTTTGTTACTTGCTAGTCATCAGTGTAGAAGAATAAGCCGTAAAGTCATAGGACTGAATCTTAAAGGAACCTTGAAATATTCAGGAATACTTACTGAGGTACCTCATCGCATCAAGGGAAAGCCGACGATGCGAAAAAAAAGCGGCAAATGCACGTTCTGAATAGCTGAATGAACCGGCTCAAGACGGAAGAAACTTAGTAGTTTTAACATAAACATAGCATAAATATGACAAAAATGGTCCTGTAATTATGGATGATAGTTGTAATAAGAATTGATAAACTGATAGTAGTACTCTAAGAAATCTAACACTCTATCCAGGCGGAACAGAACTCAATCTCCCTCTCTATCTCTTCAAGAAGAACTAACCCAGAGTTAATGTAATGAAATGCTAGGCATCATTCTTAATCTAGTACGTAGGATCACACATAAATGCACGAAGGACCCCTGGTTGCCATATCAATTTTCTGTTTAGAAGCACTTACGTGTTCATGTACCACAATGGTGACGTGGCGCTGAGGTCAGTCCAGCTACTTGTAATTATGTTCTTCTGCTTAAAGAACGTGGACGCAGTCTCACCGTTGCTGGAGAAAACCAGCTGCTTTGCAGTTGACCCTGCTGTTGCCAAATTCACAGCAACCTAAAAGCAAGCCAGCATGAACTTCAGTGGCCTTAGCGATTCGATTAAGCATTATGAGTGTGTTGACTATTTAAGTAAGCAATTTAACTTCAAGCTGATAAAGTTCTGAATGTAAGCCCATCCATTGGTCCACCAGTCTTTAAACACGAGCCTCTAACGTCTTATCGCTTATTGTGAGCTGGTTTGGTCTAGGGGTTAAGGTGCTCGCCCCAGACCAAGGTCTGGCTGAGGTCGTGGGCTCGAGCCCGGAGGCATATGTGAAACGCCTTAATAGAGATTAAGCTCTCTTGGGGTGCTGAACAAATGAATTATATTAATTTATTTGTTTATTTTGTGCCCCTAGAGATATTAGCAGCACTATGCCGATGCTACATCTTTGATGAATGTCCAGGAACCTAAGCAGTAGAGGTAATTGGCGAATTTACATACCTCGATAAACATGCACTCGCATCATTAAAACATAACATGCAATTAAGTATTGAATAAGGTAACAATTAATTGCAGGCTTTTTATTAGATTGTTGTTTAATTATAATTTTAAACGTTGTGTGAGTTATGAATCAGTGTAGTGGATGCAATGAACAGCTTAACTGGGACAGCCAGTCTTATCTTTGAAATTGAATTTGACTGCGATGTTTTGAAAGCTGACACTAGTATTGAACTTTAACACACTCGACAGAAGTATGCAAATTATTTTAAAGCTATATTCTTGAGCTGGACCAGCTCGTTTTGACATTAGGAAGTTTGCTGTTGGATAGAGGCGTACCTGAGTAATTGGAAACTTGGACCAATTGTCAACGATGGCATTCTTTACATAGCATTTGCACGAGTCATCTTCTGCCATCATGCATGCAGTTGCATATTGGGTGCTTGGACCATTAAGGAATGCATCGGTTGCGTCGACGCCTATTTCTTTGCTGATTTTGTAGAGAAGCTTCCACGCATCTAAAAATATCACGTACTCGAAATGCTTGAGATAGAGCAAACTAGTAACAGACAGCACAAGCTCTATAACCAAATTACTTGGTCTATGAACTGTGGACTTAATTAGAAGGTGACAAAACGAAAACGATTGGCTGTTAAACTTGGTCAAGTGTCGTACAGAGAAAAGGCTAAGGCTGTAGTCACTGTGAAACCAATTGGATTGCTGACGTAGGTATAGTGTCTCTGCTTGTTTTGCTCAACCTTTCGGCAGCTTTTGATACTATCGATCACCAAGTTCTTCTAGAGCGCCTCTCATCTCGCCTGGGCACAACTGGCACTGCCCTGCAATGGTTCAGATCGTATCTCAGTGGGAGACTTAAGAGAATTGACCGTGAAAAGATAAAGATCATCCGAGGTACCTCTGAAATATGGGGTACCTCAGGGCTCCGTGCTAGGTCTGGTTCTTTTCACGGTTTATACTCTCCCTCTTGCTGATGTGATTGCCAAGCACAATCTAGGCTTTCACTTCTATGCGGATGACATTCAGTTGTACCATTGCTTTGATCCCTCCCAGCCTTCGAGCACCTCGAACTCTCTCAACTCCCTTGCTGCATGTATCTATGACATCCGTAAATGGATGGCGGCAAATTTTCTAAAACTAAACAATGATAAAACTACCGTACTAGTTATGGGCAAACCCAGTGTGATTCACAAATTGCAAAGGCTAACCCTCAAAATTGGCTCTGCCAGCATATCTCCAGTTGAATCAGCTCAAAATCTAGGAGTCATGTTCAAAAGTGACCTCTCGTTAGACGACCACATCAGCACCACAGTCAAATCTGAATACTTTCAGCTACATAGCATTGCTGAAATCCGGTCTTGTTTAGATAAGAATACCACGTCTAACTTGGTCCATGCATTTGTGACATCCCGTCTTAACTTCTGAAGCTCACTGCTTGCTGGCCTACCAGCATGTGCAATCAGGCGATTGCAGCTGGTGCAAAACTCCTTAGCTAGGCTTGTCTGTCGTGAGCGTCACAGTTGCGGCATCACACTACTTTTCGACGACCTACACTGGCTACCAGTCAAGCAACGAATTGACTTCAAGGTTTTGTCGCTCACTTTTAAGTCGCTTCATTCTTTGGCTCCAGCCTATCTCTCAGATCTACTCCCCCACCAAGCCAAGCATCGTACCACCCGCTTTTCGGAATCCAAAACTTTACCAATACCTCGTACAAAGCTCAATTTCCTTGGAGACCGTGCATTTAGTTCGTTTCTCCCAAAGCCTGGAACTCCCTCCCGACTTGCGTCAGAACATCCCCGGACTTTACCACATTTAAAAAGAACTTAAAAAGACACCTATTTAGGACAGCATTTAGTGGGTCCGTGTGATTCATCCTTAATGTGCTCATGCATGCTGACACTGTGTATGCTGCCACTAACCACATTTGCATGCTGACCCTGTGCATATCAGCCATAACCATGTTATTTATGATGTTTATCCAGCATGATATTACTCACCATTCAATCGCGGTTGCCTTTGCAGCAAATGTAAAGCGCCTAGAAAGAAATCGAATTCTCTAAGGCCGTTTTATCAAGTGAATTATTATTATTATTAATATTATTATAGGATCCAGGCGAAACCCAGTAGTCTTCCTTGGTGAAAAAACTTGGATGGAAAGCAGAATGATCCGTAAATTTAAATCATTGTTGGGTCTGTTGTTTTTACAGCTTTAGAATTCCGTCCCAATCTTGTTCATCAAGAACACGTTTGTGCGAACAGAATCCTATTCCGTACAAAATGTTTGCCTAAGAAACTTAAAGTCGAGAAGTCATGAAATTTTGGCTGCACTATTGTTAACATGAAAAGTGTTCACATGTGGAATAAAAAGTTTACGTCGAGTTTGAGGAGTTCATTTTTAAAATAAGTCTGTTCCACAGCCTCCCTATCTTGGCATTGAATTTTATGCATTATTAGTGGCTGTTCTGTTATTGCACTGTCAAGATGAGTATGCATCATCAAGTATTTCTAATGATTGTTAAAATTTATCCAAAAATCACAACCCTTTCTTAGCCAGCGTGAATCGTTCCTTCCGGGATCATGCCTGCAACAAATTTTAGATATTGTATTATCTTATTTCACAGCCTTCTTAGTTCGGCTAAATGGCCTTAGTGAAAATATTCCCACCAGTTGCATCCAGCAATGAATGATCGCCCACTGCAGGATTTGAACCCGCAACCTTGATCGTGAAGAGTGAGCTCCTTACTTTATGGGCCATCACAACCCATAATAACTTAATAATTTTCATGCTTAATTTGTAGCGATCATACTTATAGTCATGGAAAGATGTTTAATGGTCTTAGGCACTGTTAAAATTCATTAAATTATTTTTCGTATGCAAATTATATGTCGACATGCCTGCAGAGCATTGAGCTCGGAATCCACTAATGGCTACACGTACGTCATGAGTATCGATAGTAAGAGCATAACAAAGAATGTCCCAGCACCAATAAACGTTGCACATTGCTTATCGGCTTTCAGTGATCCAACCTGGCTTCTGAAGACTGGTTGTGCTTCATGATTTTAACCTTTGACCTAGGTTCGCAGGCTAAGCTCCTTAGTGATTAGTGTACACTCATCAAGCCAGCCTCTAATTGTAGACAGATTAAATTAAAATATGATAGACAAACGATCATTTTTAAACTTGGGCTCGTCAAGCACTTGTGCAAGCACGTACTTGGATTGGCTTTGTAGTAGCTCGTCCAGTTAGAGTCTCTGCTGTTGGCTGTTGTCCACGACGAGTAGAAGTCCTGGTCGTAAATGATGCAGTGCTGCAAGGCAGCGTTGTACGTGAAGAGTCTGCAGGAATCAGTCAAAGTTTCGCACAGCTTCCAACAATGGCCGGCGTTGATAGCATTGACTGTTTGTATGCTGCAGATCCGATCGCCTGCTTCTTGGCAGGCTTGGATGCGCATACCACCAACTGTCTGGAACTTTGGTGGAACGCCGTCGCACGTAACGGCGGCTAAAATAAAGAGAACTATTATACAAGAGAAGCTTGGAGCGGGTTGTACACAGAAATACATTCAACCGGAGCCCCTATTTTCTTAAAAGAGTAATTGGATTCCGTATTTAAGCCGTGCCCTTGTCACCACGATAGTCTGTGCAGCCCAGAGTTTAAAACATTGCAAAACCTGCTCGGCAAGATGTATTAATAATTGGTTAGCAAGAAACTGTGTATATTGAATAACCAGTCGCACAGCTGTATACACATTTGAATGGCATTTGCCATGCAGCTTTACCAGATGTGACAGCAAAAATAAAGGGAGCATCTTGGTTAGGGCTAAGAGAGTCGACTGAAACAATTCTGTCGGCTGTTGCTTACATAGTGAGAATAATAATAATAATAATAGTAACGATGCATCGCGTTCGCAGGGCACTAAGAGAAATACCTCTTGATCCAGGTGCTTAATAACTCATTACCTAGAATAATTGATGAGAAATTAGTCAAGGTTTGAGATTGAAGTAATGTACAGGCATCAATGTATAAGATCCACCTGCTACTAAATCCTGAAAGAACAGATAAGCCTTGGATAAGTAAACATATCAGCGGCCTGTTTATCATGTTTTTATCGTTTGGCAGCACTGACGGTTAGCATAGTAGAGCATTGGAAGTTCCTGAGGGATTTCAGCATCTCAGTTTTTCTTTACATTAGCCTATACAGCATTTACAGCTTTAGATATTTCACGGGCTACATCAGAAGTATGAATCGGCCGCCATCAGTGAGCTGATACATTTGGTTGATCAACAAATTTAAGTCTGCTGCGTCATTACGGTTCAGTATTCAAGTCTGATTTTCAGAAAATACACCCGTTTACACCCATTTACACAACAAACCCAGCCTATAACTGCACCACCACAACACGAGGCGAGTTTTTCAATAAACGATCTTAAATAAGAGATCTTACATCTAGCTAATTCGGTACTTACGCAATCAAGATTATCGGGCAGATTTTAGCCCGAGCTTACAAAATGGTAAAGTTATTGTTATCGAAGCGAGAGCTTCATTTTTTCCCCTAAAGCCACGAGTACTTCTTTAGCCATGGCCAGCAGTGAAGGATATTGCCAGGGCAGCCAAATCATCCTCCAATTACTGAGAGCTGTCAGTTCTGTACTCTCACTAAAATAGATTTTTGAGTCAAGAGTTAAGTTTAAGTTATGCTACACATATGATAGGATTATGGTCTTCGTGCGGCAAGCAGTAGGTCGGCGGGATGACACCAGCTGCTATTTCTGTATTTCCGCACCCAACGCCGAGGAGGCTGCTACGTCAGCATCTGCTTCGATATAAACGAGGCCGCTTGAGTCTGCTACTGCTCGCTGTTAAATTACAACACACACAAGGTGAGCTTAACTTGCCTAGGAAATCAAGTCTTTGGCGTAATGGGCAGTCTTCTATGTAAACGAACATTTTAATGCTTTGCTTGCGCCATACTGTTAAATCTTAAATCTCCTTTTAGCCACAATCACTGAGTGATTAGTTGCGTTCGTTTCCGATGCAGAGCATTTAGTTGCAAAGCTACGAAAAAGCATAGAGCTTACGCAAAACAACTTACGGAATCATGGGCAATCACGATAAAATAATGTATACCTGAAATATACTCTGCACGCGAAAAAAAAATCGTTACTCTGCTGCATTGGCACATTACAGAGGCTCATTACGTGTAAGGAATCGGAGACCTTAGCCTTACCGCAGGAATCACTGCCCTGGCCTGTGACTAAAGCCACCGTCGCGAGGAAGCACACGAGGGTATGCATTCTACTGGCGCTGCTTCTCGTAACTTGATATTCCCCGAGAGGTTTATATTGGCGGCAAGAGCAAAAGTGTTAGCCGGGCTGTCCAATCAGATGCTTTACGAAGTAACAATGGGTGATTCACAAGCCAAAGTAGGTCGCCGCAGGTCGTGTAGATCGCAGAGCCACGACTAAAGGCTGGATGGCTGGGCTCAAACCGTATCTCGCGCTTGCCAGGTCTCTCATGCTTTGCTGCCATGGCAGCGAACAGCTGTCAAAGCTTAGCTATGCCGGCGAGCAATGACGCACGAGGCGGAGCTGCGTAGTTCTAGCAATCCGGCTCAGTCACAGTTAAATGCAATTCCCCCTGTAGATCGCGACGGGGCACTTCTTAAGAAACTTAAAAATGTTAAGGCCGGCCGCTATTTTAATATCGATAAAATATTGCGATTTTCTAGTAACTGCAACCGATCAAAGTTACGCCGGATAAAATGTTTCTGCGATTTTGAAGTAGCTCATTATTTTCAGCAGCATTGAACGCCGCCCGGCTCCTGTGCATGCCATAAAATACCATTGGACATTTTTATAAATGCATCATGAAAAAATCAATAGCCTCGTACGTGGGCCGATTGTCAACGCTTGCACCACGGAATCGTACAGGCGCAACTGGAGCTAACCACAACCAGATTGCTGGACGGGTCTTGGAGGTGAATTATTGTTAGTCTGGATGCAGACAATGACGTTAATCTGTTCCGAGTGTGTAACTCTTAATACAGTTGGCTACACGTAAGTTCTGTCTACTTTGAAGCTTGAGGCCACTGAAAACGATCGGAGATATGGTGAGGCCTTTGTAGGTTATTCGCACTACAAAGGAAAATTGACGCTATGAATGAGTACAACCTGGAAAAATTGTCCGTGATAGTTAATCGAAATCAGAGCTTAATGCAGCTCATTTTGAGGACGCAAAGTAGGTTGCAGTTTTGTCACTCTCGACCTATGAAGTCATTCGCGTCTGCACTCGCATGCCTAGGGAATGACATGCTGGTGGTCCGTACAGCTTCTTCGCGCGTACCTAGCGAAGCAGTATAGTTCGCAGGGCCCGCCTTTGAAGACCATCTGCAAGGCAACTGGAGAGGCAGGAGGGTGTAATTCAGCCGGCACTGATGGAGCGCAGTGGTCTTTAACATGCAACCATTCACGAAACTGTTAGGAATGTAAGTGACATAAATAGCAATAGCAAAATTCGTATTGCTCTTGATGAGAGCCAAAGCTGGGATTTTTATGAAACGTAATGTAATTTAATGTAATGTATCTCCGTCTGTAACTCCACAAAGTCATAAAGGCCATGTGGGTGTTGGGAAGGAGAGTTTTGTATAGCACACTCACACCCTAAGCGGCTTTCGGTACGCATTCGGTAGCCAACATACTTCGTCTTACGCAACAAAGAGAAAGTGGGAAGCATAGCAGAGTCAGGAGAGCAGCTGAGGTAGTGAGTAGCATGGAAGTAGCAGCTCAGGACCGCTGAAAAAGATGTGCCACAGTCGGCAGTAGCAGAGTAGTTGTCGTTGCATAAGAATTGTGGAAGCGAGTTCCACAGTTTAGGACCTGCAGAGCTAAAGCTTCTGTCGTCAACGGTCTTTAAGCGGAAGAATGGAACAGCTAATTTATTTTCCACACAGGACCTGAGAGCGTAAACAAGCTGAAACTGATGCAGCAGTTCATCTAGGTACGAAGGAGCCAAGCCGTGGCGGGCCTTGTGGGTCAGCGTATGAACTTTGCTCTGTATCCGTTGCTCAACCGGTATCCATCCTAGCTCTTTTAGCTAAGGAGATACGTGCTCAAACCTCTGGGACTTGAAGACTAGCTTTGCAGCCATATTCAAAGTCAGCTGCAGTGGCCTAACAGCTTTCTTTGGTAGCCCAGCCAAAAGGGAATTGCAATAATCAAACCGGGACAGAACTAAGGAGCAAGTTAAATTTTTTACAAGGAACTTTGGGAGACAGCTCCTGATCTTGGATAGGGATTGGGCGTGATGGCTAGCTGTAGAAGCAGTCTTCTGAATGAAGCTTTTAAAATTAAGGCAGCTGTCGAAAATTACACCTAAATTTCGAGCACGTGGTGATGGTCGCACAATAGCATCACCTATTAGAAGAGCAAAGCCTTTTATTCCAGCCGCACGCTTAGGGTGTCCTATGAGGAGCAGTTCGGTTTTATTGTCTTTTAACTTCAGAAAGTTTTCCGACATTCAGGATCGAATGTTGGCAAGTCAAGCATTCAGTTTATCAGTTGCTGCAGCAGAATCTGAGGGTTTAAATGACAAATACAACCGAGTATCACCAGAATAAAAGTGATATCCTATTCCATGGGCCTTAATCACTAGGACATGGCTTATGCAGGATGGATGCTAGTAAATTGGCTTGTGATAGGTGTTCCGGTGTTTGTTCACAGAACCACATAAAGGGTGCTAATCACGAAAGGATCCACGAGGAAAAGGTTCATCTTTAGTTTCTTGCAAATCAAAACAGGCGATGACGTACAGTATTTTAGAAGTGAGGTCTACGATTTGAAAGTCAACCGGCTGCAGTCTACAAATGATATGACGTTGGATAGAGATATCACTAATCAAACTAAGCCACACTAGCTAATAGTAAGGTAGGATAGGCAATTATTTTACATAGATAGGCTGAAGTAAGAAAATGGAGTCATGTAGAATTCAGCGAAAGACCCCTAAAGTTGCCTGATGCTGCTTGGTGCGTTGCCAGTGCAGGTAGATGAGAAGGAGTGGAACAAAAGCAGTTGTTACTGTCATGACTAACAATCCTACCTGTAGAGTTTTGCATCAAGTGTAGGTACCTTATCGCACATGCCGAAATACTTGCACGCAGTGAGTTACAGAAGTTTAGACAGAAATTTCCAAATAAGTGAACGAGGCATGCTACTTAGGTAGTTTTTATTTATTTTTAGGCGTGGCTTTTTTACGGTTGCAATGAAAGCGAGAATTTGTGGTATTCTATCTCGGTTATTCGTTTATAGCTATCGGACAGCTGAAGGCGGCAAATAACGGTAAGCGAGGCAGAGCTCCATTGTAATAGCAATCCGGCTCAGCCACACTTAAAGATACTTAGTGACTTTAGTATCCCTGACGTTCCAGGTGCTCCACTAACAATGGCAAGATACAGAAAACTAAACCAGGCCCACCCTCTGACCATTTTCTCGGATACTGCTTCGTACAGTGAATTAGCACCTGGCAGAAGGCTTGGGCCTCAATATTCAACAGTTAAAGCTGCGATGACGATCTACGTTCTCCTTCTCTACCTGAGAATCGCATGCCAGAAAAACGTGGAGGTGTGCTGCTGGTGTGCGACCAGCGGCTGCATTCTTTTCCATCAAAATTGCTCATAAGAGCCATCTCCAGGAGCAGATAGGCAGTTCTCAGCCGTGGCAATTTGTCATGACAGCTGACCCTGACTGCGGTCACTTAGTCACAGGCTGAGGCAAACGGACGAATGCTGTGGAAGTAGATAGAGAAGACATATGAAATGTACAGAGAGAAACGACGCAAGATAAAATATAGATGAGAGAGAGAAAGAGAGAGAGGAAAAGGTGACGGAAAAGATACACACGCTTGGTTGGTAGATGCATCTATTAGATATATTAGACAGTAGGTAAGCATATAGGTAAACAGACAAAAGGAAAACAGACAAGATACAGCAACAGAGGCAGCGGCAGAATGAGGAAAGAAAGCAAAGAGACGGAAGCGAAGCTAAAGAATTATATGGTTTATAAATTATTATAGTTTTGACGTTAATTCCCAGATTTGCAACGTCGAAATACTCATTTACGAAACTGAAATTTCTAACCTCTCGTAAAAAATTCTATCCGAAATCAAATAAGGAACCAGCTAGCTAACTGCTGTAGCGGAACGATTGTTGAACGGGCACTCTGGCTGCATTCCTCAAAACCAGTCTTAATATTTGCGGCATTCAGAGTATGCGCTTTATTCCATGAACAAACAAATCTTACAATAACTACTTTCATAAAAGCCGTACATTGCACTAAGATATTTCTTTGTGTTATAAACGTAACTGAATATAACGTCAACAACCCGGCTAGATCGATTAAATAGTATACCTTATTATTAGTATTGTTGTGAATATTTTTCGGGTTTGATAGGGTTTCCCTCTATTGCCGGTGCGCATTTGTCAGGTTGACATCGATTGCCACTCGTTTCCGCCAAATTAGCACACACAATGCACTTTAATTTTCAGAAACCATAAAAACAAAGATAAAAGGTTAAAGTGATGACAGTAGGAACTGTACAAAAAAAATCTTCGGTCGCCTTGCGCCATTTTGTTTGCTTTAGTTGAGCAACTGCAGTCGATTGCATTGCATGGCAGTTAGATTAAACACTCAGAAGGGGAAATAATTATGGGGTTACATTTTAAACGAAGTGAATTTTATATGCGAACAGAATTGGAGCCTTACTAAGCCATATGCTGGTCGATTGTAGACTAATTGTGGTGTGAAAACCGAAAAGAAATCAAAATACTGAAGGAAAACCTCTTTATTCTCCTCATATAAAATGCGAACCGCTTGTCTAGTTGATCCCTTCTTTAGGTTGCGATCGGTGAGCGGTCTCCCTTGACTGTAATGACGTTTGCCTTTACAGCTTCGCATAAAAGAGGAGAGCGTCGGCACGAACACCCAAAACCGGATAGCATGGCACGAGACATCACTTCTGCAGCAAGACAAATCTTAATAAGTCAAGCAGCTGAGTTCCTGGTGGCATTGCCAAATCCTGACCTTGCACCAGCAGCATTAGCATGGAATGGCTGGTAGGACCTAACCTTGACCGACTCACTTACCATTACTTCGGAAATAATCAGCTGTCTCCCCGGGGGCGTAGACCAGCGTTGGAACGGGCTTCTTTTCGTAGATGCAAGGATGATTGCCTCGACTAAAGATTGAAATCCAGCTGAAATCGGAGGCGCATCCCCATTGATTCTTGTTGATTAGAAAGGCACGGGTAGGAAGTAACTGCCTTAAAACGGACAGACGGAGCGATTTTGCCACTTGCTGGTCATTGGCATAGGTAGATGAAGCATGCAGTCTGATGGAAATAGTAAGCAAGTTAATGGCGAGCTCACTAATCGTCTAAATGAGTGAGCCGAAGGTGCAAAACACCGCCAATCAACGTTCTTAATAATGTAATTAATCAGCTCACGGCGTGTTAGACGAAGTGGTTTTCACGAAAGCATAGCTCAGAAATCTTATAAATATATGTAATAATAGTGGGTGCTCAGATCCTCATCTCGGTTACATTCTCAAATATAGAGATTATATATCTAGCTAGGAGGTGTTCTCAAGCAACTAAGAGTACTGCCTAGCTTTCGGACCTGCAATAAGGCAAGGTTATTGTTACCGATGAGAGAGCTACTCATGTTTAGCCATTTTCCTAACACATTTTTACAGCCACCACCCGGAAAACCTAACCGGTAAATTACATGATGTTGCAAGTAGCCAGGTCTGGGAAGTATGTTTCAGATTGCGAGAAGATCTCTGCCAAAATAAGGGCCTGCTTAGGCAGAGTGCGAGACCGCTCGGTTCAGGCTTTTGTGATGTCGAACGTAAGTTGCTGCAATTGCCTTTATTCAGGACTTTTGACCTGTGCCTTTAATTAACTTCAACGGGTGCCAAAATAAGCAGCTCGTCTTAAAGACTCGACTATAGACTCGACTTACACTCTCGACTTACTGATTTACAGCACATGTACTAAGAATATAGTCTTGGTGCAGCAAGCAGCCGGTCCGCCGGATACAGACACCATCTGGTATTATTAAGCTGCCGCCGAGGCCAAAATTGAAGCTGCTGAATTCAGCCACTCGTTACTGTTACTTCACGTAGACATATAAGGCGAGCTTCACTGGTCTAGGCGATTAAGTCCAAGGCCAAATGAGCGGAATCGCATGCAGTCTTAGCCTGTATCGCAGGAGACATGGTCCTTGCCTTTAGTTCAGCTTGGACACGAAGTCAGGACATTTTAAGCGTAACTATGCACCATTATACCGAACCTCATTTCAGCCGCTGTCGCTATGACCAACTTCCTCGTTGTGAAAGTTAGATACACCTATCACTGAAGTGCAAAACTTCGAAAAAAGTGCTTGACGCAGTGAAAAGAAATACAAAATTCAACGTTAACTATAAATTTATGTAGACCTGAAATATGCTATGCATACGAGAATGCAATTGTTATTCTCCAACATTCAGTCATTAACTATTAACTATTCACTATGCGAGTAAGGAACCGGAAACCTTAGTCTTACACCAAGAATCACTGCCCTGGCCTGTGACCAAAGCCACCATCGCAAGGAAGTCAACGACGGTACGCATTCTACTGGCGTTGTCTGTCGTAACTTAATATTCATTCCTGACAGTTTTATATTGGCAGCAAGAGCGAAAATTTATCCACGCAGATCTATTCAAGCAGATGCTTTAAAAAATAACGATAGGTGACCTACAACCCTTACTAGGTCACTGCAGGTCTTTCAGGTCACAACCATAATTGACGGCTATGTATGACTGTGGTCCCACTCTATCGCACGCTTGCCAAGTCCCTCGCGCTTTGCCGCCAAGGCAATGAATCGCTAATTAGCTTGCATAAGCCGGTAAATAATGACGCACAAGGCAGAGCTGCCTAGCACAAACAATCCGGTTAAGCGACACTTGAATACAATTCACGTTGTATATTGCATCCTTGTACTTCCTCAATTAACTCAAAATCCTAAGTTTAATCGCTATTTTCAATTTCTCCTAATTATTATTTTAAATGAACTGCCACTTATTGAAGTTACGCCTGCTAAAATGCGTCTACGACTGTGAAATCCATTGTTAATCATTGCGGCATTGCATGCCACACAGCCTCGTGTATAAAACGCTGCCGTCGACTTGTTTTATAAACTCCTCCTGGAAACAGCAGCAGCCTATTGCATGCAATTATCGTCAAAGTTGGCACTACGGAATCGTATGTGAGTAATCGGACCGTAGTACAATCAGTCACCGGCCGGGCCTTGAAGGTAAATTTGGTTAGTGTGAATGCCCGCGATATCAGGCAATTCTATGAATGCACTCTAAATTAAGTTAACTGCGTATACATTCTGTAGATTTGTACTTGACACTGCTGAAAACGATCAGGTATATACAGTCAGGCTAGCGAATTGATCATTAGGCCTATACAGGTCATTTGCCTGACTAAGGTGAATTCGATATTATGTACAAGTACAACACTTGAAACAATTTTCCGTGATAGTTAATCAAAATTGGAGCTTCGTGCAGCTCATTTTTGGATGCCAAGTAGATTGCAGTGCAGTTGCGATGGACCTTAGGAAGCCATTGAAAACTGTCAATTGATTGGTAGTGAGATGTAGAGTGATGCTGCTTGATGCCTTGCCAGCGCAGGACTAAGAGAAGTGATTGGGACAAAAGCTGTTGCTACTGTCAAGACAAACAGGCCTGGCTGCAGAGTTTTCCATCAACTGCCGGTACTTTCTTGCACGTGCCAAAATAATTGCATGCGGTGAGGTACAGAATACAAGACTTGATTTCGCAGACGAATGAACCTGCTACTTAGGTAGTTTCCACGTATTTTAGGCGTAGCTTTTTCTCAGTTGCTGTGGAAGCGATGATGAGTGCAATTCACTATCCGCTATTCGTTCTTAGTTCTCAGACAGCTGAAGGCGGGCAAAGAATGATGTGCAAAGTAGAGCTTCATTGTAATAGCAATCCGGCTTAGCCTCACTTAAAGCTGCTTAGCGGCTTTAGCGTCCCTGGCGTTCTAGGTGTTCCACTGCCAATGAGAAGACACAGAGCACTAAAAAAAGACCACGCCGCCCTCAGCCCAGTTTTTTAGGTCCCTCGTTCGTGTCTAGGCAGGCTTGCTACGGCTGACGAACATGCTACGGCTCCCCGTGGCATGCCAGCACTCATTCAGTGCTTTCGTACCATTTTTTGGCCTCCAAAAGTTATAAAACCTAATCATGAAATAATGGGACGTCGAAAGCAGCCAGCTTTGAGAAAAAGTGTTTCGGATTTCCAGAAGCACACTGTGAAAATCAGGGCGTGGCAAGGCAGAGTGCGAAACCACTAGGTTCTGGCGTTTGTGATGTCGAACGTAAGTTGCTGCAATTGCCTTTATTCAGGACTTTCGACCTTTGCCTTTTATTAACTTCAACTGGTGACAAACTAAGCAGCTCGCCTGGTCTGCTGTAATGGACGTTGCCGTCGTAGCTGCAGCAACACACCACATATTTGTGAGCTTTACCGACTTCCTAGCAAGCATCAAATCGACTTCAAGATTGTCTTTCGGGTGCCCCGGTCAGTTTCGTACCTAGCACAAGCCTACCCACCTAAACTTCCAGCTTCCCGGTCTGTGCTCGCACCATCTCCTCCTGGTCTACTAGTAGTCGCTCCGTTGTTGTTACTTGGTGTAGTTTGGAGCAATCCAGCAATCAGTTCACCGTTACTGAAAGTCTTGATCCACTTAACCGATTCGGTGCTGTTCAAAAATTGTATTCCTTTAATCCCTGCTAAAAAAAGATGAACCTGTTCCTAAAAGCTTCCTCTGACAAATCTAAATCTGCCCATCTAAAATCATCCTAGATGACTTGCGGTTTCTTTTTTCCGAGTGCTTTTCTCCCTTACCATTATGCATAATTCTGCCAGTGTATTTAACGAGGAGTCCGGCTCACCAGTGGCCTTAAATGTAGATCTACGTGAATGCTAGCATTCGCATATCCAAGCACGATAATTGCTCGTTTTTTCATGTTTGTCCGTGCATTTAAGGTTGTATGTCAGTATTCCTTATTTATTGATTAGGCCACATGCCGAAAGACTTGCATACAGTGAGTCACAGGCGACAAGACCTACAAGTCTTACATGAATGGACCGACTAACAAGGTAGTTTCCGTGTATTTTTTGGCGTAGCTTTTTCTCGGTTGCTGTGAAAGTGAAGATGAGTGCTATTCGTTACCCATAATTCGTTTTTAGTTGTCCGACGGCTTGTGGCAGGCCAATAATAGCAAACGAGGTAGAGCTACCTAATACTAGCAACCCGGCTCAGTGACGCCTAAAAGAACTTGATTGGCTTCAGTATCCCTGGTGCTCCGGATGTTCTGCTGCCAATGAAAGATACAGAAAACTAAGCCACTGGTCCTCACGCTTCTCACTGTTGCTCAGGTACAGCGTTCCTGCTGCCGCTTGGCTGCCGGCATAAGGGTGGAGGCATAACTAACCTACATAGGCTAGCTATGCTGACGAAAGGCATACTCGTTACAGCATTCCAGCATCTTTACAGCTCTCTATTACGATTTTTTAAAGAAAGTGATTGAAGAGGATTTGGCAATGCAGTGCTTCGAGCTGGGCCATTGCAGACTACTACAGCACAGTCCCCACGATTGTGTGTACACAGTTTGTTGAAACTATGTGGCAGCACTTTAAGCAAAAATGCACAAGGAAAGTTAAGGCTTCGTTCAGCCAGTTTCAAGTCGCTTGGCGATGGATTGTAAGTGACTGCTGGGTTGGCCAGGTCGATTACCGAACATTGTCCGACAATTGTTAATAGAATTGGTGCTCAAGGTTTTGGATTCATTTCTAAACCAAGAAATGTCATGTGCTATTAGAATTGAGCTTCGCCAAGCCAATTTGGGGTCAATTTCTGATTGATCTAAGAGGATTGTGGCACTGGCCGGGCCAATGCTGTCGATTGCCATTTGCTGCCCACGATTATAAATATGTCTTTGGTAAAGATAAAGTGTCCGCACTTTAAACACAGTGCCATTTAATACCTTATTAAATTTTGAGCTTTTCCTTGGAACTATCTGGCAATTTACAAGGGATGATAATAGAATGCCGCATTAGTACGGGTAATTACATTTGCCCATTGACGTTAGTGCAGAATGGGTTCAAGTTATGTGGACGTGTTTGAGAACAGTGGAGTTCTATGTTCAATTGAAATTTAAACTTAACTCAGCTGATTTCCTATCGATTTGCCAAGAAGTGTGAGAATAGCCTCTGCCATTGTTGCCAATTGCCACGTATTTTCACCAGATTGAACACATGAAATAGGATAAAATTATGCGTGCACACTTTAAACATTGTGAAAAGTTAAATGCGATAGGAATATGCAGTTTGCCGAGCCAAATTCAGCTCAATTTGCGACGGATTAGGGCTTTCGGTTGAACCGTTGCTGTTGATTGACATGTGTGAATTTTACGTGAACGATTGGTAAAACTATCTTTTAGCCCGTTAAATAGAGTGCTCTGCAATACACGAAACAATTTGACCTTCATCATGCTAAGTATAATAATACATTTATATAGCGCAATTTGAGAAATTAATCTCCTTTAGGCACTTTACGAATGATGCAAAAAAACCATAACTAGATGATCGGTGGTGACACCCAAAAGCATAAGGCACAGTGTAAACAGGTACAAGCACAAACAAAGAACGAATCACAAGAGTCCTTGGGATTCTGTAATAAACAGGTGCAGTTTAAGCTTCTTTTTGAAATGCCCTTGTGTCAAGGGGCTTTGTGACATGCGCCGGTAGTGAGTTTCAGGCCTTGAGAGCATAGGAAATAATGACATGGTCTCCAACAGTTTTGAGGTCCGCACTCGGTATAGATAAAACGATTTGAGTCGGAACGGCAGGCTGTAGTATTATTGGCCAGATGGCAGAGTACTTCCGATAGGAAGGATGGTGCCAGTAAATGAAGAAACCTAAAAGTAATTGATAGAACTTTGAAGTCGTTACGCTTCCTGATTGGGAGTCAGTGCAGGTCGTCAAGAAGTGGTGTGATGTGGTTACTGCGAGACTTGTGACAGACATGCCTAGTTGCAGAGTTGTACGCCAATTGTAAGCACCTAATTGCACAGGCCGATAGACCAGCAAGCAGTGTATTAGAGAAGTCAAGACGAGATGTCACAAAAAAGCATGACTAGTTTTGATGTAAAATAACCGTCTATGCAAGCCGAAATTTTAGCTAAGTTATGTAGCTGAAAGAAGGCGCACTTGACTGTGGAGCTCATGTGGTCGTCTAATTAAAGGTCACTTTGGAACAGAAAACCTAGATGACGTGCAGATTCAAAAGGAGATATGATGGTGGAGTAGATCTTGAGTGTTAGGTTTTTCAATTTGTCAATCACATTTGTTTTTCCCATTACTAGTAGGTTGCTTTTGTCGCCATTCAATTTAGGAAAGTTTGCTGCCATCCATAAATGCAGCAAGTGGGTGTAGAAAATTCGACTTGCTAAAGGGCTGGGATGAATCAAAGCAAAGGTACAACTGAGTGGCATATGCATAGACGCGAATGCACCGACTATACTTGGCGATGACGTCGGCAAGTGAGAGTGCATAAACCGCCAAAAGATGCGGACCGGGCACAGAGCCTTGAGGTACCTTCTGCTTCGGTGGTTGCTTGGAGGATAGTTGTCTGTTTACATAAGTATTCTGGAGTCTCCAACTAAGATAGGAGCTGAACCATTGCAGTCCAGTGCCAGCGATAGCCAGGCGTGATGCGAAAAGCTCAAGAAGGACTTTTGTGATCAATAGTATCGAATGCTGAAGAGATATCAAGCAGAACGAGCAAGGAAACTTTACCCAAATCCTCATTCCTAAGATGGTCGTTATGCACTCTATGCAACTCGGTCACTTTCTATTGAATTTTGAGGGATCATGATTGATTGCCTTATTTCTCCGTGCCATGCGGTCAACTGGGATGCAATTGCAGCTGATAGAACTCGCACTCCAGGATTATATTGTACGGATGCCATTTTAAGCACAGTGGAATGTTTCATGGAATGAGTATCAGAACTTTTAAGCATTTCTGGTCAATTTGCCAAGAACTGGCGTATTGACTCCACCGTTTGCTGTCGATTGCAGTGGATTGCAAGACAATTAAATTCAAAATACGTTGAAAGTGAAATGGTTGCACTATGAAAGTAGTAAAGTGTTATATGCAGTAAGAGTTGTAGCTTCGTGCAGCCAATGTCTGGTCGCGTTCCAGTGGATTGCACAGAGTCGTGTGACTTTGGGCCACGCTATTGCTATCGATAGCCGTGCATTGCTTAAGATTATAAGAGTGCAATGGATTCAAATCATGTGCTTGCATTAGAAACGAAGTCTGCAGCAGTATGTATTCACAATATCTAGCACTATCAAAACGATTTTGGGAGCTCTGTAGTGTAGTGTAGTGAACTGCAGTATTTGCCCGGGCCATTGCGTCCGGTTGCCGTGCATTTCATATGAAAGCAAGAGGAATAGTATTGCAATTGTGTGAGCATACTAAAAAATAAATAGCATGGTAAATCAAACTTAGAGCTTCTTGTGTGTGACTTCTGGTCATTGGCTGCAGATTGCAGTGGATTGTGGTTAATTGGTGTATGGTATGGGGCCATTGCGGTCGATTGCAGTGCTTTATCTTAGAACGGGCGAACACAACCTCACGAAATTTTGTGGGTGGACTTTGAAAAGTTCCCGTATTAACGTGAACTGTTGCTTTGTTTGGATGACTTCAGGATGATTTGCAATGAATCAGGGTGGAATGTGTCAGGGAAAGCATTCTGGGCGAGTGCCATGAATTGCCAGGATGTGTGGAAGCACGACGGCTTGGAATTTACGTGAGTGTGCACTAACAGCAGCATGCCTTAAGGGCACATTTTGGTAAATTTCCCATGTATTTTCCTGACGAGACCTTCGATATAGGTTAACGTTGTGCAGGTTGCCTTTTTAGCGCAGTGAAATGTTACATGGAATGAGGAGCTTTGCTCAGTGAATTCCTAGGCGATTTGCAATGAATTGCTTTGATGACCACGAAAATTGCTGCAGATTTCCGTGCACGTCCAGAAAATTAACGCTCAGAATACATTGAAGGTGAAATGGTTTTACTTTGAAAGCAATAAAGTGGTGTATGCAATTAGAGTTGTAGCTTCTTGCGGCCAACTTCCAATAGCGTTCCATGGATTGTACCGAATTGTGAGGCTTTGGGCAAAGACATTGCTCTTGATTGGTCTGCATTGCTTAGGATTATAAGAGTTAAATGGATTCAGATCACTGGCTTTCACTTTGAGAATTTTCTGCTGCAGTATTTATTCAAAATGTTAATAATGAGAATCCGATTTCGGGGCATGATGCAGCGGATTGCAGTGGATTGCAGTACGTCTCTGGTCACTACAACCGATGACTGTGCATTGCAGGTGAAAAGAATAGGAAATAGTAATGAAAATATGCGGGTGCAATATAATAAAATGATAAAGTGATGTGGAATTGAAATGATAGCTCTTTGCTTCTCGCTTAGGATTTCCAGTCATTGGAGGATGATTGAAGTGGATTGTGGTTGATAGTGATATGGAACCGGGTGGTTTCAGTCAATTGTAGATCATTTTCTGAGATCACTGGCGAGGAAAACAGTGCGACATTTCACAGGTGAACTTCACAAAGTGTCTCCTATTAAATAAAATGTACATTACAGCTTCGCTTTCATAATTTTTTAGGATTATCTGTAGTGGATTACAGTGGATTGCTAAATCGGAGCAAGCATTTCCGGTGGTGATGGGCATCGCCAGGGCCCGTAGACGCCCAATGGGTTGAATTCGCGCTGGTGTGCATTAAAAATAGTGCGTATTGAAATGCAATAAGAACTGGAGTGCGGAACATTCTAGTTCTAGCAGTGTGAGGAGGTGGATTACGGTATTTTTCCGGGCCAATAGTGGTATCTTTAGTGAAATTTACTAGAACACAGGTACCAGCTGCGTGCTGAGACTGCATGCTGCCACTAACCAAATTTGCATGCTGACCCTGTGCATGTCACCCCTAACCATGTTATTCATTTTGTTTGTTTTTCAAGCATGATTTTACTAACCATTCACTTGCATTTCCCTTTGCAGCAAATGTAAAGCGCCTAGAAAGAGATTAAGTTCTCTGAGGGCACTTTATCAAGTGCATTATTATTATTATTATTATTACCACTGCAAGTGAAATTTTTGTGACTACACTTGTTACAGAGTGTACTATCACATCCGATTAGTGAAGCATCTTTTAGGCATTGGTATTGTTTCAATCTGCAGCGGAATACTGCATAATGAAGCGAATTGAAGTATCGGCTCGAGCAGCTGAAATATATTTCAGTGGGCCTTGGATGAAAACGTGCATAGAATGGCACGAAATTGTATGGGTACACTTGAGATAAAGCGTATTTTTATACTCTAAACTAGTTTTAGCATAGCACTGCTAATTTCCGTGGATTTGATGAGGAGCAAATTGAATTCAGGTGGATTGTGGTACAGGTACAGGTCTATGCAGCCCATGAGCATGAGAGCGCGAGAGTAAAGACATACGATTTAGTTGACACATTAAACTAATGGAGTAATACAGTATTCACTTATAATTAGATTTACAAAACCTTGAGGTAGATTTAGCATTTTTGGAGTAGATAGCGGCAATTTTTCGAACCCCTCAATACTTAACAATATCAATCAGCTAATACACCATTGTTTAAGTTTCATTGTAATCTCATCTCACTCAATAAGCAACCTGCATCTAAAGCAATGCAGGTTGTGTTTTCCAAACACTATATGACAGACAGAAGCATGCATACCGAAAGAAATTAAAATCTGTAAAATTACTGCTTTATTTTGCTCATAGGAAATGCAACGTTGCTGTTCGAGTGGACTATGTTTTTGGTGATGATCGGTGATGTCTCTCCCTAGATTTCTGTGGTGTCATTTTCTAGAGCTTCACATAAACAAGGAATCCATCGGTGCAGGCACCTAAACAAGATTTAAGAGCACGTGACGTCACTGCCAATGCAAGAACATGCCAGCCAGTACAGCAGCCTAGTTCCTTGCGACATTGTCCTACCTTTGCCAATGCACAAGCCAAGCGACCTCTCAATGACTTTCAGGACTGCTTTCTGACAAAAAAAAACCTCACTATTGCACAGGAAGTCATCGGCAGTCGCCTCTGGAGCAGAGACTACCGCTAGCAGGGGTTTACGTCGTCAGTGCAAGCAGGATTGCATCGACTGTGTATAGAAATCTAGCATAAGTCCGTGGAAAATCCTGTGTATGGTTTCTTGAGAACTAAAGCGGTGCAGTAAATTACGTCAGGCGTTCAGCCGTCAATAAACTGTGTATGGAAATCTAGCATGAGTCCGTGGAAAATCCTGTGTATGGTTTCTTGAGAATTAAAGCGGTGCAGTAAATTATGTCAGGCGTTCAGCCGTCAATAAACTTTTTAAAGAATCAAAAAACCTCTCAAGGCTTAACAGACTTAGTGGTTTTCACTCAAGTATTGCCCACAAATATAACACAATGTCCTCAAATAATGGGTAATAATTTTAATAAAAGGTAATGGGCTCGCAATAATACGCCAAGAAAAATAATTCTCTATCCAGTCGGAACGAAACTCTCTGCATTTGAACATATAACCAAGGATTATATAAATGCGCATTGTCATTCTGTAATCATCTTGTTGGATCACGCGCAAAGATGCACAGGACTCCTACTTAGGATATCTATTTGCTATTTCTACGCACTTACAAGCTCATATGCCACAGTGATTTTCAGTTCAGCTTCTTCCAATTGCTGTCTTAAAGAACGTAATTTGACACTGTCTCACCATTGCTACAGAAGATCACCTGCTTTGCAGTTGCCTCTGCTTGAGAAAAATTTGCAGCAACCTACAATCAAGTCAGCAAGCACTTCAGTGGCCCACGTGATTTAGCATTTTAGCTTATCGAAGCCGTTAAGAAAAAACTTTATATCAAACTGATACAGTTCAGAATGTGAGCCCATCTTTTGGCCCGTCAGTCCTGAACACAAGTGACTGACTTTCTGCTGATTTTTCCTCTAGTGATATCTGCAGTTTTCAAGTCCAGAGGCGCACCTGAGCAGTAGGAAACTTGGACCAATTGCCGACAATAGAATTCTTTACGTAGCACTTTCAGGAGTCATCTTCTGCCATCATCCATGGGGTTGCATAGTGAATGCTTGTACCATTCACGGCGCGGTCGCGTCGACATCCATTTTCTTGCTGATTTTTTTAAGCAGCTTCTATCCAGCTAAACTAAAAACGCATTATTGGAAGGTGCAAGGTAGAGTGAGTTAGGAATAAACCACGTTTGCTTGGTGACGGAATGACACGGCTTATGAACTGTGAACCTAATTATAATTTACAAAACCACCTATCATTTGCCGTTAAAATTTGTCTCTCATCGGGAAACCATGAGATCCTACCCAGTAGAAATCTTTGGTGAGAAAACGTGAATGTAAAGCAGAATTAATATACAATTTAATTTATTAAGGTTCATCTTCTTTCCACAGCTTTGGCATTCCATGCCCATCATGTTCATCAATAACAGATTCGTACCCAAATTATTGATTCCGTACAAAACATGCTTGCGTACAGAACTAGAAGTCGAGAAACCATGTAATTATGACAGAACTATTCTTGGCTTGAAAGCTGCTTACCTTTGGAAGAGAAGATTTACATTGAATCTGCATAGTTCTTTGTTCCTGTAGGTGAGCGCTAGAGAGTCCCTATCTCAAAATAAAATTTGCTTTTATTATGGTGGCTATATAATTTTAGTTTGCCAAGGTGAGTATTCAGCTTTAAGTACTGCTAATAATCGTCATATGTATCAAAATATACAAAACTCTCTCCTACCGCATGAATCGTATCTGTAGAGAATATGCATGCAACAGATCTTACGTCTCGTATTAGCTGATATAAGAGCATCATTTTTGTAGTGGCAGGAGAGCCTTAAAGGAAATACTACGACAACTTGCAGCGGGAAATAAATGATTGCCCTCTGCAGAATTCAAACCAACGACCTCGGTCATGAAGTGCAAGCACCTTGCCTCACGGGCTACGACACCACATAAATACTAAATAATTTACATACACACTTTCCAGCGAGCTTATTTATAGTCCTGGAAAGATATTTAATCGTCTTAGGGAACTATGAAAATGCTCTAGCGTTATTTTCTTATGTGAATAGCACGTCAGCATACCTGGAAGAGTCTGAAGCTCAGACTTAACTAACGGCTTCAGGTACCTCTCGAGTGTAGACAGATACGATGCAACATAGTATGTCCCGTCGTCAATAACAAATTGCATGTTGCTTATCGGCTTTCAGTGACCCCAGCAGGCTTCTGAAGCCCGGCTGTACTGCATGTTTCTAACCAGTGACCCACAGTTGGCCCCGGCGAAGCTCTCGACTGATTACTGTATAGCCATTAAAGCGGTGAGCACAATTACAGAGTACATTAAAATATACTCGAAAATGATCAAGTTAAAGCGTGGATTCGTCAAGCACTGAAAACTGCTAGTTCAGTTTTCTCACAGCTGAAATAGCCTTTCAAGTCAAGAGCTGCATTTGAGTTATGCAAAACATATGCGAAATATATATATATTTTGTGAGGAAAGCAGCTAATCAGCCGTTTGTAGACGCCAGCTGGTATTTCTATATTTACGAAGCGAAAGCGTCAAAGGCTGCTAAGTCTGCATCTGTTTCGATATATATGAGGCCGCTTGAGTCTGCTACTCTTTGCTGTTACATAAAGTAGACACGCAAGGTGAGCTTAACTTTTCTAGGCGATCAAGTCTATCGCCTAATGGGAAAACTTCCATATAAACATGCGTTTTGAAGCTTAGCTTGTGCCATGTTAAAAAAATCTCATTTTAGCCACCATGCTTGAGAACGAACGAGTTCTTTTTGTTGTGCCTGTTGCACAACCTAACATTACTTGCAAAACTCCGAAAATCAATAGAGCTTGACGTAGTAAGATCAAACAAGTTTAGGAACAATAGACTAAAAATAAAATTTAGTAGACCTACAATATACGATGCATCTGACAGTAATAATTGTTACTCCATACAGCTAGACTTTAACAAGGCTCTATGAGAGTAACGAACCTACAAACTTAGCCTTACAGAGCGAATCACTACCCTGTCCTGTGACCAAAGCCACCATTACAAGGAAGCATGCGAGGGTATGCATTCTGCTGGCTTTGAGTGAGATAACTTGATATTCATGAGAGTTTTATATTGGCAGCTAGAGCAGTTGGCTAAATTATAAATAAGATCTAGTAAGAGCTATTCAACTAAATATTCATTCCTCCAAATTTGAACCTCGACGCCGATGGAAATTCATTGATGTATATGCGGTCAAGCATTCTAGCAGACTCGTAGCATTCGATAGCGTACCCTTGTTTGTCATTTTCGTGACAAAGGAGAATTTGGCCTTACGAGCGAGTACAAAAACTAAGAGCAATTGCAATGATAAGTAATTTAAGTCGGAGATTTTTGAAGCTCATGTTTCTGCAGCCACGGGTTCACCCTCAAAATGTCGTGCAATTGCACGTCGCGTTCTAAAGCAGTGTCCTCCAATGGCCGGGGCCGCGATACCATTTCGAACTGCCCTGTCATTTCTATAATAGGCCTCGTGCAACTTCGGTTTTGGTTCCACATTATAGGAAACGGTGTTCCTGGCTAACCAACTGAATTTTATGGCATAGGGCTGCACGGGTGTTCTCATGCCCGATCTCCTGTGCCTCCAGGAGATGCTGGTCCGGTTCGACCAGCATCCGCAAGTAACTGAACTACGATACACCTGCCATTGCCACATCGGGGGTTGTGCGAAAGGTTTTATTGGATTTAATAGCAAACATTGTTTCGAGAAGCTTTATCAAGTCCATTAATATTATTATTATTATATAGCCCATGAAATTTCTCACGCTCAATGGTCCGGTTTGCTCTGCATTTTCGAACTGCAATAGTAATAGTATTCTACCATTAGACGTCTTCGAACAACGGTTTACATTGCTGATTATGGAAAAGAGTGTTCCTGATTTACCCACGAAATCCTATGAGATTGAGCTAATGCGTTATATTGCTAGGGCTTCTGACGGCCTTGATCATTGGAGGCCGAAGCGTTACAACGCGATTGCTCACTGTCATTCAATTAGAAGATTAAACTTGAAAAATTTATATATATATATTTTGTAGTGAAAGCCATATTTTTATAACAACTATTTTTGAAACCGCAGCTGTATTGCCGATAGAATGTGGGGTAGGCACTCTGATCCAAGGCCATAGCATAAAGGTTCCCGGATGCTATAACGCGGCCTTTGGTTAGTTAACCTGAAAAATGGTTTTCTGTAAATTAGTATCAAAACCGCAGCTTTGAATAGCATTATTATATCAATGTTGACAGCTTTATCGCTTTATCGCAGTCTGCATATGCAGGAAGCTTGCTGGAATGGGCCACTAAAGGCCATGGCATGGGATTGGGCATGCCCAATTGCAAGCAAATCGACGGGTTAAAGTAGATCAATACTACCATTTGCAATCGAAAGCGCATTTCCGCTAAGCTTTTGGTTGAAATGCAGTCGATTGCCATGAATTTGCCCCTGCATTAATGCACACGATGGGATGCAATTACGTGGGAACACTTTAGACGAAGTGAAAATTGAAATTTTGTGAAAGTAGACACTTCGCAAAGCGAATCTGTGGTCGATTAGCGACGTTTTGAGGCTTTCCGTCAAGCCATTGTTGTGTATTGCCTGGCATTGCGCTCAGATTAAACAGTCAGAACGAGCTGGATCAATTTTGGCACGCTTTGAATGAAGGGAATTCTATCTGCACAGATAATTGGAACTTTGCTAAGCCAATTGCTAGTAGAATAGAGATGAATTGCAGCACGCAAACCGTAAGAAGAGAGACAGAGGTAGAACGACCGCTTTATTTTCCTCATGTGAAACGCGACTTGGTTGTCCGAGTGCAGTCAGCTGTTGGAGGACGATCGATCAGGAAGAGCTCTCCCTTGGCATCGGGGATGTTAGTCTTTAGAGCTTCGCATAGATGAGGAGAACGTCGGCTCGGGCACCTAAACCGGATCAGAAGGCACGTGACGTCACTGTTGAAGCGAGGAAAATGCCAAGCAGTCCGGCGGCCCAATGCCAAGTGACATTGTCCTACCATGATCTGGCACAAGCCGTGCGACCGTGCAATGGCTCGGTGGACCTTACCTTGACCAACAAACTTACTATTGCTTTGGGAGGCATCAGCAGTCGCCCCTGGAGTATAGACTATCGTCGGCAGAGGTTTTCCGTCGTATGTGCAAGCAGGATCGCCTCGACTATGAACTGAAATCCAGCCAAAGTCCGTGGAGCATCCGGTGTATGGATTCTTGAGAATTAAAAAGACGCGGCCGAATTGATCGGGAGTTCTTAAATTGAGAAGGTACGAATTTTTTACTTGCTAATCACTGGTGTAGGTGAGTAAATCATACAGCCGCCCAATGGAATCTGGACGCATTCAAGAAATACGAAGCAAGTCTATGTTGAGCTCCTTCATTTCACTAAAGGGAAAGGCGATGATGCAAAATGCTGCCAATCAACATTCTGAATAGTGGAAAGAACCACCCTAAGCCATAATTGATCGAGTGGCTTTCACATAGGTATTGCATATAAACGTCAATAATTTCCTCCAACTTTAGATGATAACTGTAATAATGAATAGTAAGCTCATAGTTAGCTGCTATGAAAATAAATTCTCAATCCATGCGGAGCACACCTCTCTGAAAAAGAAGAAATAGCCGAGGATTACTGAAATGCAAGGTATCATTCTTAGACCAGCGCCTAGGATCAAACACAAAGACACTTAAGATCCCAGGTCGACATGTCTATTTTCTATTTGTAAACACTTACAGGTTAATGTACGACAGTGGCAACGCCACCCCGAGGTCAGTCCAGTTACTTGTAATTATGTTCTTCTGCTTAAAGAACGTGGACGCAGTCTCACCGTTGCTGGAGAAGATCACCTGCTTTGCAGTTGACCCTGCTTGAGCCAAATTCACGGCAACCTACAAGCAAGTCAGCATGCATTTCTGTGACCCATACCATTGAGCATTTTAAAGCACATCGATGCCGTAAAGAAATAGTTTTATATTAAACTGATATAGCTAAGAATGTGAGCCCATATGTTGATCCACCAGTCATTAATCACAAGTCGATAGAGTCGAGCTTATATTTCGCAATTAGCGATATTAGTAGCACTACTACGATTCTACAGCTTTGATGAGGTCAGGGAACCAAAGTCAGGAGAACTCATTTACAAGCTTACGTATTCAGCTAAACCAAGCACTCTCGTGGTTAAATCGAACGAGCAATTGAGCATTTAATAGGTAGGTGGTACAGAATTAAACGGTTTTCATCAGGTTGCTATTTAGGCATGTTTTTCAACATTTTGGACATTATCAGTCGGCGTAATGGATAAAAAGGAGAACTTGACAGTCTGTCTTAGTAATAGTCATCTGATGAGAGACCCTGTGCGGGCGGCTGAGTATGCTAATTCACATTTATATTTCCAGCTGCTAAATTTTTAAATTAAATTTATTCCCGATGTTTCGCAAGTAGGCAATTGTTTTGAACCCTGACCCACTACAAAAAAGTATGTTAACTTTTCGGCTTGGTTTTGTAGCTGCACCAGCAGGCTTTGGCATTTGTAAGTATTCCGCAGTTTTGAGGCGTACCTGAGGGATAGGAAACTTTGACCAATTGTCTGCAATGGCATTCTTTACATAGCACTTGCACGAGTCATCCTGCGCCATCATGGATGCAGTTGCATATTGAGTGCTTGTACCAGTGAGGAAGGCATCGGTTGCATCGACACCTATTTCCTTGCTGATTTTGTAGAGCAGCTTCCACCCATCTAAAACAAACACATACATGAAAGGCGTGATGTAGGGTGAATTAATGATTGCCGGCATAAGCTTAATTACGGAAAGACCTGATCTACGAACTGTGAACTTGATTAGAAGTTAAAAAAAAAGCACTGACGATTAGCTGTTCAAATTTGTCCTAAGTCGGGGAGAGATTAGGCCGTTGCTGTTGTTCCTTTGAAAGCCATGGGATCAAAGTGACACTCAGTAGTCTTCTTTGGTGAGTAAACGCGAATGAAAATCAGAGTAATTATATTAAATTTAAAATTATATTGTGTCTGTTGTTCCCCCAGCTTTGGACTTATGTGCCGATCTTCTTCATCCAGAACAGGTATATACCAAAGGTTGTTGATTTGTTCTAGGAGATACGTGCGAACAGAATTAAAAGCCAAGAAGCCATGCAATTATGGCTGAACTACTCTTGGCCTGAAAGATGGTCGCCGTTGGGAGAAAAGATTTATATCAAATCTGCAGAGTTCATTGTTCCAATAAGTGTGTTCTAAAGAGTCCCAATCTCGCTCACTAATTCCATATATATTGGCCGATGTATTTGTATTACACTATCAAGCTGAGAATTCAGCTGAGAATTTATTTAGTACTAATAGTTATTATAATTGACCGAAGCATCACAAACTTTTCCCAGTCCGCTTGAATGGTTCCTTTAGGGATTAGTGGTGCCACAGAGTTTTAGCCCAGTTCCAGCGCTCGCAGGCTATTTCCCGCCAAGCCCAGCCATACTCCGTCCACGCCATCGCTCGCCATGCCACTGAGCTGGGTAAGACGAGTGGCCGCCAGTTTAGACCTCTTTATAATTTCGCATGCCCCAACATCAACAGCGGAACTAAACAAGTCTACAGAGGAAGGTCCTATACAAAGTAACTATGTTGGCGCGAGATGACGCAGCAAGCGCGAACAAATGTGATAGTTGGTCAGTCGGCTTCCACAATCCTGCCTTTGTACAGACTCCGAATCCAACAGTACGAGCGTACACCGTAAACGATCCGGCTAGCTGAGTAACTGCTTGGTTAGTCAGAGTCGACGTCCACCACAGTCGACAGCTTCCGCCGAAAGACGCCAACTCAAGGGGGGGGGGGGTCAGAAACCCGCTACACGGGAAGCGCGGAATATAGCAGTCACAACAATGAGCGTGCTATCAAGCTCCGCTCGGGCCTTGGGCACTCGTTGCCTTGCATGCGTGGCCGCACCGCCGGAGCACGCCTGCACCCATCCAGGTGCATAACTCGGCGAGACCGGAAGCCTCCAACACCACGACTTTCTCGGCCAACTTCTCCTACCCAAGAGCCCCGGTGACCTCTCGTCACCGCACATCCGGCCATGCCGTAGGTCCGACACCGGCCTAGCCGGTGACCGTTACCCGCATTAATCCGTTCGGTCAAAGCCAACCGAACCTAGCCTGGGTACAGATTGTACGTGTCATCACTGCGTAATGTACATGATTAATTTCCAATTTATATTCATGCTCCTGTAAAGATATGTGCTACTTTAAAAACGCCAATAAGTACTTTGCCATTATTTTCTTACGTACTCATAACGATTATTATAATTTACTGAAGCATCACAACCTTTTCTCAGCCCCCTAGAGTGGTTCCTTTAGGAATTATTGGTGCAATAGATTGTACGTCTCATCTCAGCTTAAGGTATATGCTTAATTTACAATTCACATTCATGCTCCTCAAAAAATTATTTACTGCTTTTAGGACGCCAGTAAATACGTGGTCAGTATTTTCTTATGAGAATAACTCTGCTACACACATTTGTGTGTGCCTGGAAGATCAACAAGCTCAGAATTCACCAAAGGCTCTTACGTGCCAATGAAACAATTCAACATAGCATGTCCCATCATCGATCAAAATTGCATCCTGCCTATCGGCTTTCATAAATCAAACCGGGCTTCTGAAGCCCGGTTTGATTTAGGAAAGGGGAAGCAACTTACCCCTCATGTCCGGCAATCGCTTGCTGCGCACCCTCATACTCAAAAAACATTGGAGCTCACTCCATTTTCTCATTCGTTTTGGTGCCTTTGTGCGAGCTCACACCCACATACACACCAAAGCTTCTACACATCAAGTTATGCTGCGTGATTTGTAAGCTTTATCGTACAATTTGCCTGCTAAGCTTTTTACTAATTAGCACAAAGCACTGAAACACATCAACAAGTATATAGTGACTAAACTAAAATAGGATCGCAAAAGGCTCAGGGTTAAACTTGGGCTCATCGAGCACTCGCACGAGTACATACTGGGGTTAATTTTTTAGTAGCTCGTCCAGTTAGAGTCTCTGGTGTTGACTGTTGTCCACGATGAGTAGAAGTCCTGGTCGTAAATGATGCAGTGCTGCAAGGCAGCATTGTACGTGAACAGTCTGCAGGCATCTGTCAGTGTTTCGCACAGCTTCTAACAATGGCCGGCGCTGATGGCATTGACTTTTTGTATGTTGCAGCTCCCATCGCCTGCTTTTTGGCAGGCTTGGATGCGCACGCCACCAACTGCATGGAACTTTGGCGGAATGCTATCACACATAACGGCAGCAGAAATAAAGAGAAAATACTACACAAACACATTTCTATAGACTGTGCACAATAATGCCACCAAAGTGAGCTCCTATTTTCTGCGAAGTCTAAATACATTCTCGAAGCGATTTGTGCCATTGTCACCAGGGATCTCTTTGCAGCCGAGAGTGTACCACATCACAAAACCTGTTCTGAAAGCTACAACCTCAGGATTAGTTAGCAAGAAACCGTGTTTGCTGAATAAACAGTCACTTTGCTGTATACACATTTCCATGGCATCTGCAATGCAGCTGCACTGGATTTCACACAAAAATAAAGAAGCACTTCGGTTAGGGCTAATTGTGTTAACTGAAGCAATTGTTTGACTGCTGCTTACATGATAATAAGAATAATAATGGCAATGATGATATTATTTATAATGTTAATAATGATGATCCTTTTATAAGCCCCTCCCGGCAGAATTAAATTTCAATGCAGGTGTTAGATAAATTATTCAGAAAGTCGATGAAAACAAATTAGCCAAATTTCTTTAGATCAAAGTTTGCACAGGGAGAGCGATCAATCAGTAGGAGCCATCCCTGGCTAAATTTCATCACAGCAGACCAGTCTCGGCTGAGTAAACTTAGCAGTGGCCCTTTTAAGGTTTTTTATTGTGGGAGGTTAAGTTGAGCCTACTAAAGTATCGGGAGTTCTTGAAGGTTTTCAGCATCTTAGTTTTCCTTTACGATACAGTCTCGTCAACATTTACAGTTTTAAGTATTCCGAGGCCTTTATCAGCATTATGAATTGGCTTCTACTGGGGAACTAATGGATGTAGTTAATAAACAAATTCAAATTCTGCTACATCTATACGGTTGAATGTTCGAGCCAGATTATCATCAAATACACCCAGACTATAAAAAAAATATTATCAGATTTAGCACGTTTTTTTGCATACCGGCAGAAGAGCCTTAGCGGCGATTCCCGCCGATTGTAGTTGACAATCAAGGACCGCCTACTGCAAGATTTGAACCCACTAACTCTGAAGTGAAGAGCGAACACCTTAACTCCGGGGTTATAACGACTCTAGCTAATCCACAATAATGCGATATGAGTTTTTTTAATAAACGAACCTTAAATAAGAGATCTTATATCTTGCCTCGTGGTGTACTTACGCGATCATGATTAACGGCTAGCTTTTCGACCTTGTGAGCAAAACGGAACGGCAAAGAAATCGTAATCGAAGCGAGAGCCACACTTTTTTTTCCTAAAATTATGCACAGCACTTTCGCTTTGGTCCGCAATGAACGTTATTGCCCTGTCAGTCAAATCATCACCAAGATCTGAGAGCTCCTAGCTTTGCACTCTAACCTAAATAGCTCTTCCATTCAAGTTTTCTGTTCGAGTCGCTTTACGCATAAATTAGGAATATATTCTGTGCTTCTCTTGCAGCAGCAGATCAGCCAGATGTAGGCTCCTGCTGATATTTCCACATTTCCGTGGTAAACGGCGTGAAGGCAGCTACGTCGGCATCTGCTTAGATATAAATGATGCGGCTTGGGTCAGCTATTCGTTGGTGCTGAATTGCATAGACTAGTAAGGCGAGCTTCACTGGACTAGGTGATCGAATCTTTGGACTGATTGTCAGTCATATATGTAAAATGGCATTCTGAAGCCTATCTTGCGTCATGTTAAAAAACCTCTTTTTACCACCATCGCTGAGTGCAAAAAACTTCATTGTCGTGTCAGCTGGCATCTCTGAACATTCATGTGCGATACTTTGAAAGAAAAAGTATATTCGTACAGCGCCCTAAGATAACCTATTCTATATTCAGGCGCTTCACATATGCCACAGGGCTCGAGCCCACGACCTCGGCAAACCTTGGTCTGGGCGAGCACCTTAACCACTGGGCCAAACCAGCTCGTCAGCAGAGCTCGATGCTGAGAGAAGCATTTAAGCAAACTAGGCTAACCATAAAATTGGGTAGACCTAAAAAAAACATGCAAGACTAAACTAAATTGTTACTCTGCAGAGTAGATACTTTGACGAGGCTCGACGCGAGTAAGCAAGCTGAAAGTTTAACCTTACCGCACGAATCTACGCCCTGGCCGGCGGTAGCAACAGTCAGTGACGCAAGAAAACATATGAGAACATACATTTTACTACCGCTGCCTGTCGTAACTTTGATTTTCCGAGGGCTTTATAAAGGTAGTAATAGAAAAAGTGTCAGCCATGCTGTCTAATTAGATGCTTTAAAAATAACGACAGATGATTTACGAGTTCCGCATTCCGTTAGGAGCTGCAGCATGTAATTGCAATTTGCTTTTTTTTAGTTTTACATAGTTCTAGAGATAACACGGGTGCGTTGCTGTGAAAATACGGATGGATTTTGTATTATTCTTGGAGGCTTCAGCAAAAGTTGAGAGTCTAAGCATTAAGATGAAATAGACCTCTGCAGCCAGTACTGACTCACCCGCAGCACGCATAATCTACAGGTATATCAAGGTGCACTAAAAAAAGGAATTTCCATTCGCACACAGGTCTATGCCAAGAATGAAGCCACTAGAAAACACTATCCAACGACGGGACATATTTTTCAAAATAGTTTCCAAAAAAAATGTCATACTACATCGATGAAGAAAAAGTTAATGATACATTCGAAACCATATTTCTGCACGCATTGAAATACAAATTTCAATTAGAGTTACCTTCCCTTACGGCCAAATTTAAAGGTTATATGTGCCACAAACTCTGTGTGACTGATCAAATGTTATATGTTTTTAATCAGTTAGAGAGAGCTCAGTTAATGCTATTGGCAGCTTTCAGAAGTGCTTAATATTTTCATAAAGCACCATTGTGATCAGGGCGAGAGGCACTTGCAGCTTTGAGAGATGGAAAGACTAATTAAGTGCTATCGCTGTAAGATAGAAAACGCATGAAAAACGAATGTATACAGATAGAAGCATTGAGCCACACAATTTCTATTAATGAAGAGGTCGTACTCACTACCTTAACTGCTCTCCTGAATTTGCTATGCTTCCCACTTTCTCTTTATTGCTTGAGATGAAGTCTGTGGGTTGTTGAATGCGTACCGAAAACTGCTTGGGCTGTGAGTGAGCTATGCAAAATTCTCCTGAGAAACACCCATATGGTCTTTGAGAGTTACAGACCGAGATACATTACACAACAATGCTGAATAACCGAACACTCTGCTGTACGCATTTGCATGGCATTCGCGATGCCTCTGAGCTGGATGTAACAGAAAAATAAACATAAACTCTCGGTTAAAGCTCATAGTGTTGACTTAAGGTTTTCTGTGGGCTGTTTCTTATATAATAGCAATAACATGACACTATTATTTATAAATCCCTTTAAATACTCTGGGAAATTGAATCCTAATCCAGGTGCTTTAGAATCCACTGACGAGAGTCGATGAAAAGAAATCAGCCAAATTTTGATATTGTCGTAGGCACAGTGTAAGCTATCAATTAACAGGAGCAACGCATGACTAACTTCCTCGCAGCAGAGCAGTCTTTGACGATTGAATTTGCTAGTGGTCCTTTTATTGTATTCTTTGTTTTGTAGCTGGAGGTACTGAAGTCATGCCTGTTAGATGTAGTTCGTATGTATGTATGCATTGTATGCCGGCTCCTTTGATGAGCCTGTGATTTGGCCTGGACACAAGCCGGTAACCCGCTGGTGGCCAGATGGTGGATTCACCATCAGGGTCGGCAGGTGCACTGCTGTGGTCCGCCTTTGATGTGGCACGAACCAGCCGGTGGTCAGATGGTGGATTCACAATCAGGGTCGGGTGGTGCACAGTTGTGGTCGACGAATCAGGGGAGTCGACCAGGGGGAAGGGGCAGAGAGGAAGTTAACTCGCGGCGGAGCAGTTGGGGTGCTCTGGCTGGGAGTGAGAAGTGCTACTGGTGAATAAACGATTTGAGAACTTTATTAGAGTATCGGAGTTTCTTAAGGATTTCAGTGTCTCAGTTGTCTCTTACACAGTGTAGTCATTACAGCCTACACAAAATTGTCAGTCTTACGTATTATTGTGCTTTATCAGCAATATGTAACGTCTTCTAATAATAAGAATATACACGTAGTGAAACGATACATTTAAGTCTGCTGCATCATCGCAGTCGGGGTTTTCAATTCACGTAGTCAAGAAATACGCCCAGACTGTAAATAAAAGAATATTGGCCCCTTTAGAAGCATCTTTTGTATACCAGCTGAAGAGCCATGCCGGCGATCGACACAGCTTTAAGTTTGCAATAAAGGATTGGCCAATGCAGAATGCTAATCAACAACATGGTCATGAAGAGCGAGCACCTTACCTCCTGGGCTATCACGCCCCAAACTAAACAACCATGATAGGAGGTGAGCTGTTGAGTAACTGATACTTATATCGGTAATCTTATTTCTAGCTATGCTGTGTACTCACGAAATCAAGATTACCAGCCACCGTTGGACCCTGTCAGCAAAATGGCACAGTAATTGTAATGGAAGCCAAAGCTACTGTTTTTATTGACATTGTGCACACTGCTTACACCTTGGTCAGTAATCAGGAATATTGTACCCTGAGCCTAATCATCCAGCGAGAACTGAGAACACTCAGCAATGTGCTCTCAATAGAATGCCTTATTCAGTAGACTGTTAAATTCAGGTTGCCCAAAGCATATCCTAAGAAAATATTCGTTTCACTTCCAGCAGAATATCTATCGGCCGGATGAGATCAGCAGCTGATGCTTCTATATTGCCGTGGCAAACTGTTCAATGGCAGCTACGTCGGCATTCTAAATAAGGCAGCCTGAGTATGCTCCTCCTTGCACTTATCTTACGTAGACAGATAATGCTAGCTTCACTGGTTTAGGCGATCGAGTCTTGGAGCTAATGGGCAGTCTTCTATGAAAACCGAGATTTTGCAGCCTAGTTTGAGCCATATTAAAAAACTTAATCCCAGCCGCCATCACTTAGTGCAAACAAGATCCACCCTGCAATTACTTTACATACTAGATATTCAGGTACAATACTACAAACAAATACAGCTTCAAGCAATTTAGATGTAGTGGTTAAACAACAAAACTATGTACACCTTAGAGAGTATGCATGTTCATATGAATGTGCTCCCCTTCAGCATTGATACTTTGACGAGGCTCTGAGCAACTAAGAAACATAAAAGTTTAGTCTTACCACATGAATCAATGTTTTGGCCTGTGGCAAAAGTCACTGCCACAAGGAAACATATGCGTACGTACATTTTAGTGGCGTCTCCTGCTGTACTTTAATTTTCCAAGAGCTTTATATCGGCGGCTAGAGCAAAAGTGTTAGCTATACGTTTCAATAAGATGCTTTAAAAATAATGATGGATGTTCAGCAGTTTCTTGTTTTATTAGGAGCTTCAGTGTGTCACTGCAAGATACTGTTTCTTAATTTCCCATATTTTTAGAGATAACAGGCACCCATTGTCACTAAAAAACCTTTTGGGTCAATAATTTCAAGAATGAAGTTACGAGAATCACGGTCGTACTAACGGACGTGTTATGCAGAGATGGTTACAACAAAAGCAATTTGTAAAAGTGCATGGCCAGAAGCATTTTATTGGTAAATATTAAGCCTCATTTCTGGACCCATTGAAATTTAAATTTTAAATAGAGTTTCCTTCCAGCTAAATTTAGAAGTGATAACAGCCTCAAGCTCTATGTGAGTGGTCGACTATTAGAGTTTTCCAATAAGAAAGAGAAAGATTTGTGAATGTTATTGGCTACCTGAAGAAGTGCTTAAGATTTCCACGAAGCACCATTGTGATCAAGCTAAGAGGCAATTTCAGCTTCCACCTATGCAAGGATGAAACAATTTGATCGTAGTAGGATAAACAAACGCCTGGAATGAATTTAAACGAACAAAAGCTTTGATCAGCACACTTTATATTACTAAAGTAGTCATAAGATACTCCAGCTGAAGACTTTAGTTAAGCTAAGGAGATTCTAGCAAAACAACGTTGGTGGTGAGGTGACTATGTTGGTGAGGTCGGACTTCTACTTAGTCTCCTCACATACAAGGATCTATAAAGCCATAGATTACACAAATATTTACAAAGCTCTAGATTTCTGGAGATATTATTTGAGTCTAGATAGCCCCGGGAGTAATTGCTCAGACCGCCTTACTTTTAGCCATTTTGAGCGATTAGAGAAATGCAACAGGGAAATGTACCACCGGCTTACCGGAATCCAACAGTCTACAAATACCTCGTAAAAACCTCAAATCCTTTCCAGACCGTGCATGTAGATCGTATGCTCTCAAAGCCTTGAACTCCCTCCCGACTTGCGTCAGAAAATCCCCTGACTTAACCACATTTGAAAAGAACTTAAAAACACATTTGTTTAGGACAGTGGGTCCCTGCAATCCGTCCTTCATGTGTTTATGCGTGCTGACACTGTGCATGCTGCCAAAAACCATATTTGCATTCTGACAATGTGCATGTCACGCCTAACCATGTTATTAGTGTTGTTTATCAAGCATGATATTACTCACCATTCAATTGTGTTTCTCTTTGCTTCAGATTTTAGGTAATTAGAAGGAGATTGAGTTCTCTGACGGCGCTTTATCAAGTGCATTAGTATTATTATTACAGTGTCCAAACCCATAAGCACGTATGTTACGAATCACAGGAACCCACTTAATGCTGACATATATAGGTGCGTTTTCAGTTTCTTTTAAATGTGGTTAAGTCAGTGAATGTCGTGATCCAAGTCGGGAGTGAGTTCCCTGCATTGGGAGCATGCGAACTAAATGCATAGTCTCCAAAGAATTTGAGATTTGTATGCAGCATAGATAAACATCGAGCTTCCAAAAAGTGAGTGGTACGATGCTTGGCCTGGTGGGGAAGTAGATTTGATAATTAGGCTGGAGCCAAAGTATAAAGGGGCCTAAAAGTGAGGGAGGAAACCTTGACATCAACCTGTTGCTTGACTGGTAGCCAGTGCAGGTCGGCGAGAAGTGGTGTGATGTAAAGTGCAACGCTCATGACTGACAAGCCTAGCTGCAGTGTATGGCACCAGCTCTAAGAGCCTGAGTGCATATGCTGCGAGGAGCCGAATGAACTGTAAGAGTAAAAGACCCACAAGTTATGAAAAACTATATATTGCAAAATTATAGAATGCATTCAACACACTCACTGGTCGTCCATGAAGAGGCTATAAAACCTAGTTTCATCGTTGGTGATGGTGTGTTCCTATGTTAATGGGTGTGCCAGGTCACTTTCAGCCAGCTGCGAAAGGGGTTTCAATGCCCCCTTCAGCCCACCCGTAACTTTACCATATTGTCTCTCTCTCTCTCTCTCTCTCTCTCTCTCTCTCTCTCTCTCTCTCTCTCTCTCTCTCTCTCTCTCTCTCTCTCTCTCTCTCTCTCTCTCTCTCTGTCTCTCTCTGTCTCTCTTTCTCTCTGTCTCTCTATCTCTCTCTTTCTCTCTCTTGATCTCTCTCTCGATCTCTCTCTTTTGCTGTCAGTTTAATCTCCCAACCTCTCTCATCATGGGTCTTCATCAAGGGATAAGGTGCTCGGTCTTCATATCACAGGTCATATGTTACAGTTTTACAACGAGTGATTGTTCATCGCCCAATGTAAACGGCAGTGATAGTCAGTAAGGCTCTTCTATTTCCATATAAATTCGGCTGCTAAATCAACCGACCCGTGCATATTTAACTTTTTCTTTTACATGTCTGTCGCCATTTATATATATATATATATACATATATATATATATATATGTGTGTGTGTGTGTGTAAATATATATATATATATATATTTATGTTTATATTTATATACCTATATCTCTAGATCTAGCACCAACTCTATCTCAGGGTTCCTGTTAGAAACATGTATATGCCACCTTGGTCAGAAGGCGGGTTGTACAATTGGATCGTAAAAGCGTACAAGCGAAACCATCATTCTTCAAACTTGACACCTAAACTCTGAACCTTTAGCCCTAAGCTCTCAACTCTAGACCCTGTATTCTAGGCAAGACCGAATGATTTGGATTGAGAAATTTCAGATAGCAACAGTACTAGGACATCAATAAATTTCAGAACGATAGCGATGAACAACTGGATATTTCATGTTTTGTGTTGACACAGTAACAAGCTGAAAAATGGTAGTTATTAAATGGTACTTCGGACTAGATGGTTGCAATGGTTTCAGAGAGTAGTATTCACTTCTGTCTTTACTCCGAGGAGAAGCACTACGGGCTTAGACCGAGATAGCTATAACCTATGGTCTGTAGTGTACAGCATGCAGCACTGCTTGGAAATTGCTGAGACTGCTTTGCAATACGACCACGGTACTCATTATCGCTACTGTGCAATACTGCCGTCACAACAAAGGCATGAGCTGAGGGTGGACCTGCCTCACTACTAGCTTGAGTTTGAGGTGCCGACTCTGCCAGTATTTTCCACACGTTTTCAAGGAATGGCAGCCTGCTCGTGAGCTTTCTTCTTGGAAAACTTTGCTAGGCGAGACGCCCCTCGGCAAGCCACCCACGGCTCTTTTACAGACCTTTTAACCACATTTTATCCTTGCAAATCGATTTCATCACCATCACTTGCTATGACACCTGCATAAAAGCAAATTAATCACCAGTAAACCAAGCTTCAGAGCTAGCACGGCTGTCAAGACCTGAGCTTTACAGAATTACGTTGTTAGCGAATTTTCTCTGGTCTCTCTGCCAGATCATCAAAGCTAAAATTACAAATTAGGGTAAAATCGATCGCTTGACACGGATTCTGAACGACTAGAGTCTGGAAGTTAGTCTGCAATAGACTAACTACAACCTATAGAAACTTCGTACCGAACGAGCCGATTTCTTATACGGCATCGGCCGCATGCCTACGGAGCAGGATGTGCACACAACAATAATGCCTGAAACTTGAAGTTGCAGCCGACCCCATTCTGTGGCCGCAAAGAACTCCTAGATTTACAGTGCTAATCGAGAATCGCTAAGGACCGAGTAGGGACCGGATCTGGGACTCTATGGGAGACTGGTCTGGCTGAGAGACCTGACATTGTCACGACGTTAATTGGACAGAGCCAGACTAGTACGATTTCAACAATGCCTGTGCCTCATTTGCCAGACCAATCAGTCATCTTAATTACTCCAGCATGATATCCTTATTAATAGTGTCGGGGGTAGCTGACAGATTCAGTTGGGCTAGGGAAGTGCCATTTCCCTCACCTTCGTGACGCAGACTGTCATTTTCTGCACGGAGGAGAGCAGATTCAGTGCAGTGGAGTCGCATGAAACACGATTGCAACCATTCAATGATTTATTGTTTTAATGTGCACTGAGGCTGCTTAGATTGAATCCTATAGCGAATCGTTTGCATACAGAAAGAAGGGAAACTGGCGATAGCTTGCAAAGATCTCTGAATCTAATTCCTGCTTCTGAAGTATTTATCATAATAAGCTGATTTGAATGACTTAGGTGCTACACTATTCTCCATATGAGAACATTAATCTCTGTTATGTCTGTACTAGTTTATTCTACTAGTGAAGACCACTGTTATTTCCGTTTTAGATTTTCTTGCCAGTTAAGTCCGCACAAGAATTCCTACAGAGTCTACATATTACGAGCTTTCTATACTAATAATAATAATAATAATAATATTGCACTTGATAAAGCGCCCTCAGAGAACTTAATCTCTTTCTAGGCGCTTTACATTTGCTGCAAAGTGATACGCAATAGAATAGTAAGTAAAATCATGCTTGAAAAACAAACACAATGAATAACATGATTAGGGGTTACATGCACTGGGTCAGCATGCAAATGTGGTTAGTGGCAGCACGAACAGTGTCAGCACGCATAAGCACATCGAGGACGAATCACAAGGACCCACTAAATGCTGTCCTAAATAGGTATGTTTTTAAGTTTCTTTTAAACGTGGTCAGGTCAGGGGATGTTCTGATGCAGGTCGGGAGGGAGTTCCAGGCTGTGGGAGCATACGAGCTAAATGCACGGTCTCCAAAGGATTTAAGGTTTGTACGAGGTATTTCTAGACTGTTGGATTCCGAAAAGCGAGTGGTACGATGCTTTGCCTGATGGGGTAGTATATATCTGAAAGATAGGCTGGAGCCATAGAATGAAGAGACCTAAAAGTGAGCGACAAAACCTTGAAGTCAATCCGTTGCTTGACTGGTAACCAGTGCAGGTCGGCGAGAAGTGGAGTAATGTGGCAACTGCGACGCTCACGACAGACAAGCCTAGCTGCAGAGTTTTGCACCAGCTGCAATCGCCTGATCGCACATGCTGGTAGGCCAGTAAGCAGTGAGTTGCAGAAGTCGAGACGAGATGTCACGAATGCATGGACCAACTTGGACGTGGTATCCTTATCTAAACAAGCCCTAATTTTAGCAATGTTATGAAGCTGAAAATAGGCTGATTTGACTGTGGAGCTGATGTGGTCGTCTAACGAGAGGTCGCTATGGAATATGACACCTAGATTTCGAGCTGATGCAACTGGAGATATGCTGGCAGAGCCAATTTTGAAAGTCAGCCTTTCCAATTTCTGAATAACACTAGGTTTGCCCATAACGAGTAAGTTAGTTTTATCATCGTTTAGTTAGTTAGTTTAGTTATTTAGTTAGTTTAGTTATTTAGTACTAGGCTGTTATATCAAAGTAACAACAAAGCATGCAGACACGTCGAAACATTTCTTAAGTATGTTAGTAGTTCAAGACTCGGCGTTTGCTTTAGTCGCAGATCACTTTATGGATTCATTAACGTGCACACTAATTTCAATGATGAATGCTGAAAAGAATTTTAGCCAAGCCTGTAATATTTTGGGAGTGAGTGATCTCTTTACTGACTATTAGCTTTTTGTATCTTCCCGTCAGTAGCATTACAACGGGTGTACTTAAGACACTAATTCAAATGTGGCTGAGCCGGTTTGCTAGCAAGTGGCAGCTTTGTCTCCAGCAAAATTATAAACAGGGTTGTCTTTATGATCAATTGTCGGCATTGGCATTCTTCGATGTTGACATTGCCAGAAATTCACTGACCATTGGAATAAAGCAGTCGAGTCTCCAGCCATGTGTCTAGACACGGACGCAATATCACCATAGTGACTTCGACATTGTATACACCATCCATCAGTGACGGTCAAAAAGCCAAGGTCCAGATATTCTTGGAGTTTACAAAATAAACTATTTATCTGCACTGCCACTCATCTGATGATAACATATGCGATTGGCATCAGTAATAGTTCTACTGTCAACGTTCAAGCTTGACGATCAAGGGATCATTCATGAGATGGAGGAACCAGTGACTTGTATGTGAGAGACTGCGACCGGGGATTCATTCGGAAAGTCGCACACACTAACTCACAGGCAGAGAAAACGAAGATCTAAATTAGTGTTAGTTTATGAACTACCATAATTAGGAATTTGATATTTCATAATTAAATCAACTGTGTGTATGTCAGTTGAACGCTGTGGCAGCTGGTGTTGAGTAGATATGAACAAGTCTCTGCATTATGGAGAACAAAGTATGAAATAAAGTCATGGGCATTTGAACTTGCAGCTGTGCTTAGCTGCCACCGAGACACCTGTGCGTATTGGTGCTGCACCTGCTAATCAATAGAAGTGCTCTGATTCTGTTTGCATCGGTCAAGCTACTGCAAGAGTAGTTCAGTTGTCAGTGGGTGTGTCTGTGGTGAGCGAATCGATTTCAGGAGCCCATACAGCACTTTCGTATCACATGCTTTCAGAAAGTTTTAGATCATTGCAGAGAGCATTTTGCAGTATCTCTAGTCTAGCCTAATTGTTTGTGGCGATAATAGTGAGAAATGTATCCAAGATATTACTTTCAACATTATCTGAATTGAGGCTTTTACAGTTACCGGAACTGACCGTTTAAAAGCTGAAATCGCTGTTCGCTCGACCAGTATTGGTGATTTAGAAGGGGACTTGCACCGTAAAACTATAAAAATTCTGCAGCATTTTTTCACCGAAACTTAGCGATTCTGAAGGAAGTTTCCCCGAACTTAGGCTTATTTGGATCCAGCGATCATACCAAATAAGTCATAAAGTAGTTCTCTTTTAAGCGAGCAGCGTTCACTGGCATTCGTGCATAGTTGTGAGTAGAGCTTGTTCGACATGAGCGAAGACCTAGCTAAGCTGTTTGTGCACGAGTCATGAGTAACTTAATCAAAAGCTATGGTAATTAACAGTTTTTAGAAGTAAGGCTGAGCGCCAACAAGAAGCTACCTATGGATAACTAAACTCTTATCGATTGGGGCTGCTGGGTCTCCCACACAGGCGACTGCCGTAGCCATGCCGGTGGCTAGTAACTGGAATATTAGTTATGATCGTCAGCAGCCGTTACCGCTTGGTCATCGTAGATCAAATGCATTCCTAGATATTATTGTTGTAGCTAAGATTCATGAACTATGCATTAACAACGAAAAGCACCCTGTACCCACTGCTGTGGCCGGAACCCCCTGGTCAGACACTGCTCGTTGGGCGGTAACTGTGAGCTAAGTACCCACTCGATTCGTTTTAGCGTAGCATTGTCTCTATCCGCTCAGCAGGCTCCCCACATGCATCACCATAAATTTCACTAACTTTTTATCAGGCCTGTTGTAACTCCGTCGGCCTGACTTAACGCTTGCCTTTGGAATCCTTGCTCAATGTGCAATAAACCTCGGGTTATAAGCGACCTTATGTCTAAAAATGGTATCGAGCTGCTCGCCCAAACTAAAAAATGGCTAAAGTCAATAAACTGCTCGACAATTAAAGATACTACCTCATTTAGTTTGTTGCTGTTTCACAACCCTAGATCAATCAAAACTGGAGGTGAAGTTGCTATTATCGAGCGCTCGAAATTCAACTTAAAGCCATTTGAAGTACCATCGATGCAGTCTTTTAAATATATAGTCTTGGTCTCGTCCAAAAAGAAGCTACCGATAGTGGCAGTAGTCTATCGCCCACCAGGTAACAAATCCTCCTTTATCTCAGGTTTCTCCGATCTCTTTTCGATTCTGTGTGCACGAAATCGATCCTTCCTCGGTATTGGTGATTTCAACGTTCACTTTGATAACTTATCTGATGCTTTCAGCACCGAATTTTGTGCATTGACTGACTCATTATCTCTCGTTGCTCATGTGCATGGCCCTACTCACATCAAGGGTAACACACTCGACCAGATTTTCTCATACAACTGCACTTTGTCATCGTCATTTATTACCAAATCTTGCTTATCTGACCACATGCAGATCTCATTCAATCTCCATGGTGTGACCAGCTCCACATCTAAAAGAACCTGTGAACCGCTAGACCTAAAGACCCTTGACAACAATGCTGTCCGTGCGAGAATATCTGCTTCACCTCTGCTGCTCAGTCCTCCCTCCGATCTGTCATCATTGGTAGATAGCTATAACACGACACTTGCTGGCAAGCTTTACGACTTTGCACCACTGACAAAGCCCACTGTGCGCCCCCGCCTAGACAATATATGGTTTACCTCAGACATTAAATTAGCCAGGTCTACTAAGCGAAAGCTTGAAAAAGCATACAAAAGATCTGGACTGTCCATCGACAAGCATATGAAGTCTACTGCAGGTCGTACCAATCGATCATAGCAAAGACAAAGTCTAGCTTCTATAGAAATATTGTTGAATCACAGATACACAATCTAAAAATGCTGACGTCGAAAATAAACCATCTTTTCAACCGCTTCTAGATTAGCTCCTTACCTGATGATCCTCGTGGTGATCTAGCCGATCGCTTCTCTCGATTCTTTGTGCAGTAGATAGACGAGATCAGGGAATCCATCCCTGCGATGACAACATCCCCACTAGAATGTTGTTCCCCGACTGATGGCTGCACCTCAATGTCTAAATTAAAGCAGGTCACCAGTGATCTAGTCCTGAAGTTCGTGTCTCAATCAAAGAAAACAACAAGTTCTTCTAGACCCTACTCCCTCTGTCCTGCTCCTACGCTGCATTGATCTGCTGCTGCCATGCATAACTAAAATCACTAATATGACATTAGCCTCAGGTCACGTCCCACCACCTTTCAAAAAGCTGTTGTCAGGTCACTTCTCAAGAACGCGACACTAGACCAAGAGAACTTAAACAACTCCCGCCTTGACTCCCTTCTGCAGTTCCTATCAAAGACACTGGAACGACTCGTGGCGGACCTGATGAACTCATATATCAAAACCTCACACCTTGCTAGTAAGTTCCAGTCTTGCTTTAGAGCTAATCACTCCACTACCAGCATTAGGTTATGCTTATGCATATGCTTAGGGTATACAATGAACTACTTTTGAATGCAGACATGGGTAGAGTGTCTATGCTTGTTTTGCTCGATCTTTAGGCAGCTTTTGATACCATCGATCACAAAGTTCTTCTAGAGCGTCTCACATCTCGCCCGGGCATCAATGTTACTGCTCTGCAGTGGTTCAGTTCCTATCTCAGTGTAAGAGTCCAGAGTATAGAAGTAAATGGAGAAAGATCATCTGAGGTACCTCTGAAATATGGGGTACCTCAGGGCTCCATTCTAGCTCCGGTTCTTTCCACGAATTGTACTCACCCTCTTGCTGATGTGATTGCCAAGCACAACCAAGGCGTTACTTCTATGCAAATTACAATCAGTAGTACCGTTGCTTTAATCAATCTCAGCCTTCGTGCACCCCAAATTCTCTCAACTGACTTGCAGCATGTATTGATGACATCCTCATATAGATGGCAACACATTTTCTAAAACTTAACGGTGATATAACTAACTTACTAGTTATGGGCAAACCCAGAGTGATTTAAAGATTGGGAAGGCTGACTCAGAAAATTTGCTCTGCCAGCATATCTCCAATTGAATCAGCTCGAAATCTATATGTCATATTCCAGAGAGACCTCTCGTTAGACGACCATATCAGCTCCACAGTCAAATCTGCCTATTTTCAGCTTCATAACATAGCTGAAATGTATGCTTGTTTAGATAAGGATACCACGTCCAAGTTGGTCAACGCATTCGTAACATCCCGTCTCGACTTCTGCAACTCACTGCTTGCTAGCCTACTAGCATGTGTGATCAGGCGATTGCAGCTGGTGCAAAACTCTGCAGCTAGGCTTGTCTGTCGTGAGCGACGCAGTTGCCACATTACTCCACTTCACGCCGAACTTCACTGGCTACCAGTCAAGCAACGGATTGACTTCAAGGTTTTATCGCTCACTTTTAGGTCTCTTCATTCTTTGGCTCCAGCCTATCTCTCAGATATACTATCCCATCAGGCCAAGCATCGTACCACCCGCTTTTCTGAATCTAACAGTCTACAAATACCTCTTACAAAAGTCAAATCCTTTCGAGACCGTGCATGTCGTTCGTATGCCCCTGAAGCTTGGAAGTTCCTCCCGACCTTCATCATATCATCCGTTGACCTGACCACATTTAAAAAGAACTTAAAAACACCTATTTGAGACAGTATTTACTGAGTCCCTGTGATTCGTCCTTGATGTGCTTATGAGTGCTGACACTGTGCATGCTGCCACTAACCACATTTGCATGCTGAATCTGTGCTTGTCACCCCTAACCATGTTATTCGTTTTGTTTGTTCATCAAGCGTGATGCTATTCACCATTCAATTGCATTTCACTTTGCTGCAAATGTGAGTTCCTAGAGAGAGATTAGGTGCTCTGAGGGTGCTTTACCAAGTGCATTTTTATTATTAACATTAGGCTTGAGCGTGTCTACTAAATGTGGTAGCAAGAATGAATCAGCGTTTGTCATCATCGCAGCTTACAGTGGGCAATAAAGGATAGCCAACTGCAGGTGTCATACCCAGAAGTCCGGGGTCATGAAGTGGAAGCATCTTAATAGCACACTGGAAACCACAGGGTAATTCAAACAATTAGCCAGACGTAGCTGTAGTAAAAGCTTTGTCGCATGCGTAACTCTAAGAACCCAATACTTGGTAAAGCTTGATAGGAACGGTTCGGTAAGGCAGAACTTATAGTTTCACAAAAAAGAATAGTACTGACTAAGGGTAACGTTCGTTCTGGTGTCTGACGTATCAGCCTGGATTAAAAATCTAATCTGTGCTCTAACAAATAACTCACTTTGAACTTGCATGAAACCGTGCAAAAACAGTGCGAAATTCTGTGCATTTTGTGCACTTGTGAACTGAGTTTCGTTTTACTAGAAATGTAAATCGGAGCTTCGCTTTGATGATTTCAGAGCAATCTGCGGTTGATTTGAGTGCATTGCCGTATTGTTCGAGGTCTTCTTAGAAAATGCCGTGCATTGCTAAATTGAGTGAATTGGCTAAGGCACACATTAAATTAAAGGTCCAATTTAAACGAGAATTGTCGGAATAGAAAAAACTGAACTCAGAATAATCTATTTATAAGCGCTTTGAAGGTTTTGGGGTATTTAACCGGGCCATTGCAGAAAGTTGAGCTGCATCGCACGAGAACGCCTGTTGCAATGCAAGCGAAGTTCTTTAAACAGACTTGCCACAGAGTGTGCTGACTTTTGAAATCAATAAATGAGCATTTCGCAACGCATTTCTTTCACTTTGCATCGAGATGAAGTGGAATGCAGTGAGTCGCAGCATTGCTCGGTTCAGCACATATCTATTTCAGTGGAGTTCGTAAAAACACTGCTAGGGAACAGCAACATTATTTTGACGGTACCTTAGAAAACGTAGTATTATACTTCAAGGTACTTTTAGCATAGAACAAGTAGTTTTTGGTAGATTTGAAGAGGCCTCAAATGAACTGCGATGGATTGCCATACAGGTATGCGTCTATGCAGCCCATTTGCATTCGAACGTGTGAGCACAATGCACAACTTAGTGGGACAGATAACGCTGCTGCTGTTAATAAGGTTCACTTAAAATTTGAACTTTAAACCGACCATTTCCAAGCGATTTTATTCCACTTGTATTATATTACCGTAATTTGTGGTAATTTATCGAAACCTTCACTGCTCAACGTACCACACAGCCAAGACACCTTATTTTGAGGTTCAACGTAATCTCGTCGAGCTCGATAAGAAACCAGCATCTAGCATATTTCTCAGAGTGCTTAGAAAACACTAAACGATGGAAGCATGCAAACCGAAACAACTCTAAACAATTAGAATGACAGTATAGTTTTTTTCATGTGAAATGCGACTTTGTTGTCCAAGTGGTCCTGTGATTTTTCGACGATAGGTGAGGGGTCTGCCTTGACAATATTTTAGCATTTGTCTTTACAGAGAGGCATAGATGAGAAGAGCGTCGGCGCGGACACCTAAAAACAGAATTGGAAGGCATGTGACAAAACAAATAAAGCCAGAAATATCTTGGTAAGTCAAGCAGCCGAGATCCTGGTTGGATTACCCCATATTCGTCTTGCACGAACCGCACTAGCATGGAAGGATTGGGGGACCTTACCTTGACCGACTAACTTACCATTATTTTGGAAATTATCAGCTGTCGTCCCGGGGGCGTAGACTAGCGTTGGAACAGATCTTCCGTCGTATGAGCAAGGAGGATCACCTCGACTAAAGACTGAAATCCAACCGACGTCCGTGGGGCATCCAGCATATGGATTCTTGACAATTAGAAAGGTGCGCGTACGCCGAAATTCCGCAGGATTGCTTAAAACGAGAAGACGTAGCCAATATTAAATTCGAGGATCGTCGCTGTACGTAAATATAAAGTATACAGTCACCAGATCGAGGCTGAATGAAATCTATAAATAATCTGCAAGTTTAGGCTGAGCTAACTCGCCGTACACAAATGGGAAAGCCAAAGTTGCAAAAAAACGCCAATCAAACATTCAGAGTCAGCATTCCGATCCAGCTCAAGTCATGTTAGATTTAGTAGTTTACCCACGAGCATTCCCTATAAATGGTACATCGATGACGTGAAAAATAGTGATAATTATACGAATAAATAATAGGCTAATATAATACGATAAAATAAAACAATTCTCTGTCCTGGCGTAACACACCTATCTGCAAAATAAGTAATAACTGACAGTTTATCGTATCTAAGATATCATTTTTAGATGATAAAATAGAGTTACACAGGAAGACTCATGAATGCCACGGTTGCCATATCTATTTGCTGTTTACAGATTCTTACAAGTTCATGAACCACAGAGGTGACGTGGCGTTGAGGTCTGTATAGCTGCTTCCAATAATGTTCTTCTGCTGAAAGAATGTGGACGCGGTCTCACCGTTGCTGGAGAAGATTACATGCTTTGGAGTTGACCCCGCCTTGACCAAATTTACGGAAACCTAAAAGCAAGTCAGCGTGCGTGAGCTTCAGTGACTCACACGATAAAGCATCTCGAGCTTATAGCTGCCGTTAAGAAATAGTTTAGTATCAAACTGATTTAGTCCAGAATTCTAGCGGTCTGCAAATCGTTAAACACAAGTAGCTCATACCTCTAATATATTTTATTGTCTCTAAACTCACGCTACAGCCTCGATGAGAAAGTTAGGAAACCAAATCAGGGGAGATAGTTTGATTATTATGACTGTAAATTAACTCAAATTTTAGTGTGCGGCACCAGTTGGCTCTTTGACATTCTGAAGTTCGCCGCACGCTTGAGGCGTACCTGTGTAATAGGGAACTTTGACCAATTGTCGACAATGGCATTCTTGACGTAGCAATTGCAGGCGTTATCTTGTGCCATCATGGATGCGGTTGCATATTGAGTGTTTGGACCATTTAGAAAGGCATCTATTGCGTCGACACCAATTTCTTTGCTTATTTTGTATAGCAGCTTCCGTCCGTCTAAAAGAATTCTGTACTTGGATGGTGTGACGTAAAGCGAATTAGAGATAGACAGCACTTACTCGGTAACATAAATTCTCGGTTCAAGAACAGTCGACTTGGTTAGAAGTTGGAAGACGTCGGATGATAGACTATTATTATTTAGTGCAAGTCGCTGAGGCAATATGCTCAAGCTGTTTTCACAATAGAAGCCGTGAAATCCAGCAGACATGCAGTAGTCGGCTCTGGTGAGAAAGTGGGAATACAAAGCAGGTTGACTAGTGGGTTTTTACCATTCATGTTTTTGTTGTTTCCACAATTGTGTAATTCTAACATATCTTGTTTACTTAGAATAGACTCGTAACAACAGTGTTCGACTCCGTTTAGCCAATCATTCCGTTGGAGCCATGTTGTTTTTGCTTAACTAGTATTGTTATGAAATAGGCTGTCCGTTGGAAGAAATGTTTTAACTCGAATCTTTTAAGATACAGGTTCCAATAGGTGTGCTATGCAAAGTTTTCATATCAGAGAACAATTTTCCTAGATTATGGTGGCTGTATTTTTGTGACGCAGTGAAGTCGAGAATTCAGCTTTAATTGATAGTTATTCTAATAATTCATTTTAACGTCACAACCCTTTTTCAGCCTGTTTGAATCGTTCCTTTAGGCAATCATTGGTGCCGAGATTGTATGTGACATCACGCACGACGTAATTTACATGCTTACTTTCCCTGAGTATATCAATGGTCCTGGGAAGACAAAAGTTATCGCTCTTTCAGCGTCATCGAGGTGTTTTGGTCTCCAAGTTCTCATTTAAATAACTTCGTTACTCACACATGTGTGTGATTGTGCCAAAGCTACGAGCTCGGACGTCACCAATGGCTACACGCCGAATTAAAAGAAGGAATGCAGCTTAGAATTCAGTCATCGATCAACGTTTGGGTTTCTTATTGGCTTTCAGTGATCCGACCGGTTCTAGCTGAAGCCCCGTTACACTGCATCATTCTAATCTTTGACCTAAGCTTTTCAGGGTAAGCTCTTTACTGATTAGTATAGAGATGTTAAACTCATCCCCAATCATAAATGAGTAAAGTTGAATACGATGCCAAAAGGATTAGATTTCCACTTGAGCTCAAGGAGCACTTGTGCAAGCACGTACTTGGGTTAATCTTGTAGTAGCTCGTCCAGTTAGAGTCTCCGGATCTGGCTGTTGTCCACGAGGAGTAGAAGTCCTGGTCGTAAATGATGCAGTGCTGCAAAGCAGCGTTGTAGGTGAAAAGTCTGCAGGCATCATTCAGGGTTTCGCACAGCTTCCAACAATGGCCGGCGTTGAGAGCGTTGACTTTGTGTATTGTGCAGCTCTGATCGCCAGCTTCTTGGCAAGCTTGGATGCGCAAGCCACTGACTGTCTGGAACTTCGGCGGAACGCCGCCACACGTAGCAGCAGCTGAAAAAAGAGAACTTTTATACGCGAGAACATTTCATTAGACATTCTTCACACAAGTATACCACCAAAGAGAGCTCCTGTTTTTTGAGAAGTGTACACATATTCTGGAATCCAGCTGTTGCCTGTTCTCCGTGAACCTCTTCACATTCGTGAGTGTTCCCTATCTCAGAGCTGCTCTCCAAGCTATACTCCCACGATTGATTAGCCAGAAACTGCCAATGCTAAACTGCAGCTCCAGTTTCAGCCTTCTCGTACCCTCAGGTCCTGCATGAACAATACATTAGCTGTTTCGTTTCTTCACTTGTAGATCGTTGGTGACAAAAACTTTAGCTCTGTAGGTCCTTGACTGTGGAGGTCGCTTCCACAATTATTACTCAACGACAACTACTCTCGTGCTGCTGACTATGGCTTATGCTTTCCAGCAGCTCCGAGAAGCTACTTCTATGCTACTCACTACCTTAACGGCTATTCTGACTGTGCTATGCTTCCCACTTTCTCTTTGTTGCTTGAGGTGAAGTCTGTTGGCTACTAAATGCTGACCGAAAGCCGCTTGGGCTGTGAGTGAGCTATGCAAAACTTTCCTGCGTAACATCGATTAAGTCTTCGAGAGGCATAGACTGAGATACGTTACATTACAAAACAAGGATGAATAACCTATTGCTCAGCTATATACGCATTTGTGTTGCGTTCGCAATGCGTCTGAGCTTGATGTGATAGAAAAATTAAGATAAACTCTTGGTTAAAGCTATGATTGTAGACAGTACAATCTCTGTCAGCTGTTTCTTATGTAATAACAATAATATGAACATTATTATTTAGAAATCACTTTAAAGACTCTAAGAGAATTGATTTGTAATCCAGGTGCTTTAAAAGAAACTGAGGAGATTCGATTAAAAGAAATCAGCCAAATTTTGAGATTGTCGTTGGCATAGGTTGAGCGATCAATTCACAGGTCTTCACTTGTTTGGTGATCGATTCTTGGAGCTAATGGGTTGTCTTCTATGTAATCAGAGATTTTGCAGCCTAGTTTGAGCCATTTAAAAATACTTAATTCCAGCCGCCATCATTTAGTGCAAAAAGATCCACGTCGCATTCATTTTACGGACTAGACATTCAGGTACAATACTGACTGCAAATAGAGCTTCAAGTGATATAGAAGTGAGGAGTAATACAACAAAAAATAACTCCACCTTAGATAGTGAGCATGTTCAAATGAATGTGCTGCCCTTTAGTTTTGATACTTTGACGAGAGTCTGAGCAAGTAAGAAACGTACAAGTTAAGTCTTACCACATGAATCGATGTTTTCGCCTCTGGCAAAAGTCACTGCGACAAGGAAATATATGGGAACAAACATTTTAGTGGCGTCTCCTGCTGTACGTTGATTTTCAGAGGGCTTTATATAGGCGGCTAGATAAAAAGTGTTAGCTATACTGACCAATCAGAAGCTTTTAAAATTATGATGGGTGATTCACGAGTTCCTCATTTCATTATGAGCTTCAGTGTGTCACTGCAAGATGCTTTTTCATGATTTCCCATATATCTAAAGATAACAGGCGCCCACTGTCACTAAAATACCATTTGGATTTGTATTATCCGCAGCATCTTCTGCAGAAACGAAAACGTCTTTGCATTGAGATGACACCAGACACTGAGTTGAGAACGGTCATAGGTACAGAAGCTACGGGTGTATCAAGGCTCACTAACAAATCACTCCCATCCGCTCGAAGGCCTATGTCAAGAATAATGTTACGAGAAACATGGTTCGTACTAACGAACGTGTTTTAAAGAGATAGTTACACACATAAGCAACTTGTAAAAGTACATGGCCAAAAGCATTTTTATGGTAAATCTTAAACCACATTTCTGGACTCGTTGAAAGTAAAATTTCAAGTAGAGTTCCCGTCCAGCCAAATTAAGACGTGATAACTGCCTCAAGCTCTATGTGACTGATCGAGTTTTGGAGTTTTTTAATAAGAAAGAGATAAGTTAATAAATATTATTGGGTACCAGAAGAAGTGCTTAAGATTACGGCAAAGCACCATTGTAATCAAGCTAAGAGGCAATTTCACCGTCAACCTATGCATGGGTAATACAATTTGATCGTAGTAGCACAAAAAGACGCCGTGAATGATTTCATACAAACAAAAGCTTGGAACAGCACACTTTTAATTACTTAAGTTGTAATACGATGCTCCAGCTGGAGACCACATGTAAGCTACGGAATGCTTAATTCAACCAAGATAATATCAAAACCAACGTGTACTCCGTGATATTTGCATCGATCTGAAGCTTACAGAAAATACTACGTACCTCCTAAGAAAAATGCCGGCAAAACAAAGCCAACAGATGTTCACTAAGTGGCAAATAAATGTTAGCTGGTGAATTATAACTCACAATTTACAATGGATGAGCTTTTCTTAAACACCCACGAAAAAACAAGCTCTTAATAAAAAATGTGTCAATACAATGATATAAATGGTGGTGAGGTCGGACTGATACTTACTCTCCTCGCATACAAGGATCTATAAGGCCATAAATTCCACAAATATTACCAAGCGCTAAATTTCTCAATATATTATTTGAATCTCGATAGCCCCGGGAGAAATTGCTCCGAACGCCTTACTATTAGCCAATTTAAGCGATTAGAGGAATACGACCAGACAAATATACCACCCGCTTTCCATAATCCAAAAGCTGTTAAACACACACCAATACCTCGTACAATCCTCGAATCCTTTCAAGATTGTGCATATAGTTCGTATGCTCCCGAAACCTGAAACTCCCTCCCGAGTTGCGTCAAAACATCCCCTGACTTAACCACATTAAAAAGGAACTTAAAACACATCTATTTAGGACTGCATTTAGTGGATCCCTGTGATTTGTCCTTCATGTGCTTATGGGTGCTGACACTGTGCATGTTGCCACGAACCACATTTGCATGGTGACTCTGTGTATGTCACCCGTAACCGTGTTGTAAGTAACTTTTATCAAGCATATTATTACTCAACATTCAATTGCGTTTCTCTTTCCAGCAGATTTAAAGCGCCTAGAATGAGATTGCATTCTCCGAGGCCGCTTAATCAAGTGCATCATTGTTATTATTGTTATTACAGTGTCTGCACCCATAAGCACGTAAAGTACGAATCATTGAAACCCACTAAATGTTGACATGAATAGGTGCGTTTCAAATTTCTTTTAAATGTGGTCAAGTCAGGGGATGTCGTGACCCAAGTCGAGAGAGAGTTCCTGCTTTCCGAGCATACGAACAAAATGCATGGTCTTCTAAAGAATTTGGAATTTACATGGGGTATAGATAAACGAGAAGTTTCCGGAAAGCAGGTGGTACGATGCTTGGCCTGGTGGGTGAGTTGATTTGATAATTTTGCTGAAGCAAAAAAAAGGAGGACCTTAAACTGAGCGATGAAACCTTGACATTGACCTGTTCCTTGACTGGTAGCTAGTACAGGTCGGCGAGAAGTAGTGTAATGTGAAGTGCATTGCTCACGACAGACGAGCCTAGGCGCAGAGTGTTGCACAAGCTCAAAGATGCTAACTGTACATGCCGCCAGAAGCCAAATGATTTGTACGAATAAAAGACCCACAAGTAATGGAAAATAAAAAGTTCCAAAATTATGTTAAGTATTTAACACACTCACTGGTCGTTTACTAATCGATATAAATCATAACTTCATCGTTGGTAATGGTGTGTTCGTATGTTAAAGGATGGGCTAGGTCACTGCCAGCCAGCTGCCATAAGGGTTTAAATGCCCCGTTCAAACCACCTATGACTTTCCCATAGTGAATCTCATCCTCTCGATCTCTCTCTCTCTCTCTCTCTCTCTCTCTCTCTCTCTCTCTCTCTCTCTCTCTCTCTCTCTCTCTCTCTGTCTTTATCTCTCTTTCTCGCTTAATCTCTTTTGATCTCTCTCTCTCTCTCTCTCTCTCTCTCTCTCTCTCTCTCTCTCTCTCTCTCTCTCTCTCTCTCTCTCTCTCTCGATGCCGGTCTAACTATCTCTCTCTTTTTTTCCTCTGTCTCTCTCTCTCTTTTGATCTCTTTTGATCTCTCTCTCTCGATCTCTCTCTCTCTCGCTCTCTCTCTCTCTCTCATGATCTCTCTTTTACTTTAACTATAATCTGCAAGTCTCTCATCATGGGCCTTCATCAAGGGACACGGTGCTCGCTCTTTATGACGCAGATCGTATGTTCGAGGTTTACGAAGAGTGATTCTTTATTGCCCACTGCAAGCAGCAGTGGCAGTCAGTGAAGCTCTTATGTTGCCATATAATTCGGCTGCTCAATATACCGACCCGTGCACATTTCACTGTTTCTTTTAAGTGTTTTTTGCCGTTTCTATCTATCTATATATTTACATTCCTATATCGCTACCTTTAGATACAACTCCATCTCAAGTATTAAGTTAGAAACATGCATAAGAGACCTCAGTCAGAAGGCGGGTTATACAATCAAATCGTTAAAGCGTAAAAACGAAACCATCTTTCTTCAACCTTGACACATAAACTTTAAGCCTTTAGACCTAAAGTCTTAACTGGAGACCCTTAACTCTAGACTAGACCGAATGGTTTGGATTTAAATATTTCTTATCGTGACAGTACTAAGGAAATCAAAAAATTTCAGGACTATAGCAATAAACACCCTGATATTTCATGTTTTCTGTTGAGACAGTAACTAGCTGAAAAATGGTAGTTATCAAATAGTATTTCGGACTAGATGGTTGCAATGGTTTCAGAGAGTAGTATTCACGTCTGTCTAGGCTCCGAGGTGAAGCACTACGGGCTTTGACCGAGAGAGCTGTAACCTATGGTCTGTAGTGTACAGCATGCAGCACCACTTGGCAATTGCAGAGACTGCTGTGCAATACGACCACTGCACTCATTATCGCAGCAACCCACTACTGCCGTCACAACAAGAGCTGAGGGTGCACCTGCCTCATTGCTAGCTGGGCTTTGAGGCGCCGACTCTGCCAGTTTTTCCACACGTTTTAAAGGAATAGCAGCCTGCTCGTGAGCTTTGTTCTTGGAAAACTTTGCTCGGCGAGATGCCCATCGGCAAGCCACCCGCGGCTCTTTTTCAGAGATGTTAAGCGCATGTTATCCTTGCTAACCACTTTCATCATCATCACTTGCTATGAAACCTGCATAAAACCGACATAGTCCCCCATCACGCCAAGCATCGCACCACCAGCTTTTCGGAATCCAACAGTCTAGAAATACCTCGTACAAACCGACATACTCCCCCATCACGCCAAGCATCGCACCACCAGCTTTTCGGAATCCAACAGTCTAGAAATACCTCGTACAAACCGACATAGTCCCCCATCACGCCAAGCATCGCACCACCAGCTTTTCGGAATCCGACAGTCTAGAAATACCTCGTACAAACCGACATAGTCCCCCATCACGCCAAGCATCGCACCACCCGCTTTTCGGAATCCAACAGTCTAGAAATACCTCGTACAAACCGACATAGTCCCCCATCACGCCAAGCATCGCACCACCAGCTTTTCGGAATCCAACAGTCTAGAAATACCTCATACAAACCTCAAATCCTTTGGAGACCGTGCATTTAGTTCGTATGCTCCCAAAGCCTCGAACTCCCTCCCGACCTGCGTCAGAACATCCCCTGACCTGACCACATTTAAAAGGAACTTAAAAACACACCTATTTAGGACAGCATTTAGTGGGTCCCTGTGATTCGTTCTTCACGTGCTTATGCTCGCTGACATAGTACACGCTGCCACTAACAACATTCGCATGCTGACCCTGTGCATGTCCCACTAACCATGTTATTCATTTTGTTTGTTTTTCAAGCATGATTTTAGTTACCGTTTAATTGCAGTTCCCTTTGCAGCAAATGTAAGGCGCCTATAAAGAGATCAAGTTCTCTGAGGGCATTTTAATAAGTACGTTATTATTATTATTAAAAGCAAATTAATTACCTGTAAACCGCGGTTCAGAGCTAGCACGGCTGTCTGGACCGGAGCTTTACAGAATTCCGTTGTCAGCGATTGTTCTCTGGTCTCTATGCCAGATAATCAAAGCTAAAATTACAAACTAGGGTAAAATCGATTGCTTGAAGCGGATACTGAGCTACTAAACACTGGCAGTGAACATGAAATTGACTAATTACAACCTATAGAAACTTCGTACCGAACTTCGTGCTTTACTTCCGAACCGTACTTCGTGCTGATTTCTTATACAGCTTGGGCCACATGCCTATGGAGCAGGATGTGTACATGACAACAATGCCTGAAATTTGAAGTTACAGCCGACCCCATTCCGTGGGCACAAACAACTTCCAGAGGCACATTGCTAGTCGACAATCGCTAAGGACCGAGGACGGACCGGATCTGGGACTCCACTGGACACTGGTATGACTGAGAGACCTGCCACTGTCACCACGTTAATTGGACACAGCCAGACTAGTACGATTTCAGCTATGCCAGTGCCTTATTTGCCAGACCAATCAGTCATCTTAATTATTCCAGCACGATATCTTTATTATTAGCTTCGTGGGTAGCTAATACAATCTCGCCTGCTGACATAGAGCCCTGTAACATGCCTTCGTATTCGTTGCAGAATGTTTCCGAAAACATTAGTTCTTGAGTACATCGTATAGGGAAGCGATACAGCTACGACCTGTTTAAAGTGATTCTGATTGTTATTTGACTGTAGCTCGTAAGAAATTTCGTGCCGATAGATATCTAAACGCTTGTCGCTTCGGGCTGCTGGGTCTCACATGCAGGCGGCTGTTTAGCAACACCGGCAGCTAGTACCCTGCATGTGAATTATGATCGTCAGCTGCTGTTATCGCTGCATCATCGTAGATCTAATGCATTCCTAGATAATAATGTTGTTGCTAAGATTCATGAACTATGCATTAACAAAAGAAGAGCACCCATTAGCCGCCAGGGTGGCCTGAACCCCCAGATCAGACACTGCTCGTTGAGCTGGAACTGCCGGCTGAGTACCTGCTCGTTTGGTATTCTTATGATTGTCTCGAACCGCTCAGCATGCTCCCCCACATACATCACTGTAAATCTCTCTAACTTAGTGGTCATCAGGCCAGTTGTAGTTCAAACGGCCCGACTTAACGCTTGCCTTTGGAATCCTTGCTCTCTGTGCAGAAAATCTCTGGTAATAGGCGACCTTATTTCGGAAATTGGTATCGATCTGCCGGCCAAACTAAAACTTTGCTAAAATCGAGATGCTACCCGACAAATAATGAAGCTACTACATCTGGTTTCCCGATCTTTACATTCCCCGATCAATAAAAACTAGAGGTGAAGTTGCTATATTATCATGGGCTCGAAATACAACTTTAAGCCATTGGCAGCACCCTCGAAGCAGTCATTCGAATCAATAGTCTCGGTCTTACCCAAAAAAAAGCTACCGATAGTGGCAGTAGTCTATTGCCCACCAGGTACCAAATCCTCCACATCTCAGATTTCTCCGATCTCATTTCGATTTTGTATGCAAGAAATTGATCCTTTCTTGTTATAGGTGATTTTAACGTTAGCTTTGATAACTTGTCTGACGCTTTCGGCACCAAATTGTGTGCATGGACTGCCTCACTGTCTCTTGTGGCTCACTTGCACGGCCCTACCCACATCAAGGGTCACACACTCGACCAGATTTTCTCATACAACTGCACTTCGTCATCACCAATTATTACCAAATACTGAATATCTGACCACATGCAGATCTCATTCAATCAACAGTATGGGTCAACCTCCTGCTCTAAAATAACCTGTGAATCGCGAAACCTCAAGACCCTTGACATCGAAGCTGTCTGCGCGGGAATATCTGCTTCACCTCGGTTGCTCAGTCCTCCCTCCGATCTATCATCATTGGTAGATAGCTACAACAAGACACCAGCTGACACGCTCGACGACCTTGCACCTCTGACAAAGCGCACTGCGCGCCCATGCCCAGATGACCTATGGTTTACCACAGACATCAAACTAGCCAAGTCTACTAAGCGAACGCTTGGAAAAGCATACAGAAGATTTGGCCTACCTGACCATCGACAGGCATATCAAGGCTACGTGTATCAAGGCTACTTGTACCTGAACTGTAGGTCGTACCAATTGATCCTAGAAAAGGCCAAGTCTACCTTCTATAGAAACATTGTTGAATCATAGCTGCACAATCCATAAATGATGATGTTGACAATAAACCATCTCCTCAACCGGTCCCAGATTAGCTCCTTACCTGATGATCCTAATAGTGATCTGGCCGGTCGCTTCTCTCAATTCTTTGTGCAGAAGATAGACAAGATCAAGAAAGTCATTCCTGCGAGGACCAGCATCCATTCCAGCATCGCCACTATATTGCTGTTCCCCGATTCCTGGCTGAACCTTAATGTCTACAGTTAGGCAGGTCACTAGTGATCTAGTCCTGAAGTTCGTACCTCAATCAAAGAAGACAACAAGTCCTCTGGACCCTATTCCCACTGTCCTGCTCCTACGTTGCAGCGATCTGCTGCTGCCATGCATAACTAACATTATTATTTGTGTCATTAGCCCCAGGTAATGATAACAGTAATGCACTTGATATTAATAATAATCCACCGAATAAAGCGCTCTCAGAAAATGTATTCTCTTTCTAGGCGTTTTACATCATCTGCAAAGTAAAATGCAATTGAATGGTAAGTAAAATTAAGCTTGAAAAACAAACAAAATGAATTATACGGTTGGGGGTGACATGCACAGGTTCAGCATGCAATCGTGGCTAGTGGCAGCATGCACAGTGTCAGCACACATGAGCACATTAACATCTCCGAATGTGCTTTATCGAGTGCATTATTATTATTTTTGTCGTTAGATTCAGCAGGGCAATAAAGTGACATTTCCCTTACCGTCGTGGCACAGGAGGTCATTTTCTTCACCAAGGAGTGCAGATTCAAGGCTCGTGGAATCGCTTGAAACCGGATCGCAGGCAGTCAGACACATCCTTTTTTTTATGTGCACTGAGGCTGCTCAGATGGAATGCTATAGCTATTCCTTTGCCAAACAAAAGGCAACAAACAGGGCAATAGTTTGCAAAGATCTTTGTATCTCATACCTGCTTTTGAAGTATTCATCTAAAGAGAAGCTGATTTGAAGGACTTAGGTATACCACCGTTCTCCAGATCGTTCTTCAAAATTGGTTTTGCTAGCGTATCTCCAGTTGAATCACCTCAAAATTTAGGTGTCATATTCCAAAGTGACCTCTCGTGAGACAACCATATCAGCTCCACAGTCAAATCCGCCTATCTTCAGCTTCATACTATTGCTAAATTTTGGACTTGTTTGGATAAGGATATCACGTCCAAGTTAGTTCCTGCATTCGTGGCATCGCTGCTTGACTTCTGCAATTTGCTGCTTACTGGCCGACCAGCATGAGCAATCAGTTGATCACAGCTGGTGCAAAAATCCGCAGCAAGGCTTGTCTGTCGTGAGCTTCGCAATTGTCAACATTCTCAACTCCTCCCAGACTTGCACTGGCTACCAGTCAAGCAACGAATTGAGTTCAAGGTTCGGTCGCTCACATTTAGGTTTCTTTATTATTTGGCTCCAGTCTATCTCTCGGATCTACTCCCCCATCTGGCTGAGCATCGTACAACCCGCTTTTCGGAATCCAACAGTGTACCCGTACCTGGTATAAACCTTAAATCCTTTTGAGATCGTGCATGTACGTCGTATGCTCGTTTACCCTGGAACTTCCCCGACTTGCGTCTGAACATCCCCTGACTTGACCACATTTCAAAAGAACTTAAAAACACGTCTATTTAGAACAGCATCGATTAGGTCCATATGATTCGTCCTTCATGTGCTTATCCGTGCTGACACTGTGCATGCTGCCACAAATCACACTTGCATGCTGACCCTGGGCATGTCCACCCCAACCATGCTATTCCTTTGTTTGTTTATGAAGCATTATTTTACTCAGCATTCAATTGCATTTCCCTTTGCAGCAAATGTAAAGCGCTTAGAGAAAGATTAAGTTCTCTGAGGGTGCTTTATCAAGTGCATTATTATTAATATCATCTGATTCAGCAGTGCTCGGAAAGTGACATTTCACTCACCTTGGTGGCGCAGGATGTCATGTTCTGCACCGAGGAGAGCAGATTTTATGCAGTGAAGTCGCTTGAAACCCGATTGCAACCAGTCAGTCAGTTATTTTTTTTTTAATGTGCACTGAGGCTGCACAGATGGAATCCATTAGCGATACGTTTGCAAAACGGAAGACGGAAAACTGGGCGATAGTGTGCAAAGATCTATGAATCTAATCTCTGCCTTTGAAGTACTCATCTAAGGAGAAGCTGATTTGAAGGACTTAGGTGTACCACCGTTCTCCAGATAGGAATACTAATCTCTGTTATTTCTGTTCTAGTTTTTTTCTGCTAGTGAAGACCACTGTTATTTTCGTTTATGATTTTCCTGCCAGTGAAGTCCACAGAAGCATTCCTACAGAGTCTACATATTACGAGCTTTTTATAATAGACTGTTGCAATAAAGTAACAACACAGCATGAAGACACCTCGAAACATTTCTAAAGTATTTTAGTAGTTCGAGACTCGGCGTTTGCCTAATTCGGAGGTTCACTTTGTAGATTCATCAACGTGCACGCTAATTTCAATGATGAATGCTGAAAAGAATTTTAGCCAAGCCTTTAATATTTTGGGAGTGAGTAATCTCTTTACAGACGAAGAAAATTGTTCACTTTTGGTAAAATTGTTTGGGTTCCCAATGGCAGGATTTAGGTTTCGAGTGAATAAAGAAGCCCTAGTTTTTTTAAGCTTCCATCCTTAGACTTGCATCTAACCTTGGCAATCGAGTACATCTGTATGAGGCCCAGCCTTCCTAAAGCGGCACTCTAGCTTGAGAATAATACGCAGCATCTACCAAAGTCTGTTGGTATATAAAGTTACGGCATTCAAGAGTGAATACCTGGTTTTGACTTGAGGCTGAATGAGCACAGTGCACAAGGGCTTTAAGGTTGTTTAAAGCTTCCATTAATCGACAGCAGTGGGAAACTTAAGTAGTGCGAAAAATGCCAGATAGGTTAGAAAGTGATCTAAATAAGTGATCCGAGCGACAAAGTAAGGGTACCCACAGCTGACGACATTTATTTGACACCGATTGATTCCGAGCCTCATCAGTTTGGAGAGCAGTGAGAGTAATCTCGCATTGGTGTCTACCGTGACAGGTGACGAGTTTCCTTTGCAGCCAATTAAAGTCCTTTGAAAGATATCTAGTTTATAGTGGGTGGTGTACGAATTTTTTATTGTTATTAGCTAATGCCTCAAACGCACTGTGGATTGCTTTTAATATTATCCTTGATCTTTAAGCACTGCCAGGGCATCAGTGCTACAATGTCCCACCGTACGACAAATACGGATTGGGCCTTGAAGTGAGGCCAAGTACTTGTAGGCACAGCACAAAAATCACGAGTCTTCATCTACTAAGTCAAATGTTTGTAAAAAAAAAAACTCTTTCTTGACTCTCTGCTGTGCTTAGCAGCTGGATTGTGTCGCTTCAGGCTCCAAAAAAGATCGGCTATAATGTAAACATTCCAGCGGCCTTAGTATCTACACTCCATTTCACATATGTCGTGATGGAGCCTTTTACCCCGTTCCTCACTGAATGCTCCTAAATTCGATGGAAATAGTCAACGTAAGAGCTTTAAAAGCCTAATTTACCACTCATTCTGCTGAGAAGTTTGGCATAGCTTTGAATCATCTTATCAATGATTCGCACCTCATCAGTGGATCAGTGGATTTGACCATTGGAATGACACGGTTGAGTCTCCAGCCACGTGTCATGACACTGAAGCAATATCAATACGGTGACTTCGACATTAAATGCACCATTCATCAGTAACGGTCAAAAAGCCAAGGTTCGGACGCTCTTGGAGTTTAAAAAAACTATAAAGCAGCACTGCCACTCATCTGATGATAGCATATGCGATTGGCATCAGTGATAGTCCTACTGTCAACCTTCAAGCTCGACGATAACGGGATCATTCATGAGATGGAAGAACCAGGGACTTTTTTGCGACAAACTGCGACCGGGAATTTATTCGGAAACTTGCACACACTAATTCACAGGCTGAGAGAACGAAGATCGAAATTAGTGTAGGTTTATTAACTACCGTAATTACCATTTGGATATTTCATCATTAAATCAACTGTATGTATGTCAGTTGAATGCTAAGGCAGCTAATGTTGAGTAGACATGAACATGTCTCTGCATTACGGAGAACAAAGTATGATATAAATTCATGGGCGTTTGAACTTGCTGCTGTGCTTAGCTGCCACCGAGACACCTGTGCGTATTGGTGCTGCACCTGCTAATCAATAGAAGTGCTCTGATTCTGTTTGCATCGGTCAAGCTACAGCAAGAGTAGCTCCGTTGTCAGTGGGTGTGTCTGCTGTGAGCGAATCGATTTCAGGAGCCCATACAGCACTTTCGTATCATCTGCTTTCAGAAAGTTTTGGATCATTGCAGAGAGCATTTTGAAGTATCTCTGGTCTAGTCTATTTGCTTGTGGCGATATAAGTGAGAAATATATCCAAGATATTACTTTCGACATTATCTGGATTGAGGCTTTTACCGTTGCCGGAACTGACTGTTTAAAAGCTGAAATCGCTGTTCGCTCGACCAGTATTTGCGATTTAAAAGGGGACTTGCACCGTAAAACTAATTGAATTCTGCAGCATTTTTACGCCGAAACTAAGTGATTTTAAAGTAGGTGTTTCCGAAAATAAGCTTATTTGGATGCATCGATCATTCCAAATGAGTCTTAAAGTAGTTCTCTTTTAAGCGAGCAGCGTTCATTGGCATTCGTGCACAGTTGTGATGAGAGATTGTTTGACCGGAGTTAAAAGCTAGCTGAGTTGCTTGTGCAAGGGTTTGGAGTAACTAAATCATAAACCATGGTAACAAACAGTTTTTAGAGGTAATGCTGAGCGCCAACGGGAAGCATTACTGTATATACTAATTGTGGTAGCAAGAATGAATCAGGGTTTGTCATCATCGCAGCTTACAGTGGGCAATAAGGGATAGCCAACTGCAGGTGTCATAGCCAGAAGTCCGGGGTCATGAAGTGGAAGCATCTTAATAGCCCTCTGGGAACCACAGGGTAATACAAACGATGTAGCCAAATGTAGCTGTGGTAAAAGCTTCTTCGCATTTTGAACTCCAAGCACCCGATGCTTGGTAAAGTGTGATAAGAATGGTTCGGTAAGGCAGAACTTATGGTTTCATAAGAAAGAATAGTACTGCCTAAGGGGAGCGTTCATTTTGGTGTCTGACGTATCAACCTGGATTAAAAATCTAAACTCGGCTCTAATGAACAACTCATATTGAACTTGCACGAAACCGTGCGAAAACAGTTCCAAATTCTGTGCACTTTGTGCACTTGTGAACTGAGTCTCGTTTTACGAGAAATGTAAATCGGAGCTCCGCTTTGACGATTTCATAACAATCTGCAGTTGATTAGAGTGGATTGTCGTCTTGTCCGAAGTCTTTTGAGAGAGTGCCGTGCATTGCTAAAGTAAGTAAATGGGCAAGGGCTTACGCTGAATTAAAGGTCCAATTTAAACGAGAATTGTCGGAATAGAAAAAACTAAAGCTCGGAATAATCTATTTCTAAGCGCTTTTAAGGTTTTGGGGTGCTTCACCGAGCCATTGCAAGAAGTTAAGCTGCGATTGCATGAGAGTGCCTGTTGCAATGCAAGCGAAGTTCTTTAAACAGACTTGCCACAAAGTGTGCTGACTTTTGAAATCAATAAATGAGCATTTCGCAACGCATTTCTTTCACTTTGCATCGAGATGAAGTGGAATGCAGTGAGTCGCAGCATTGCTCGGTTCAGCACATATCTATTTCAGTGGAGTTCGTAAAAACACTGCTAGGGAACAGCTACATTATTTTGACGGTACCTTAGAAAACGTAGTATTATACTTCAAGGTACTTTTAGCATAGAACAAGTAGTTTTTGGTAGATTTGAAGAGGCCTCAAATGAACTGCGATGGATTGCCGTACAGGTATGCGTCTGTGCAGCCCATTTGCATTCGAACGTGTGAGCACAATGCACAACTTAGTGGGACAGATAACGCTGCTGCTGTTAATAAGGTTCACTTAAAATTTGAACTTTAAACCGACCATTTCCAAGCGATTTTATTCCACTTGTATTATATTACCGTAATTTGTGGTAATTTATCGAAACCTTCACTGCTCAACGTACCACACAGCCAAGACACCTTATTTTGAGGTTCAACGTAATCTCGTCGAGCTCGATAAGAAACCAGCATCTAGCATATTTCTCAGAGTGCTTAGAAAACACTAAACGATGGAAGCATGCAAACCGAAACAACTCTAAACAATTAGAATGACAGTATAATTTTTTTCATGTGAAATGCGACTTTGTTGTCCAAGTGGTCCTGTGATTTTTCGACGATAGGTGAGGGGTCTGCCTTGACAATATTTTAGCATTTGTCTTTACAGAGAGGCATAGATGAGAAGAGCGTCGGCGCGGACACCTAAAAACAGAATTGGAAGGCATGTGACAAAACAAATAAAGCCAGAAATATCTTGGTAAGTCAAGCAGCCGAGATCCTGGTTGGATTACCCCATATTCGTCTTGCACGAACCGCACTAGCATGGAAGGATTGGGGGACCTTACCTTGACCGACTAACTTACCATTATTTTGGAAATTATCAGCTGTCGTTCCGGGGGCGTAGACTAGCGTTGGAACAGATCTTCCGTCGTATGAGCAAGGAGGATCACCTCGACTAAAGACTGAAATCCAACCGACGTCCGTGGGGCATCCAGCATATGGATTCTTGACGATTAGAAAGGTGCGCGTACGCCGAAATTCCGCAGGATTGCTTAAAACGAGAAGACGTAGCCAATATTAAATTCGAGGATCGTCGCTGTACGTAAATATAAAGTATACAGTCACCAGATCGAGGCTGAAAGAAATCTATAAATAATCTGCAAGTTTAGGCTGAGCTAACTCGCCGTACACAAATGGGAAAGCCAAAGTTGCAAAAAAACGCCAATCAAACATTCAGAGTCAGCATTCCGATCCAGCTCAAGTCATGTTAGATTTAGTAGTTTACCCACGAGCATTCCATATAAATGGTACATCGATGACGTGAAAAATAGTGATAATTATACGAATAAATAATAGGCTAATATAATACGATAAAATAAAACAATTCTCTGTCCTGGCGTAACACACCTATCTGCAAAATAAGTAATAACTGACAGTTTATCGTATCTAAGATATCATTTTTAGATGATAAAATAGAGTTACACAGGAAGACTCATGAATGCCACGGTTGCCATATCTATTTGCTGTTTACAGATTCTTACAAGTTCATGAACCACAGAGGTGACGTGGCGTTGAGGTCTGTATAGCTGCTTCCAATAATGTTCTTCTGCTGAAAGAATGTGGACGCGGTCTCACCGTTGCTGGAGAAGATTACATGCTTTGGAGTTGACCCCGCCTTGACCAAATTTACGGAAACCTAAAAGCAAGTCAGCGTGCGTGAGCTTCAGTGACTCACACGATAAAGCATCTCGAGCGTATAGCTGCCGTTAAGAAATAGTCTAGTATCAAACTGATATAGTTCAGAATTCTAGCGGTCCGCAAATCGTTAAACACGAGTAGCTCATACCTCTAATATATTTTATTGTCTCTAAACTCACGCTACAGCCTCGATGAGAAAGTTAGGAAACCAAATCAGGGGAGATAGTTTGATTATTATGACTGTAAATTAACTCAAATTTTAGTGTGCGGCACCAGTTGGCTCTTTGGCATTTGAAGTTCGCCGCACGCTTGAGGCGTACCTGTGTAATAGGGAACTTTGACCAATTGTCGACAATGGCATTCTTGACGTAGCAATTGCAGGCGTTATCTTGTGCCATCATGGATGCGGTTGCATATTGAGTGTTTGGACCATTTAGAAAGGCATCTATTGCGTCGACACCAATTTCTTTGCTTATTTTGTATAGCAGCTTCCGTCCGTCTAAAAGAATTCTGTACTTGGATGGTGTGACGTAAAGCGAATTAGAGATAGACAGCACTTACTCGGTAACATAAATTCTCGGTTCAAGAACAGTCGACTTGGTTAGAAGTTGGAAGACGTCGGATGATAGACTATTATTATTTAGTGCAAGTCGCTGAGGCAATATGCTCAAGCTGTTTTCACAATAGAAGCCGTAAAATCCAGCAGACATGCAGTAGTCGGCTCTGGTGAGAAAGTGGGAATACAAAGCAGGTTGACTAGTGGGTTTTTACCATTCATGTGTTTGTTGTTTCCACAATTGTGTAATTCTAACATATCTTGTTTACTTAGAATAGACTCGTAACAACAGTGTTTGACTCCGTTTAGCCAATCATTCCGTTGGAGCCATGTTGTTTTTGCTTAACCAGTATTGTTATGAAATAGGCTGTCCGTTGGAAGAAATGTTTTAACTCGAATCTTTTAAGATACAGGTTCCAATAGGTGTGCTATGCAAAGTTTTCATATCAGAGAACAATTTTCCTAGATTATGGTGGCTGTATTTTTGTGACGCAGTGAAGTCGAGAATTCAGCTTTAATTGATAGTTATTCTAATAATTCATTTTAACGTCACAACCCTTTTTCAGCCTGTTTGAATCGTTCCTTTAGGCAATCATTGGTGCCGAGATTGTATGTGACATCACGCACGACGTAATTTACATGCTTACTTTCCCTGAGTATATCAATGGTCCTGGGAAGACAAAAGTTATCGCTCTTTCAGCGTCATCGAGGTGTTTTGGTCTCCAAGTTCTCATTTAAATAACTTCGTTACTCACACATGTGTGTGATTGTGCCAAAGCTACGGCTCTCGGACGTCACCAATGGCTACACGCCGAATTAAAAGAAGGAATGCAGCTTAGAATTCAGTCATCGATCAACGTTTGGGTTTCTTATTGGCTTTCAGTGATCCGACCGGTTCTAGCTGAAGCCCCGTTACACTGCATCATTCTAATCTTTGACCTAAGCTTTTCAGGGTAAGCTCTTTACTGATTAGTATAGAGATGTTAAACTCATCCCCAATCATAAATGAGTAAAGTAGAATACGATGCCAAAAGGATTAGATTTCCACTTGAGCTCAAGGAGCACTTGTGCAAGCACGTACTTGGGTTAATCTTGTAGTAGCTCGTCCAGTTAGAGTCTCCGGATCTGGCTGTTGTCCACGAGGAGTAGAAGTCCTGGTCGTAAATGATGCAGTGCTGCAAAGCAGCGTTGTAGGTGAAAAGTCTGCAGGCATCATTCAGGGTTTCGCACAGCTTCCAACAATGGCCGGCGTTGAGAGCGTTGACTTTGTGTATTGTGCAGCTCTGATCGCCAGCTTCTTGGCAAGCTTGGATGCGCAAGCCACTGACTGTCTGGAACTTCGGCGGAACGCAGTCACACGTAGCGGCAGCTGAAAAAAAATAGAACTTTTATACGCGAGAGCATTTAATTGGACATTCTTCACACAAGTACATCAACACAGAGAGCTCCTGTTTTTTGAGAAGGGTAGACAGATTCACGAATCGAGCAGTTCCCTGTTTTCCATGAACCTCTTCACAGTCGAAAGTGTTCCCTACCACACAAGTGCTCTCTATGCTGTTCCCCCTCAATTGATTAGCAAGAATCCGTGAATGCTAAACTGCAGCTCCAGTTTCAGCCTCCTTGTGCCCTCAGGTCCTGCATGAACAATACATTAGCTGTTTCGTTTCTTCACTTGTAGATCGTTGGTGACAAAAACTTTAGCTCTGTAGGTCCTTGACTGTGGAGGTCGCTTCCACAATTATTACTCAACGACAACTACTCTCGTGCTGCTGACTATGGCTCATGCTTTCCAGCAGCTCCGAGAAGCTACTTCTATGCTACTCACTACCTTAACGGCTATTCTGACTGTGCTATGCTTCCCACTTTCTCTTTGTTGCTTGAGGTGAAGTCTGTTGGCTGCTAAATGCTGACCGAAAGCCGCTTGGGCTGTGAGTGAGCTATGCAAAACTTTCCTGCGTAACATCGATTAAGTCTTCGAGAGGCATAGACTGAGATACGTTACATTACAAAACAAGGATGAATAACCTATTGCTCAGCTATATACGCATTTGTGTTGCGTTCGCAATGCGTCTGAGCTTGATGTGATAGAAAAATAAAGATAACATCTCGGTTAAAGCTATTAGTGTCGACTGAAGATTCTCTGTCGGCTGTTTCTTATGTAATAACAATAATATGATTAGTATTATTTATAAATCCCTTTAAATACCCAGGGAAAATTGAATCGTAATCCAGGTGCTTTAGAATCCACTGACGAGAGTCGATTCAAAGACATCAGCCAAATTTTGAGACTGTCGTTTGCATAGGTTGAGCGATCAATTAACAGGAGCAACCCATGACAAATTTCATCGCAGCAGAGCAGTCTTTGACGATTGAATTTGCTAATAGCCCTTTAATTGTTTTCTTTTCTTTGCAGCTGAAGGTACTGAAGTCATGCCTATTAGATTATTGGAGTTCCTTAGGGTTTTCAGTGACTCAGTTTTCTCTTACAGTGTAATGATTACAGCTCACACAAAATTTTCAGTCTTATGCATTTATCTGCTTTATCAGCAATATATAACGTAACGTCTTCTAATAATAAGTATATACACGTAGTGAAACAATACATTTAAGTCTGCTGCATCATCGCAGTTGGAGTTTTAGATTCTCGTACTCAAGAAATACACGTAGACTCTAATTAAAAGAAAATTGGCAAAATTAGCAGCATCTTTTGTATACCAGCAGAAGAGCCATGCCGGCGATCAAAACAGCTTTACTTTTGCAATAAAGGATCGCTCAATGCAGAATTCTAACCCACAACTCTGTCGTGAAGAGCGAGCTCCTTACCTCCTGGGCTATCACGGCCCAAACTAAACCACCATGACGGGAGACATATTGTTTAGTAACAGATACTTATATCGGTAATCTTATTTCTAGCTATGCTGTGTACTCACGAAATCAAGATTGCCGGCCACCGTTGGACCTTGTCAGCAAAACGGCACAGTAAGTGTAATGGAAGCCAAAGCTACTGTCTTTCTTGAAATCATGCACACTGCTTACGCCTTGGTCAGCAATTATGAATATTGCCCCTAGAGCCTAATCATCCACCGAGAACTGAGAACTCTCAGTAATGTGCTCTCAATAGAATGCCTTATTCAGTAAACTGTTAAATTCAGCTGCCTAACGGTTGTCCTGAAAAATTATTAGTTTCACTTCTAGCAGCACATCGATCGGGCGGATGTGATCAGCAGCTTATATTTATAAGTTGCCGTGGTAAACTGTGCAAGGCAGCTACGTCGGCCAAGCTCACTTCGATGTAAATAAGGCACCCTGAGTATGCTACTCCTTGCTTTTACCTTATGTAAACAGATAATGCTATATATATATATATATATATATATATATGCACTTATGTGTTTATGCATTTATGTATATATATATATATGCATATGCATATACATATATATATATATATATACATAAATATATATGCTGGCTTCAAAGGTCTGGGTGATCGAGTCTTGGAGCTAATGGGTTGTCTTTTATGAAATCAGAGATTTTGCAGCCTAGTTTGAGCCATTTAAAAATACTTAATTCCAGCCGCCATCACTTAGTGCAAAAAAGATCCACGTTGCATTCATTTTACAGACTAGACATTCAGGTAAAATACTGACTACAATTAGAGCTTAAAGTGATATAGAAGCATGGGGTAAAACAACAAAACAATGTGCACCTTAGAGAGTAAGCATGTTCAAATTAATCTGCTACCCTTTAGTTTTGATACTTTAACGAGGTTCTGACCAAGTAAGAAACATACAAGTTTAGTCTTACCACATGAATCGATGTTTTCGCCTCTGACAAAAGTCACTGCCACAAGGAAATATATGGGAACGAACATTTTAGTGGCGTCTCCTGCTGTACGTAGATTTTCAAAGGGCTATATATCGGCGGCTAGAGCAAAAGTGTTAGCTATACTGACCAATCAGATGCTTTTAAAATTATGATGGGTGATTCACGAGTTCCTCATTTCATTATGAGCTTCAGTGTGTCATTGCAAGATGCTTTTTCATGATTTCCCATATATCTAAAGATAACAGGCACCCACTGTCACTAAAATACCTCTTGGATTTGTATTATCCGCAGGATCTTCTGCAAAAATGAAAACGTCTTTGCATTGAGATGACACCAGAAACTGAGTTGAGAACGGTCTCAGGCACAGAAGCTACGGGTGTATTAAGGCTCACTAACAAATCACTCCCATCCGCTCGAAGGCCTATGTCAAGATTAATGTTATGAGAAACACGGTTCCTTCTAACGGACGTGTTATACAGAGATGGTTACTCAAAAAAGTGACTTGTAAAATTACATGGCCAAATGCATGTTTATGGGAAATCACAAACCACATTTCTGGACTCGTTGAAAGTAAAATTTCAAGTAGAGTTCCCGTCCAGCCAAATTAAGATGTGACTGATCGAGGTTTGGAGTTTTCTAATAATAAAGAGATAGGTTTGTGAATATTATTGGCTACCTGAAGAAGTGCTTAAGATTCCGGCAAAACACCATTGTGATCAAGCTAAGAGGCAATTTCAGAGTCAACCAATGAAAGGGTAATACCATTTGATCTTAGTAGCATAAACAGACGCTGTGAATGATTTTATACAAACAAATGCTTTGAACAGCAAACTTTCAATTACTAAAGTAGTCATACGATACTCCAGCTGGAGACCTAAGGTAAGATACGGAATGTTTTAATTCAACCAAGATTATAGCAAAACAAACGTTTACTCCGTGATATTTGCATCGATCTAAAGCTTACGGAAAGTACTACGTACCTCCTGAGAAAAATGCCGTCCAACCAAAACCAATAGATGTTCGCTAACTAGCAAATAAATGTAAAATTGTGAATTATAACTCAAAATTTACAATGGGGGAGAATTTCTTAAGCACAAACAAAAAAACAAGCTCTTAATGAAGGATGCGTCAATACAATGATATAAATGGTGGTGAGGTAGGACGGACTCTCCTCACATACAAGGATCTATAAAGCCATAAATTCCATAAATATTAAAAACCTCGAAATTTCTGGAGATATTATTTGGATCTCGATAGCCCCGGGAGAAAATGGTCTGACAGCCTTACTTTTTGCCGATTTAAGCGATTAGAGGAATGCAACCAGACAAATATACCACCCGCTTTCCATAATCCAAAAGCTGTTAAACACACACCAATACCTCGTACAATCCTCGAATCCTTTCAAGATTGTGCATATAGTTCGTATGCTCCCGAAACCTGAAACTCCCTCCCGAGTTGCTTCAAAACATCCCCTGACTTAACAACACTAAAAAGGAACTTAAAACACATCTATTTAGGACTGCATTTAGTGGATCCCTGTGATTCGTCCTTCATGTGCTTATGGGTGCTGACACTGTGCATGCTGCCACAAACCACATTTGCATGGTGACCCTGTGAATGTCATCCCTAAACAAGCTGTTAGTATCTTGCATTAGGAATAATATTACTCGCCATTCAATTGTGTTTCTTTTTCCTGCAGATTTAAAGCGCCTACAATGAGATTGCATTCTCCGAGGCCGCTTAATCAAGTGCATCATTATTATTATTGTTATTACAGTGTCTGCACCCATAAGCACGTAAAGTACGAATCATTGGAACCCACTAAATGCTGACATGAATGGGTGCGTTTTAAATTTCTTTTAAATGTGGTCAAGTCAGGGGATGTCGTGACCCAAGTCGAAAAAGAGTTCCTGCTTTCCGAGCATACGAACAAAATGCACGGTCTCCAAAGAATTTGGAATTTACATGTGGTATAGATAAACACGAAGTTTCCGGAAAGCAAGTGGTACGATGCTTGGCCTGGTGGGTGAGTAGATTTGATAATTTTGCTGGAGCCAAAATAAGGAGGGACCTTAAACTGAGCAATGAAACATTGACATTGACCTGTTCCTTGACTGTTAGCCAGTACAGGTCAGCGAGAAGTAGTGTAATGTGAAGTGCATTGCTCACGATAGACGAGCCTAGGTGCAGAGTGTTGCACCAGCTCAAAGATGCTAAGTGTACATGTAGCCAGGAGCCGAATGATTTGTACGAATAAAAGACCCATAAGTAATGGAAAATTAGATGTTGCAAAATTATGTTAAGTATTCAACACACTCACTGGTCGTTTACTAATCGATATAAATCATAACTTCATCGTTGGTAATGGTGTGTTCGTATGTTAAAGGATGGGCTAGGTCACTGCCAGCCAGCTGCCATAAGGGTTTAAATGCCCCGTTCAAACCACCTATGACTTTCCCATAGTGAATCTCATCCTCTCGATCTCTCTCTCTCTCTCTCTCTCTCTCTCTCTCTCTCTCTCTCTCTCTCTCTCTCTCTCTCTCTCTCTCTCTCTCTCTGCCGGTCTAACTATCTCTCTCTTTTTTTCCTCTGTCTCTCTCTCTCTTTCGATCTCTTTTGATCTCTCTCTCTCGATCTCTCTCTCTCTCTCGCTCTCTCTCTCTCTCATGATCTCTCTTTTACTTTAACTATAATCTGCAAGTCTCTCATCATGGGCCTTCATCAAGGGACACGGTGCTCGCTCTTTATGACGCAGATCGTATGTTCGAGGTTTACGAAGAGTGATTCTTTATTGCCCACTGCAAGCAGCAGTGGCAGTCAGTGAAGCTCTTATGTTGCCATATAATTCGGCTGCTCAATATACCGACCCGTGCACATTTCACTGTTTCTTTTAAGTGTTTTTTGCCGTTTCTATCTATCTATATATTTACATTCCTATATCGCTACCTTTAGATACAACTCCATCACAAGTATTAAGTTAGAAACATGCATAAGAGACCTCAGTCAGAAGGCGGGTTATACAATCAAATCGTTAAAGCGTAAAAACGAAACCATCTTTCTTCAACCTTGACATATAAACTTTAAGCCTTTAGACCTAAAGTCTTAACTGGAGACCCTTAACTCTAGGCCAGACCGAATGGTTTAGATTAAAATATTTCTTATTGCAACAGCACTAGGGAAATCAATAAATTTCAGGACTATAGCAATAAACACCCGGATATTTCATGTTTTCTGTTGGGACAGTAACAAGCTGAAAAATGGTAGTTATTAAATTGTACTTCGGACTAGATGGTTGCAATGGTTTCAGAGAGTAGTATTCACGTCTGTCTTTGCTCAGAGGAGAATCACTACGGGCTTAGACCGAGAGAGCTGTAACCTATGGTCTGCAGTGTACAGCATGCAGCACTGCTTGGTAATTGCAGAGACTGCTGTGCAATACGACCACTATACCCATTATCTCTACAACACACTACTGCCGTCACAACAAAGGCGTGAGCTGAGGGTGCATCTGCCTCATTGCTAGCTGGACTTCGATGCGCCGACTCTGCCAGTATTTTCCACACGTTTTCAAGGAAGAGCGGCCTGCTCGTGATTTGTGTTCTTATAAAACTTTTTTCGGCAAGATGCCCATCGGCTAGCCACCCGCGGCTCTTTTTCAGAGATGTTAAGCGCATGTTATCCTTGCTAACCACTTTCATCATCATCACTTGCCATGAAACCTGCATAAAACCGACATAGTCCCCCATCACGCCAAGCATCGCACCACCCGCTTTTCGGAATCCGACAGTCTAGAAATACCTCGTACAAACCTCAAATCGTTTGGAGACCGTGCATTTAGTTCGTCTTTTATCAAACATAATATTACTCACCATTCAGTTGCGTTTCTCTTTCCAGCAGATTTAAAGCGCCTACAATGAGATTGAGTACTCCAGGGCCGCTTAATCAAGTGCATCATTATTATTATTGTTATTACAGTGTCTGCACCTAAAAGCAAATAAAGTACGAATCATTGGAACCCACTAAATGCTGATATGAATAGGTGCGTTTTAAATTTCTTTTAAATGTGGTCAAGTCAGGGGATGTCGTGACCCAAGTCGAGAGAGAATTCCCTGCTTTCCGAGCATACGAACAAAATGCATGGTCTTCTAAAGAATTTGGAATTTACATGTGGTATAGATAAACGAGAAGTTTCCGGAAAGCAGGTGTTACGAGGCTTGGCCTGGTGGGTGAGTTGATTTGATAATTTTGCTGAAGCCAAAAAAAAGAGGGACCTTAAACTGAGCGATGAAACTTTGACATCGACCTGTTCTTTGACTGTAGTAGCCAGTACAGGTCGGCGAGAAGTAGTGTGATTTGAAGTGCATTGCTCACGACAGACAAGCCTAGGTGCAGAGTGTTGCACCAGCTCAAAGATGCTAACTGTACATGCCGCCAGAAGCCGAATGATTTGTACGAATTAAAGACCCACAAGTAATGGAAAATAAAAACTTCCAAAATTATGTTAAGTATTCAACACACTCACTGGTCGTTTACTAATTAATATAAAACATAATTTCATCGTTGGTAACGGTGTGTTCGTATGTTAAAGGGTGGGTCAGGTCACTGCCAGCCAGCTGCCATAGGGGTTTAAATGCCCCGTTCAAACCACCTGTGACGTTCTAATAGTGTCTCTCACTCTCTCTCTCTCTCTCTCTCTCTCTCTCTCTCTCTCTCTCTCTCTCTCTCTCTCTCTCCTTCTCTCTCCTCTCTCTCTCTCTCTGTCTTTATCTCTCTCTCCCTCTCTTGATCTCTGTTTATCTCCCTCTCCCCTGATCTCTCTGTCTCTCTCTCTCTCGATCCCTGTCGACCTCTCTCTCTCTCTGTTTTTCTCTCTCTCCTTCTCTCTCCTTCTCTCTCTCTCTCTCTCTATCTCTCTTTCTCTCTCTGTCTTTATCTCTCTCTCTCTCTCTGTCTTTATCTCTTTTGATCTCTCTCTCTCTCTTCTGATCTCTCTCTTTCTCTCGATCCCTTTCGACCTCTCTGTCTCTGCTTTTCGCTCTCTCTCTCTTGTGATCTCTTTTGATCTCTCTCTCTCCCTCTCCTGATCTCTCTCTTTCTCTCTCTCTCTCTCTCGATCCCTCTCTCTCTCTCTCTCTCTCTCTCTCTCTCTCTCTCTTGATCTCTCTCTCTCTCTCTCTCTCTCTCTCTCTCTCTATCTCTCTCTATCTCTCTCTCTCTGCCTTTTCCTCTCTCTCTCTCTCTGTCTCTTTCTCTCTCTCTCTCTACTGATCTCTCTCTCTCTCTCTCTCTCTCCATATCTCGTAATCGTTCTCGCTTTCTCTCCCTCTTGATCTCTCTCTCTCCCTCTCTCTCTTAATCTTTCTCTCTCTCTCTCACTCAAGATCTCTCTTTTGCTTTAACTTTAATCTGCAAGCATCTCTCATCATGGGCCTTCATCAAGGGACACGGTGCTCGCTCTTTATAACGCAGATCGTATGTTCGAGTTTTACGATGATCGTTTCTTTATTGCCCACAACAAGCAGCAGTGGTAGTCAGTAAGGCTTTTCTGCTGCCATATAATTCGGCTGCTAAATATACCGACCCGTGCACATTTCACTGTTTCTTTTACGTGTCTGTTGCCGTTTCTATCTATCTATATAATTACATTCCTATATCGCTACCTCTAGATCCAACTCTATCTCAAGTATTGTGCTAGAAACATGCATAAGAGACCTCAGTCAGAGGGCGGGTTATACAATCGAATCGTAAAAGCGTACAAACGAAACCATCTTTCTTCAACCTTGACACATAAACTTTAAGCCTTTAGACCTAAAGTCTTAACTGGAGACCCTTAACTCTCGACCAGGCCAAATGGTTTGGATTTAAATATTTGTTATTGCAACAGTACTAAGGAAATCAACAAATTTCAGGACTATAGCAATAAACACCCTGATATTTCATGTTTTCTGTTGAGACAGTAACTAGCTGAAAAATGGTAGTTATCAAATAGTATTTCGGACTAGATGGTTGCAATGGTTTCAGAGAGTAGTATTCACGTCTGTCTAGGCTCCGAGGTGAAGCACTACGGGCTTTGACCGAGAGAGCTGTAACCTATGGTCTGTAGTGTACAGCATGCAGCACCACTTGGCAATTGCAGAGACTGCTGTGCAATACGACCACTGCACTCATTATCGCAGCAACCCACTACTGCCGTCACAACAAAGGCGTGAGCTGAGGGTGCATCTGCCTCATTGCTAGCTGGGCTTTGAGGCGCCGACTCTGCCAGTTTTTCCACACGTTTTAAAGGAATTGCAGCCTGCTCGTGAGCTTTGTTCTTATAAAACTTTGCTCGGCGAGATGCCCATCGGCAAGCCACCCGCGGCTCTTTTTCAGAGATTGTAAGCGCATGTTATCCTTGCTAACCACTTTCATCATCATCACTTGCCATGAAACCTGCATAAAACCGACATAGTCCCCCATCAGGCCAAGCATCGCACCACCCGCTTTTCGGAATCCAACAGTCTAGAAATACCTCGTACAAACCGACATACTCCCCCATCAGGCCAAGCATCGCACCACCCACTTTTCGGGATCCAACAGTCTAGAAATACCTCGTACAAACCGACATACTCCCCCATCACGCCAAGCATCGCACCACCAGCTTTTCGGAATCCAACAGTCTAGAAATACCTCATACAAACCTCAAATCCTTTGGAGACCGTGCATTTAGTTCGTATGCTCCCAAAGCCTCGAACTCCCTCTCGACCTGCGTCAGAACATTCCCTGAACTGACCACATTTAAAAAGAACTTAAAAACACACCTATTTAGGACATCATTTAGTGGGTCCCTGTGATTCGTCCTTCACGTGCTTATGCTCGCTGACACTGTGCATGCTGCCACTAACCACATTCGCATGCTGACCCTGTGCATGTCCTCCTAACCATGTTATTCATTTTGTTTGTAATTCAAGCATGATTTTACCTTCCATCTAATTGCATTTCCCTTTGCAGCAAATGTAAAGCGCCTAGAAATAGAATAAGTTCTCTGAGGGTACTTTATCAAGTACATTATTATTTTTATTATTATTATTGAAAGCAAATTAAACACCAGTAAACCAAGCTTCAGAGCTAGCACGGCTGTCTGGACCGGAGCTTTACAGAATTCCGTTGTCAGCGAATTTTCTCTGGTCTCTACGCCAGATCATCAAAGCTAATTTTACAAACTAGAGTGAAATCGATTGCTTGACACGGATACTGAGCTACTGAACACTGGCAGTTAGCATGAAATAGACTAATTACAACCTATAGAAACTTCGTACCGAACTTCGTGCTTTACTTCCGAACCGTACTTCGTGCTGATTTCTTATATAGCTTGGCCGTACCTACATCAAGGCTCACACACTGGACCAGATTTTCTCATACAACTGCACTTTGTCATCACCAATCATTACCAAATACAGCATATCTGACCACATGCAGGTCTCATTCAAACTACAGTGTGGGTCAACCTCCTCCTCTAAAATGCCTGTGAATCGCGAAACCTCAAGACCCTTGACATCGAAGCTGTCTGTGCGGGAATATCTGTTTCACCTCGGCTGCTCATTCCTCCCTCCGATCTATCATCATTGGTAGATAGCTACAACACGACACAAGCTGACACGCTCGACGACCTTGCACCTCTGACAAAGCGCACTGCTCGCCCCTACCCAGATGACCTATGGTTTACCACAGACATTAAACTAGCCAACCATACTTAGCGAAAGGTTTTGTCGCTCACTTTTAGGTCCCTTCATTCTATGGCTCCAGCCTATCTGTCAGATATACTACCCCATCAGGCCAAGCATCGTACCACCTGCTTTTCGGAATCCAACAGTCTAGAAATACCTCATACAAACCTTAAATCCTTTGGAGACCGTGCATTTAGTTCATATGCTCCCAAAGCCTGGAACTCCCTCCCGACCTGCGTCAGAACATCCCCTGACCTAACCACATTTAAAAGGAACCTAAAGCACACCTATTTAGGACAGCATTTAGCGGGTCCCTGTGATTCGTCCTTGATGTGCTTATGCGTGCTGACACTGTGCATGCTGCCACTAACCACATTTGCATGCTGACCCTGTGCATGTCACCCCTAACCATGTTATTCAGTTCGTTTGTTTTTCAAGCATGATTTTACTTACCATTGATTGCATTTCACCTTGCAGCAGATGTAAAGCGCCTAGAGAGAGATTAAGTTCTCTAAGGGCGCTTTATCAAGTGAATTATTATTATTATTATTAAAGCTTGAAAAAGCATACAGAAGATTTGGCCTACCTGACCATCGACAGGCATATCAAGGCTACGTGTATCAAGGCTACTTGTACCTGAACTGTAGGTCGTACCAATTGATCCTAGAAAAGGCCAAGTCTACCTTCTATAGAAACATTGTTGAATCATAGCTGCACAATCCATAAATGATGATGTTGACAATAAACCATCTCCTCAACCGGTCCCAGATTAGCTCCTTACCTGATGATCCTAATAGTGATCTGGCCGGTCGCTTCTCTCAATTCTTTGTGCAGAAGATAGACAAGATCAAGAAAGTCATTCCTGCGAGGACCAGCATCCATTCCAGCATCGCCACTATATTGCTGTTCCCCGATTCCTGGCTGAACCTTAATGTCTACAGTTAGGCAGGTCACTAGTGATCTAGTCCTGAAGTTCGTACCTCAATCAAAGAAGACAACAAGTCCTCTGGACCCTATTCCCACTGTCCTGCTCCTACGTTGCAGCGATCTGCTGCTGCCATGCATAACTAACATTATTATTTGTGTCATTAGCCCCAGGTAATGATAACAGTAATGCACTTGATATTAATAATAATCCACCGAATAAAGCGCTCTCAGAAAATGTATTCTCTTTTCTAGGCGTTTTACATCATCTGCAAAGTAAAATGCAATTGAATGGTAAGTAAAATTAAGCTTGAAAAACAAACAAAATGAATTATACGGTTGGGGGTGACATGCACAGGTTCAGCATGCAATCGTGGCTAGTGGCAGCATGCACAGTGTCAGCACACATGAGCACATTAACATCTCCGAATGTGCTTTATCGAGTGCATTATTATTATTTTTGTCGTTAGATTCAGCAGGGCAATAAAGTGACATTTCCCTTACCGTCGTGGCACAGGAGGTCATTTTCTTCACCAAGGAGTGCAGATTCAAGGCTCGTGGAATCGCTTGAAACCGGATCGCAGGCAGTCAGACACATCATTTTTTTTATGTGCACTGAGGCTGCTCAGATGGAATGCTATAGCTATTCCTTTGCCAAACAAAAGGCGACAAACTGGGCAATAGTTTTCAAAGATCTCAGTATCTCATACCTGCTTTTGAAGTATTCATCTAAAGAGAAGCTGATTTGAAGGACTTAGGTATACCACCGTTCTCCAGATCGTTCTTCAAAATTGGTTCTGCCAGTGTATCTCTAGTTGAATCAGCTCGAAATTTAGGTGTCATATTACAAAGCGACCTCTCGTGAGACAACCATAGCAGCTCCACAGTCAAATCCGCCTATCTTCAGCTTCATAACATTGCTAAATTTTGGACTCGTTTGGATAAGGATATCACGTCCAAGTTAGTTCCTGCATTCGTGGCATCAATTTTCGACTTCTGCAATTTGCTGCTTACTGGCCTACTAGCATGTGCGATCATGTGATTGCAGCTGGTGCAAAAATCCGCAGCAAGGCTTGTCTGTCGTGAGCTTCGCAATTGTCAACATTCTCAACTCCTCCCAGACTTGCACTGGCTACCAGTCAAGCAACGAATTGACTTCGGGGTTCGGTCGCTCACATTTAGGTTTCTTTATTCTTTGGCTCCAGTCTATCTCTCGAATCTACTCCCCCATCTGGCTGAGCATCGTGCATGCTGACACTGTGCATGCTGCGACAAACCCCACTTGCATGCTGACCCTGCACATGCCAACCCTAATCATGTTATTCCTTTGTGTGTTTATCAAGCATTATTTTACTCAGCATTCAATTGCATTTCCCTTTTCAGCCAATGTAAATCACTTAGAGAGAGAAAAAGTTCTCTGAGGCCGCTTAATCAAGTGCAATATTATTAACCTTATCTGATTCAGCAGGGCTCGGAAAGTGACATTTCCCTCACCTTCGTGGCGCGTGATGTCCCAATGTACGACAAATACGGATTGGGCCTTGAAGCCAGGCCAAGTACTTGTAATCACAGCACAAAAATCACGAGTCTTCATCTACTAAGTCAGATGTTTGTAAAAAAAAAACTCTTTCTAGACTCTCTGCTGTGCTTAGCAGCTGGATTGTGTCGCTTCAGGCTAAAAAAGTGATCGGCTATAATGTAAACATTCCAGCGGCCTTAGTATCTACACTCCATTTCACATATGTCGTGATGGAGCCTCTTACCCCGTTCCTCACTGAATGCTCCTAAATTCGATGGAAATAGACAACGTAAGAGCTTTAAAAGCCTAATTTACCACTCATTCTGCTGAGAAGTTTGGCATAGCTTTGAATCATCTTATCAATGATTTGCACCTCATCAGCGGATTTGACCATTAGAATGACACGGTCGAGTCTCCAGCCACGTGTCATGACACTGAAGCAATATCAATATGGTGACTTCGACATTAAATGCACCATCCATCAGTAACTGTCAAAAAGCCAAGGTTCGGACGCTCTTGGAGTTTAAAAAACTATTAATCAGCACTACCACTCATCTGATGATAGCATATGCGATTGGCATCAGTGGTAGTCCTACTGTCAACCTTCAAGCTCGACGATCACGGGATCATTCATGAGATGGAAGAACCAGTGACTCTTATGTAAGAGACTGCGACCGGGCATTCATTCGGAAACTTGCACACACTAATTCACAGGCTGAGAGAACGAAGATCGAAATTAGTGTAGGTTTATTAACTACCGTAATTACCATTTGGATATTTCATAATCAAATCAACTGTATGTATGTCAGTTGAATGCTATGGCAGCTGGTATTGAGTAGATATGAACAAGTCTCTGCATTATGGAGAACAAAGTATGAAATAAAGTCATGGGCATTTAAACTTGCAGCTGTGCTTAGCTGCCACCGAGACACCTGTGCGTATTGGTGCTGCACCTGCTAATCAATAGAAGTGCTCTGATTCTGTTTGCATCGGTCAAGCTACAGCAAGAGTAGCTCCGTTGTCAGTGGGTGTGTCTGTGGTGAGCAAATCGATTTCAGAAGCCCATACAGCACTTTCGTATCATCTGCTTTCAGAAAGTTTTGGATCATTGCAGAGAGCATTTTGCAGTATCTCTGCTCTAGCCTAATTGCTTGTGGCCATAATAGTGAGAAATATATCCAAGATATTACTTTCGACATTATCTGGATTGAGGCTTTTACCGTTGCCGGAACTGACTGTTTAAAAGCTGAAATCGCTGTTCGCTCGACCAGTATTTGCGATTTAAAAGGGGACTTGCACCGTAAAACTAATTGAATTCTGCAGCATTTTTACGCCGAAACTTAGTGATTTTAAAGGAGGTTTTTCAGAAAATAAGCTTATTTGGATGCTGTAATCATTCTAAATGAGTCATGAAGTAGTTCTCTTTTCAGCGAGCAGCTTTCATTAGCATTCGTGCACAGTTGTGATGAGAGCTTGTTTGATCGGAGCGAAGAGCTAGCTGAGTTGCTTGTGCAAGGGTCTGGAGTAACTAAATCATAAACCATGGTAACAAACAGCTTTTAGAGGTAATGCTGAGCGCCAACGTGAAGCTTTAACGTGTATACTAATTGTGATAGCAAGAATTAATCAGTGTTTGTCATCATCGCAGCTTACAGTGGGCAATAAAGGATAGCCAACTGCAGGTGTCATAGCCAAAAGTCCGGGGTCATGAAGTGGAAGCATCTTAATAGCCCTCTGGGAACCACAGGGTAATACAAACAATGTAGCCAAATGTAGCTGTGGCAAAAGCTTCTTCGCATTTTCAACTCTAAGCGCCCGATGCTAAGTAAAGCTTGATAAGAACGGTTTGGTAAGGCAGAACTTATGGTTTCATGAGAAAGAATAGTACTGACTAAGGGGAGCGTTCATTTTGGTGTCTGACGTATCAACCTGGATTAAAAATCTAAACTCGGCTCTAATGAACAACTCATATTGAACTTGCACGAAACCGTGCGAAAACAGTGCCAAATTCTGTGCACTTTGTGCACTTGTGAACTGAGTCTCGTTTTACGAGAAATATAAATCGGAGCTCCGCTTTGACGATTTCATAACAATCTGCAGTTGATTAGAGTGGATTGCCGTCTTGTCCGAGGTCTTTTGAGAGAGTGCCGTGCATTGCTAAAGTGAGTAAATGGGCTAGGGCTTACGCTGAATTAGACGTCCAATTAAAAAGAGAATTGTCGAAATACAAGAAACTAAAGCTCGGAATAATCTATTTCTAAGCGCTTTTAAGGTTTTGGGGTGCTTCACCGAGCCATTGCAGCCAGTTGAGCTGCGATCGCATGAGAGTGCCTGTTGCAATGCAAGCGAAGTTCTTAAAACAGACGTTTCACGGAGTGTGCTGACTTTTGCAATCAATAAATGAGTACTTCGCAACGCTTTTTTTTCACTTTGCATTGAGATGAAGTGGAATGCAGTGAGTCGCAGCACCAGTCTATTCGAGTCGAGTTCGTGAAACCACTGCTAGGGAACAGCTACATTATTTTGACGGTGCATTAGAAAACGTAGTATCATACTCCAAGGTACTTTTAGCATAGAACAAGTAGTTTTTGGTAGATTTGAAGAGGCCTCAAATGAACTGCGATGGATTGCCATGCAGGTATGCGTCTATGCAGCCCATTTGCATTCGAACGTGTGAGCACAATGCACAACTTAGTGGGACAGATAACGCTGCTGCTGTTAATAAGGTTCACTTAAAATTTGAACTTTAAACCGACCATTTCCAAGCGATTTTATTCCACTTGTATTATATTACCGTAATTTGTGGTAATTTATCGAAACCTTCACTGCTCAACGTACCACACAGCCAAGACACCTTATTTTGAGGTTCAACGTAATCTCGTCGAGCTCGATAAGAAACCAGCATCTAGCATATTTCTCAGAGTGCTTAGAAAACACTAAACGATGGAAGCATGCAAACCGAAACAACTCTAAACAATTAGAATGACAGTATAATTTTTTTCATATGAAATGCGACTTTGTTGTCCAAGTGGTCCTGTGATTTTTCGACGATAGGTGAGGGGTCTGCCTTGACAATATTTTAGCATTTGTCTTTACAGAGAGGCATAGATGAGAAGAGCGTCGGCGCGGACACCTAAAAACAGAATTGGAAGGCATGTGACAAAACAAATAAAGCCAGAAATATCTTGGTAAGTCAAGCAGCCGAGATCCTGGTTGGATTACCCCATATTCGTCTTGCACGAACCGCACTAGCATGGAAGGATTGGGGGACCTTACCTTGACCGACTAACTTACCATTATTTTGGAAATTATCAGCTGTCGTCCCGGGGGCGTAGACTAGCGTTGGAACAGATCTTCCGTCGTATGAGCAAGGAGGATCACCTCGACTAAAGACTGAAATCCAACCGACGTCCGTGGGGCATCCAGCATATGGATTCTTGACGATTAGAAAGGTGCGCGTACGCCGAAATTCCGCAGGATTGCTTAAAACGAGAAGACGTAGCCAATATTAAATTCGAGGATCGTCGCTGTACGTAAATATAAAGTATACAGTCACCAGATCGAGGCTGAAAGAAATCTATAAATAATCTGCAAGTTTAGGCTGAGCTAACTCGCCGTACACAAATGGGAAAGCCAAAGTTGCAAAATAACGCCAATCAACATTCTAAGTCAGCATTCCGATCCAGCTCAAGTCATGTTAGATTTAGTAGTTTACCCACGAGCATTCACTATAAATGGTACACTGATGACCTGACAAATAGTGATAATTATATGAATAAATATTAGGGTCATAAAATACGATAAAATAAAACAATTCTCTATCCTAGCTTAATACACCTATCTGCAAAATAAGTAATAACTCGCTGAATATAATAATAATAATAATTGTCGACAATGGCATTCTTGACGTAGCAATTGCAGGCGTTATCCTGTGCCATCATGGATGCGGTTGCATATTGAGTGCTAGGACCATTCAGAAAGGCATCTATTGCGTCGACACCAATTTCTTTGCTTATCTTGTATAGCAGCTTCCGTCCGTCTAAAAGAATTCTGTACTTGGATGGTGTGACGTAAAGCGAATTAGAGATAGACAGCACTTACTCGGTAACATAAATTCTCGGTTCAAGTACAGTCGACTTAGTTAAAAGTTAAAAGACTTCGGATGATAGACTATTATAATTTGGTGCCAGTCGCTGAGGCAATATGCTCAAGCTGTTTTCACAATAGAAGCCGTGAAATCCAGCAAACATGCAGTAGTCAGCTTTGGTGAGAAAGTGGGAATACAAAGCAGGTTGGCTAGTAGATTTTTACTATTAATAGGATTGTTGTTTCCACAACAGTGAAATTCCAACGTATCTTGTTTACTTATAATAGACTCGCAACATCAGTCGCTGAATCCGTTTAGCCAATCATTCCGTTGGAGCCATGCTGTTTTTGCTAAACTAGTATTGTTATGAAATAGGCTGTCCGTTGGAAGAAATGTTTTAACTCGAATCTTTTAAGATACAGGTTCTAATAGGTGTGTTATGCAAAGTTTTCATATCAAAGAACAGTTTTCCTAGATTATGGTGGCTGTATTTTTGTGACGCAGTAAAGTAGAGAATTCAGCTTTAATTGATAGTTATTCCAATAATTCATTTTAACGTGTCAACCCTTTTTCAGCCTGTTTGAATCGTTCCTTTAGGCAATCATTGGTGCCGAGATTGCATGTGACATCACGCACGACTTAATTTACATGCTTACTTTCCCTGAGTATATCAATGGTCCTGGGAAGACAAAAGTTATCGCTCTTTCAGCGTCATCGAGGTGTTTTTGTCTCCAAGTTCTTATTTAAATAACTTCGTTACTCACACATGTGTGTGATTGTGCCAAAGCTAGGAGCTTGGACGTCACCGATGGCTTCAAGCCGAATTAAAAGAAGGAATGCAGCTTAGAATTCAGTCATCGATCAACGTTTGGATTTCCTATTGGCTTTCAGTCATCCGACCGGTTCCAGCTGAAGCCCTGTTACACTGCATCATTCTAATCTTTGACCTAAGCTTTTCAGGGTAAGCTCTTTACTTGTAAGCATAGAGATGTTAAACTCATCCCCAATCACAAACAGAGTAAATTGGAATACGATGCCAAAAGGATTAGATCTCCATTTGAGCTCAAGGAGCACTTGTGCAAGCACGACTCTGTGCTTGTCACCCCTAGCCATGTTGTTAGTGTCTTTTAAGAAGCATGATATAACTCACCATTCAATTGTGTTTCTCTTTTCATCAGATTTAAAGCGCCTAGAATGAGATTAACTTCTCTGAGGCCGCTTTATCAAGTGCATCATTATTATTATTATTATTACGATGTCCGCACCTATAGCCATGTAAATAACTCTTTCGATATCTCTCTCTCTCTCTCCTGATCTATCTCTCTCTCTCTCTCTCTCTCTCTCTCTCTCTCTCTCTCTCTCTCTCTCTCTCTCTCACTCACTCACTCCATCTTTCCTGATCTCTCTCTCTCTCAAGATCTCTCTTTTTCTTTAACTTTAATCTGCCAGCCTCTCTCCTCGTGGGTCTTCATCAAGGGATACGGTACTTGCTATTTACAAAGCAGGTCGTATGTCCGAGTTTTACAATGAGTGATTCTTCATTGCCCACTGCAAGCGACAGTGCTAGTAAGTAAGGCTCTTCTGTTGCCATATCATTCGGCTGCTAAATCAACCGACCCGTGCACATTTCACTGTTTCTTTTACGAGTCTGTCGCCATTTCTATCGATTTACATAATTACATACCTATAGCTCTATCTCTAGCTCCAACTCTATCTCAGGTATTGTGTTAGAAACATGCATAAGCAACCTTTGTCAGAAGGCGGGTTGTACAATCGGATCGTAAAACCGTACAAGCGAAACCATCATTCTTCAACCTTGACACCAAAACCTTTAACATTTAGCCGTAAAGTCTCAACTCGACACCCTAAACTCTAAGCCAGACCGAATGGTTTAGATTGAAAAATTCCTTTCTGCAACACTAATAAGGAAATTTATAAATTTCAGGACGATAACAATAAATGCCCGGATATTTCTTGTTTTCTGTTGAGAGAGTAACAAGCTGAAAAATGGTAGTTAATAAATGGTACTTCGGACTAGATAGTTGCAATGGTTTCAGAGAGTAGTATTCACTTGTGTCTTTGCTTCGAGAAGAAGCACTACGGGCTTTGACCGAGAGAGCAGTAACCCTCGGTCTGTAGTGTACAGCATGCAGAATTGCTTGGCAATTGCAGAGACTGCTTTGCAATATGACCACGGTACTCATTATCGCTACAAAGGACTAAAGCCGTCACAAACAATGGCATGAGCAGAGGGTGCACATGCCTCATCGCTGGCAGAGCTTTGAGGCTCCGACTCTGCCAGTATTCTCCACACGTTTACAAGAATAGCAGCCTGCTCGTGAGCTTTGTTCTTGGAAAGCTTTGCTCGGCGAGACGCCCCTCGGCAAGCCACCCGCGGTTCTTATACAGAGAATTTAACCGGCTCTTTTTTAGATCTGTTAAACAAATTTTATCTTTACCTTGCAAATCGCTTTCATCATCATCACTTGCTATGCAACCAGCATAAAAGCGAATTAATCACTTGTGAACCGATCTTCGGAGCTAGCACGGCTGTCCAGGCCGGAGCTTTGCAGAATACTGTTGACAGCAAATTTTCCCTGGTCTCTACGCCAGATCATCAAAGCTAAAGTTACAAACTGGGGTAAAAATCGATCGCATGACACGGATACTGAGCGACTAAAGACTAGACGTTAGCCTGAAATAGACTAATTACTGCTTTTAGAAACTTCGTGCCACACACACCGATTTCTTATACGGCATGGGCAGCACACCTATGGAGCAGGATGTGCAAATAACAGCAATGCCTGAAACTTGAATTTACAGACGACCAAATTCCGTGGGCACCAACAACTCCCAGAGACACAGTGCTAATCGAGAATCACTGAGGACCGAGTACGTTCCGGATCTGGGACTACACTGGAGACTGGTCTGACTGAGAGACCTGACACTGTCACGACGTTATTTGGACAGAGCCAAACTGGTACGATTTCAACTATACCAGTGCCTCATTTGCCAGACCAATCAGTCATTAAAATCATTCCAGCATGATAACTTTAACAATAGCATCCTGGGTAGCAAATACAATCTCGCCTCCTGACATAGAGCCCTGTAACATGCCTTTGCATTCGTTGCAGAATTCTTCAAAAAACCGAAGCTCTTGCGAACATCGTATACAGAAACGATACACCTAAGACCTGTTGAAAGTTATTCTGATTGTTATTTGACCATAGCGCGTTAGCAATTACGTGCTGATAGATATCTAAACGCTTGTCGCTTCGGGCTGCTGGGTCTCCCATGCAAGCACCTACCTTAGCTACACCGGCGGCTAGTACCCTGCATGTGAGTTATGATCGTCAGCTGCTGTTATCGCTGCATCATCGTAGATCTAATGCATTCCTAGATATTAATGTTGTCGCTAAGATTTATGAACTATGCATTAACAAAAGAAGAGCACCCAGTAGCCGCCAGGGTGGCCTGAACCCCGAGGTCAGACACTGCTTGTTGGGCTGGAACTGCTGGCAGAGTACCTGCTCTTTTGGTATTCCTAGCATTGTCTTGAACCGCTCAGCACCCTCCCCCACATGCATCACTGTAATCTCTCTATCTTAGTGGTCATCAGGCCTGTTGTAATTCAAACGGCCTGACTTAACGCTCTCCTTTGGAATCCTTGCTCACTGTGCAGTAAACCTCTTGTAATAAGCGATCTTATTTCTGAGAATGGTATCGATCTGCTCGCCCTCACTGAAACTTGGCTGAAATCGAGAAGCTACCCGACAATAATTGGAGCTACTACATCTGGTTTCCCGATCTTTCACAGCCCCGATCAATCAAAACAAGAGATGAAGTTGCTATTATCGTGGGCTCAAAATACAACTTTAAGCTAATCGCTGCTCCCTCGAAGCAGTCTTTCGAATCAATAGTCTCGGTCTTATCCAAAAAGAAGCTACCGATAGTGGCAGTAGTCTATTGCCCACCAGGTACCAAATCCTCCACATCTCAGATTTCTGGCATCTCATTTCAATTCTGTGCGCAAGAAATCGATCCTTCCTCGTTATGGGTGATTTCAACGTTCACTTTGATAACTTACATGACGCTTTCAGCACCGACTTTCGTGCATTGACTGACTCATTGCCTCTTGTGGCTCATGTGCATGGCCCTACCCACATCAAGGCTCACACACTCGACCAAATTTTCTCATACAACTGCACTTTGTCATCACCTATTATTACCAAATACTGCATATCTGACCACATGCAGATCTCATCCAATCTACAGTGTGTGCCCACGTCCTCTAAAACAACCTGTGAATCACGGAACCTCAAGACCCTTGACATCGAAGCTGTCCGTGCGAGAATATCTGCTTCGCCTCTGCTGCTCAGTCCTCCCTCCGATCTATCATCATTGGTAGATAGCTACAACACGACACTAGCTGCACCTCTGACAAAGTCCACTTTGCGCCCCTGCTCAGACGGCCTATGGTTTACCACAGACATGACTTGTTGTATTCTTTGATTGCGATACGAACTTTAGGACTAGATAACTAGTGACCTGCTTAAATGCAGACATTGAGGTGCAGCCAGGAACCGAGGAACAGCATTCTAGTGGGGAGGTTGTCGTCGCAGGGATGGATTCCCTGATCTTGTCTATCTTCTGCACAAAGAATCGAGAGAAGCGATCGGCTAGATCATCACAAGGATCATCAGGTAAGGAGCTAATCTGGGAACGGTGGATGAGATGGCTTTTTGTCGACGTCAGCATTTTTGGATTGTGGAGCTGTGATTCAACAATGTTTCTATAGAAGGTAGACTTAGCCTTTGCTGGGATCGATTGGTACAACCTACAGTAGTCTTCATATGCCTGTCGATGGACAGTTAGTCTGGATCTTTTGTATGCTTTTTCAAGCTTTCGTTTAGTAGACTTGGCTAGTTTAATGTCTGTGGTAAACCATAGGCCGTCTGGGCGGGCCCACAGTGCGCTTTGTCAGAGGGGCAAACTCGTCTAGCGTGTCAGCTAGTGTCGTGTTAAAGCTATCTGCCAATGATGACAGATCGGAGGGAGGATTGAGCAGCAGAGGTGAAGCAGATATTCTCGCACGGACAACGTCAATGTGAAAGGTCTTGAGGTTTCGCGATTCACAGGTTATTTTAGAGGAGGATGTGGGCACACACTGTAGATTGAATGAGATCTGCATGTGGTCAGATAAGCATGATTTGGTAATAATTGGTGATGACAAAGTGCAGGTATATGAGAAAATCTGGTCGAGTGTGTGAGCCTTGGTGTGGGTAGGGCCATTCACATGAGCCACAAGAGGCAATGAGTCAGTCAATGCACGAAATTCGGTGCTGAAAGCGTCAGATAAGTTTTCAAAGTGAACGTTGAAATCACCCATTACGAGGAAGGATCGATTTCTCGGGCACAGAATCGAAATGAGATCGGAGAAATCTGAGATAAAGGAGGATTTGGTACCTGTTGGGCGATAGACTACTGCCACTATCGGTAGCTTGTTTTCGGGTGAGACCAGGACAATTGATTCAAAAGACTGCTTCAAGGGTACTGCAAATGGCTTGAAGTTGAATTTCGAGCGCACGACAATAGCAACTCCACCTCCAGTTTTTATTGATCTAGGGGTGTGAAAGAACGAGAAACCAGATGGATTTGCGTCTTTAATTGTCGGACAGGTCTTTAACAAAGTCCTCTGGACCCTGTTCCCACTGTCCTGCTCCTACGTTGCATCGATCTGCTGCTGCCATGCATAATTAACATTGTTAATTGGTCATGAGCCTCAGGTAATGATAACAATAATGAACTTGATAATAATAATGATGCACCGGATTAAGCGCCCTCAGAGACTGTATTCTCTTTCTAGGCGCTTTACATTTGCTGCAAAGTAAAATGCGATTGAATGGTAAGTAAAATCATGCTTGAAAAAAATTAATTGTACGGTTAGGGGTGACATGCACAGGTTCGGCATGCAAATATGGTTAGTGGCAGTATGCACAGTGTCAGCACGCATAAGCACATTAACTTCTCCGAAGGTACTTTATCGAGTGCATTGTTATAATTATTGTTAGATTCAGCAGGTCTAGGAAAGTGACATTTCTTTGTGCTATTAAGTGCTATTCCTTTGCCAAACAAAAGGCGATAAACTGGGCGATAGTTTGCAAGGATCTCTCTATCTAATCCTGCTTTTGAAGTATTCATTTAAGAAGAAGCTGTTTTGAAGGACTTAGGTATACCACCGTTCTCCAGATCGTTCTTCAAAATTGGTTCTGCCAGCGTATCTCCAGTTAAATCAGCTCGAAATTTAGGTGTCATATTCCAAAACGACCTCTCGTGAGACAACCATATCAGCTCCACAGTCAAATCTGCGTATTTTCAGCTACATAACATTGGTCAAATTCGGGCTAGTTTAGATAAGGATATCACGTCCAAGTTAGTTCCTGCATTCGTGGCATCCCTTCTCGACTTCTGCAATTGACCGCTTACTGGTCTCCCAGCATGTGCGATCAGGTGATTGCAGCTGGTGCAAAATCCGCAGCAAGGTTTGTCTTTCGTGAGGGTCGCAATTGCCACAATTCTCAACTCCTCCCAGACTTGCACCTGCTACCAGTCAAGCAACGGATTGACTTCAAGGTTCGTTCGCTCACATTTAGGTTCCTTTATTCTTTCGCTCCAGTCTATCTCTCAGATCTACTCCCACATCTGGCTAAGCATCGTACAACCCACTTTTTGGAATCCAACAGTCTACCTGTACCTCGTAAAAACCTAAATTCTTTGGAGATCGTGCATGTAGTTCGTATGCTCCTAAGTCTGGAAATTCCCCCGACTTGCGTCAGAACATACCCTGACTTGACCACGTTCAAAAAGATCTTAAAAATACGTCTATTTAAGACAGCCTTTAGTGGGTCCATGTGATTCGTCCTTCAAGTACTTATGCGTGCTGACACTGTGCATGCTGCCACAAACCACATTTGCATGCTGACCCTGGGCATGTCACCCCTAACCATGTTATTTCTTTTGCTGGTTTATCAAGGATTATTTTACTCAGCATTTAATTGCATTTCTCTTTGCAGCAAATGTAAAGCGCTTAAAGAGAGATTAAGTTCTCTGAGGGTGCTTTATCAAGTGCATTATTAATAATATTATCTGATACAGCAGGGCTAGGGAAGTGACATTTCACTCACCTTGGTGGCGCAGGATGTCATGTTCTGCACCGAGGAGAGCAGATTCTGTGCAGTGTAGTCGCTTGACACCCGATTGCAACTAGTCAGACAGTAATACTTTTTTTTATGTGCACTGAGGCTGCTCGGATGGAATCCATTAGCGATACGTTTGCAAAACGAAATACGGGAAACTGGGCGATAGTGTGCCAAGATCTCAATCTAATTTCTGCTATTGAAGTATTCATCTAAGGAGAAGCTGATTTGATGGACTTAGGTGCAACACCGTTCTCCAAATAGGAATACTGACCTCTGTTATTTCTGTACTAGTTTATTCTGCTAGTGTAGACCACTGTTATTTCCGCTCATGATTTTATTGCCAGTTAAGTCCACAGAAAAATTCCTACAGAGTCTACATATTACGAGCTTTCTATACTAGACTGTTGCAATAAAGTAACAACACAGCATGAAGACACCTCGAAACATTTCTCAAGTATTTTAGTAGTTCAAGACTCGGCGTTTGCCTAATTCGGAGGTTCACTTTATAGATTCATCAACGTGCACGCTAATTTCAATGATGAATGCTGAAAAGAATTTTAGCCAAGCCTTTAATATTTTGGGAGTGAGTAATCTCTTTACAGACGAAGCAAATTGTTCAATTTTGGTAAAATTGTTTGGGTTTCCAATGGCAGGATTTAGGTTTAGAGTGAATAAAGAAGCCCTAGTTTTTCTAAGCTTCAATCTTTAGACTTGCATCTAACCTTGGCAATCGAGTACATGTGTATGAGGCCCAGCCGTCCTTAAGAGGCACTCTAGCCTGAGATTAACACGCAGCATCTACCAAAGTCTTTTGGCATATAAAGTTAAAGCAGTCAAGAGTGACTACCTTGACTTGCTTTAGCTTGAGGCTGAATGAGCACCCTTCAAAGGGTTTTAAAGTTGTCAGAAGCTTCCATTATTGGACTGCAGTGGGAAATTTAAGTAGTGCGAAAGTTGCCAGATAGGTTAGAAAGTTTTCTAAATGAGTAATCCGAAGCCAGAAAATAATGGGACCCACAGCTGATGACATTCATTTGACACCGATTGATTCCGAGCCACAGGGGTTCGGTAAGCAGTGAGATTAATCTCGCATTGAGGTCTACCGTGACAGGTATGCCCATCTGAGCTAATTTGGGCTCACAGTAATCGTCCTAGTGAACTGGCCCAATGACCTTTAGCTAAAGTGCAAATTGCACTTTTTTTCGAAAAGCCTTAGCCTGCTTAGAAAGGGCTGTCATGTTCCTTCCTAGCTTCTAGAAATCACTACTTATTGTTCTTTCGGCCTCTGAAGCCAAGCGGTTACAGTTGGTGAGCAGGCCTGCAGCTAGGCATGTCTGTAATAAAAGCCATAATTGCCACGTTAAACCACTTCTCGCAGACCAGGGCCGGCTTCTCATCACGCGGCTTCTTGAAGTAGAACAAGCGTTACTCACTGCTAGCTTCCTTTATTTTGTTGTTCCAGCCTACCTATCAGAAACTACTTTCCCGACTGGATAGGCAGCTTACTTCCTGCTCTGCTGTCTCCAGTTTGCCTCGAGGTTTAATTACTAAGAAGACTGCACGGTAATTTCATTGGCTCACGTGACAATTCGGAAAATGATGACACGGAAGAAGAAGCAGCTGAAAGTGCGCCTGTTCCTCGAAGCTTTCTCTAGGTCTTTGTGAATTTTTCTGTGTGTCCTTATGCATGCCAACACCGTTCCCACAGTCAGTAACCGTATGGACGTGTTACCTTTGCAGCCAATTAAAGTCTTTTGAAAGTTATCTTGTTTATGGAGGGTGCTGTATGAATTTTTTACTATTATTAGCTATTGCCTCGAACGCACTGTGGATTGCGTTCAATATTATCCTTGATCTGTAAGCACTGCCGGTGCATCAGTGCTACCATGTGCCGACGTACGACAAATACGGATTGGGCCTTGAAGTGAGGCCAAGTACTTGTAGGCACAGCACAAAAATCACAAGTCTTCATCTACTAAGTCAAATGTTTGTAAATAACTCTTTCTTGACTGTCTGCTGTGCTTAGAAGCTGGATTGTGTCGCTTCAGGCTCCAAAACTGATCGGCTGTCATATAAACATTCCAGCGGCCTTGGTATCAACACTCCATTTCACATATGTCGTGATGGAGCCTCTTACCCCGTTCCTCACTGAATGTTCCTAAATTCGAAGGAAATAGTCAACATAAGAGCTTTAAAGGCCTAATTTACCACTCATTCTGCTGCGAAGTGCCACATAGCTTTGAAACATCTGTTAACGATTCGCACCTCATCAGCGGACTGACGATTGCTAAGAAAGTTCTCTTCCAAAGACTTAAATATATGCATGCCTTAACTCTAATCCAATTATTTTTAATGTAAATTGTGCATCATTGAACAACTTTCTTATCTGTGGACCGACGAAAAGTCCAGTATGTATCTTTGCCTTGCTAATTTGAGGAAACATTACTTGTTAGTACCTAAAGGTATCACCACCGTTATTCATTGCCTTAACATAGCTTTTGAGGGGAGTAAATCGATTCTAGATATGAGCTGTGTCCGTGTCATTGGAAATCTATATGCAACTGAGAGTATACCCCATCGGAAAAGCTTCAAAGAATCCCACTGTTTCAGGGTAGGGTCAAGTAGTTGGCAAGGACGGGGAAGGCCAAGATCGAACCTGAGAATTCTTCTAGATGTCAATCACCTGGTCAAACTAAAGACGAAGGGAGGTATAGAGTTCAAGGCTACCTGGCATTCTCACCCTTTTTGCATTAACATTGTTTAGTTTCTTGTATCTTCCCATCCGTAGCATAACAACGGGTGTACTTAAGACACTAATTCAAGTGTGGCTGCGCCGGATTGAATTGCTAGCAAGCGGCAGCTTTGCACCGAGCGAAATTATTTACAGGCTTGTCAATATGACCAATTGTCGGCATTGGCATTCTTCGATTTTGAAATTGCCAAAACTCTACAGACCATTGGAATAAAATGGTCGAGTCTCCAGCCAGGGGTCTAGCCACAGACTCAATATCACCATAGTAACTACGACATTGCATACATCATCCACTAGTAACAGTCAAAAATCCAAGGTCCGGACACTATTAGAGTTTTAAAAAAAACTACTAAGCAGCACTGCCACTCATTTGATGATAGCATATGCGATTGGCATCAGTGGTAGTCCTACTGTCAACCTTCAAGCTCGATGATCACGGGATCATTCATGAGATGGAAGAACCAGTTACTTGCATGTGAGAGACTGCGACCGGGGATTCATTCGGAAACTCACACACACACTAATTCACAGGCAGAGAAAACGAAGATTGAAATTAGTGTAGGTTCATGAACTACCATAATTAGCAATTGGATATTTCATAATCAAATCAACTGTATGTATGTCAGTTGAATGCTATGGCAGCTGGTGTTGAGTAGATATGGACAGGTCTCTGCATTATGGAGAACAAAGTATGATATAAATTCATGGGCGTTTGAACTTGCTGCTGTGCTTAGCTGCCACCGAGACACCTGTGCGTATTGGTGCTGCACCTGCTAATCAATAGAAGTGCTCTGATTCCGTTTGCATCGGTCAAGCTACAGCAAGAGTAGCTCCGTTGTCAGTGGGTGTGTCTGTGGTGAGCGAATGGATTTCAGAAGCCCATACAGCACTTTCGTATCATCTGCTTTCAGAAAGTTTTGGATCATTGCAGAGAGTATTTTGCAGTATCTCTGCTCTAGCCTAATTGCTTGTGGCTATAATAGTGAGAAATTTATCCGAAATATTACTTTGGACATTATCTGGATTGGGGCTTTTACCGTTGCCGGAACTGACCGTTTAAAAGCTGAAATCGCTGTTCGCTCGACCAGTATTTGCGATTTAAAAGGGGACTTGCACCGTAAAACTAATTGAATTCTGCAGCATTTTTACGCCGAAACTTAGTGATTTTAAAGGAGGTTTTTCAGAAAATAAGCTTATTTGGATGCTGTAATCATTCTAAATGAGTCATGAAGTAGTTCTCTTTTCAGCGAGCAGCTTTCATTAGCATTCGTGCACAGTTGTGATGAGAGCTTGTTTGACCGGAGCTAAGAGCTAGCTGAGTTGCTTGTGCAAGGGTCAGGAGCAACAAAATCATAAACCATGGTAACAAACAGTTTTTAGAGGTAATGCTGAGCGCCAACGGGAAGCTTTAACGTGTATACTAATTGTGGTAGCAAGAATGAATCAGCGTTTGTCATCATCGCAGCTTACAGTGGGCAATAAAGGATAGCCAACTGCAGGTGTCATAGCCAGATGTCCGGGGTCATGAAGTAGAAGCATCTTAATAATACTCCGAGAACCACAGGGTAATACAAACAATATAGCCAAATGTAGCTGTGGTAAAAGCTTCTTCGCATGCTAAACTCTAAGAACCCGATGCTTGGTAAAGCTTGATGAGAACGGTTTGGTAAGGCAAAACGTATGGTTTCATAAAAAATAATAGTACTGACTAAGGGTAACGTTCGTTCTGGTGTCTGATGTATCAGCCTGGATTAAAAATCTAAACTCGGCAACAACGAATAACTGATATTGAACTTGCACGAAACCGTACGAAAACAGTGCGAAATTCGGTGCACTTTGTGCACTTTAGAACTGAGCCTCGTTTTACAAGAAATTTAAATCGGAGCTCCGTTTTGACGATTTCATAACAATCTGCAGTTGATTAGAGTGGATTGCCGTATTGTCCATGGTCTTTTGAGAGAGTGCCGTGCATTGTTAAAGTGAGTGGATGGGCGAAGGTATACATTAAATTAGATGTTCATTTAAAACGAGAATTGTCGAAATAGATAAAAATAAAGCTCGGAATAATCTATTTCCAAGCGCTTTGAAGGTTTTGGGGTATTTCACTGGGCCATTGCTGTCAGTTGAGCTACATCGCACGAGAACCCCTGTTGCAATGCAAGCGAAATTCTGTAAACAGACTTGCCACGGAGAGTGCTGGGAAGTGTGGGATGAGTGAACATTTCATTTGACATTCTTCACACAAGTACACCAATAAAGAGAGACCCTATTTTCTGAGAAGTATAAACAGATTCTCGAATCGAGCAGTTCCCTGTTCTCCATGAACCTCTTTACAGTCGAAAGTGTTCCCTACCACACAAGTGCTCTCTATGCTGTTCCCCCTCAATTGATTAGCAAGAATCCGTGAATGCTAAACTGCAGCTCCAGTTTCAGCCTCCTTGTGCCCTCAGGTCCTGCATGAACAATATATTAGCTGCTTCCTTTCTTCACTTGTAGACAGTTGGCGATGAAAGCTTTAGCTCTGCAGGTCCTGGACTGAGGAGTTGGCTTCCACAATTCTTACTCAACGATGACTACTCTCCTGCTGCTGACTATGGCTCATGCTTTCCAGCAGCTCCGAGATGTTACTTCCATGCTACTCACTACCTTATCGGCTATCCTGTCTGTGCTATGCTTCCCACTTTCTCTTTGTTGCTTGAGGTGAAGTCTGTCGGCTGCTGAATGCTGACTGAAAGCCGCTTGGGCTGTGAGTGAGCTATGCAAAACTCTCCTACGTAACACCCATCAAGTCTTTGAGAGCTATAGACTGAGATACATTACATTACATATCAATGCTGAATAACCAATTTCTCTGCTGTATACGCATTTGCATGGCGTTCGCGATGCCTCTGAGCTGGATGTGACAGAAAAGTAAAGATGAACTCTTAATTAAAGCTATTAGTGCCGACTGAAGATTCTCTGTCGGCTGTGATAACAATAATATGAACATTATCATTTAGAAATCACTTTAAAGTCTCTATGAAAATGGAATCGTAATCCAGGTGCTTTAGAATCCACTGACGAGAGTCGATGAAAAGAAATCAGCCAAATTTTGAGATAGTCATTTGCATAGGTTAAGCGATCAATTAACAGGAGCATCCCATGAAATACTTCATCGCAGTAGAGCAGTCTTCCAGGATTGAAATTTGCTAGCGGCCCTTTAATTTTTATCTTTGATTTGGAGCTGAAGGTACTGAAGTCATGCCTATTAGAGTATCGGAGTTTCTTAAGGTCTTCAGTGTCTCAGTTTTCTCTTACAGTGTAGTGAATACAGCTCACACAAAATTTTCGGTATTACGTATTTATGGGCTTTATCAGCAACATATAACGTAACGTCTTCTAATAATAAGCTGATACACGTGGTGAATCGATAAATATAAGTGTGCTGCATCGTTGCAGTCGGAATTTCCGATTCCTGTACTAAAGAAATACGCCTGGACTCTGATTAAAAGAACATTGGCTTATTTAGCAGCATCTTTTGTATACCAGCAGAAGAGCCATGCCGGCGATCAAAACAGCTTTACTTTTGCAATAAAGGATCGCTCAATGCAGAATTCTAACCCACAACTCTGACGTAAAGAGCAAGCACCCAACCTCCTGGGCTATCACGGCTGTTATTATATATATATATATATACGTGTGTGTATATATGCATATATGCATACATGCATATATATAAATATATATATTTATGTATATATACATACATACATACATTCATACATATGCTGGCTTCACTGGTCTAGGTGATCGAGTCTTGGAGCTAATGGTTTGTCTACTATGTAAACAGTGAATGTTCAACCTAGTTTGAGCCATATTAGAAAACCTAATTCCAGCTGCCATCACTTATTGCAAACAAGAACCACGTTGCATTCATTTTACATACTAGACATTCATGTAAGATACTGCGTATAAATAGAGCTTCAAATGATTTAGAAGCACGGGGTAAAACAACAAAATTATGTCCACCTTAGAGAGTATGCGTGTTCAAATAAATCTGCTACCCTTTAGTTTTGATACTTTCACGAGGCTCTGATCAAGTAAGAATCATACAAGTTTAGCCTTACCACATGAATCGATGTTTTTGCCCCTGGCAAAAGCCACTGCCACAAGGAAATATATGGGAACAAATATTTCAGTTGCGTCTCCTGCTGTACTTTGATTTTAAAAGGGCTTTATATCGGCGGCTAAAGTAAAAGTGTAAGCTTTACTGTCCAATCAGATGCTTTTAATCTAATTATGCATGATTCACGAGTTCCTCATTCCATTAGAAGCTTTAGTATGTCATTGCAAGATGCTTTTTCCTGATTTCCCTTAATTTTAGAAATAGCAGGCGCCCATTGTCACTAAAATATCTTTTGGATTTGTATCATCCTTGGGATCTTTTGAAAAAAATGAAAACATCTATGCATTGAGATGACACTGGACACTATAGCGAGAAGGGTCTCAGGCACAGCTCACGGAAGCTGCGAGTGCATCAAAGCTTACTAACAAATCACTCCCATCCGCTCGCGGGCCTATGTCAAGAATAAAGTTACGAGAAACATGGTTGTAATAACAGAAAGTTGTTTAATAAGTAATAGAAAGGTTTGTGAACACTTTTGGCTACCTGAAGAAGTGCTTAAGATTTTTATAAAACACCATTGTGATCAAGCTAAGAGGCAATTGCAGCTTTTAACTATGCAAGGATAATACAACGTGATTGTAGTAGGATAATAAGACACCTTTAATGAGTTTATACAAAAAGAAGCTTTGAACAACACACTTTCTATTACTAAAGTAGTCATAAGATACTCCAGCTGAAGACCTAAGTTTAGCTACGGAAACTTTTATTCAACTGAGATTATACCAAAAACAACGTTCACTCCGTGATTGTTGCATCGATCTGAAGCTAACAGAAAGTACCACGTACCTCCCGAGACAAAATTCCAGCCAAATAAAGCCAACAGATGTTCACCAACTAGCAAAGAATTGCAAGCTGGTGAATTTTATATTACAATTTGCAATGGGGGAGCATTTTTAGGTACCCACGAAAAAACAAGCTCTTAATGAAGAATGCGTCAATACAAAAATAATAATGGTGACGTGGTCGGACTGCTACTTGGTCTGCTAACATATAAAGATCAATAGAGCGAAAGATTAAGCATATATCAACAAGCTCTAGATTTCCGAAGATATTGTTTGAATCTAGATGGCCCCGGAAGTAATTGTTCTGACCGCTTTACTTTTCGTCGTTTCGAGCGATTAGGAAAATGTTAACAGACGAATGGAACCAAAGGTTGACCACTGCTCATTTTGCCAGAGAATAATTTATCTTTATCATGGGGTACGCCAGAAATGACTCTGATCATTGTGAAAGAAATCTGTCAGCGATTCTTTGACTATATGACTCACCAACTAGCCCTACTACCACTGCATTTCGACCCCTAATTGTGATGTTGCAGCATGCTGACCTTGACCTGAAGACGAAAGCTGTTAATAATAGGAAAGCTAGCTTAAGGCAGATCTTGCAGGCACTCTTGGTATCTGCCAAGGCCGAATGTTTGCCTGCAAACGGTGACTCATCCACTCGCCGATCCCGGCATCTGTCGGCGAATGACCAGTAAACAGCATAAATCCACAGCAGGGTGCAGCTATATTTAACTTAATGCAATGTCTGTGACTATACAAAGCCATAAAGACTATGTGGGTGTTAGGCAGGAGAGTTTTGCATAGCCCACTCACAGCCTAAGCGGCTTTCGGTACACACAGGATACTATTTGTGTATGCTTCGACAAAGCTTTGTTTTAATAGGATGTCTAGCTGCACAACGCTCTTAATTTTATCATCCAGGTAGTTCCTCTCCGCCCTGAGAGGTCGGTGAGCGATAGACCAGTGGAGCAGGAATAGGGAAAAAAATACTTTCCATCCGGAGACCCCCACCCGAGAGATGCCAAGCGGTCGCAAGATCGCCACCTCAGTGCCCGAGCGAGCCTCATGATCAGCCGAGCAGGCTTAACTGTTCGGCACCATCGCACGCCTGTAGCACCTCGGCAAGTGCTCGAACCACTGCCGACCAGTGCCCGACGGCGAGGAGAGCACGAATGGAAATAATGCTGAGACTCTGTCGTTTCTTCAGACCGTCAAGGCCAGAGCGGAGGCTCTTCGAGGCTGCCGAATGCAGCTGCTGGGGCAACTGCAATAGCAGCCCAGTCTACGACGAAGGGCTTCGCCAAAGTACCGGCCGAACGGCTACCTACTTCGATAGGCCCCACGGACAGGGAGCATGGCTGGTGTGATCATGCCGAGCCCCCTGCAGCCGATCGACCAATCTACACGGTTTATTCGGTGAGCCGTAATGGCTCACTAGGTAAGGCATTTGCTTTTCACGACCTCGGCCCCGAGGTCGTGGGTTTGAATACTGTGGTGGGCCATCCTTTATCGCCACTGCAAGTAGTGGCGATAGCCGTCAAGGCTCTTCTGTCGCTATACTAAGAGAGTCTGTTAAATCAGCTAGGATTTTTTATTCGCTAGGCGTGGCTTAGCAAACGTTCACTGGCGTTGAGCTGCTGAGGCTAGTGGGCACACTGCACAGCTTCCATCAGGCGGTTACTTGAAGCTTAGCCTTAAAGTCATGTAACCGTCCCCGATTGGCTATTTCACTGCCTTTCTTCAATGTCTGCGGATGGAAATGCACGCGGTGAACAAATTTATGAGCAGTTGGAACAGTACTGGGCACTCAGAGAAGTCCTAAGATGTAGGAAGCTAGTTTAGACTTGCACCACAGAAGAGCCCAACAAACCTCCATTTGTCTAGCTTAACGCCAATCACGATTTAAGGCCTGGTGGTAATGTGATGTAATGTAATTTAATGTAATTTAATGTAATTTAATGTAATTTAATGTAATGCATAATGTAATTTAATGTAATGCAATCTGTAATGTAATGCATAATGTAATGCAATCTCCGTCTGTCACGCCACAAAGTCATAAAGTCCATGTGGATGTTATGCAGGAGAGTTTTGTATAGTGCACTCACAGCCTAAGCGGCTTTTGGTACGCATTCGGTATCCAGCAGACTTCGTCTCACGCAACAAAGAGAAAGTGGGAAGCATGGCAGAGTCAGGAGAGCAGTTGAGGTAGTGAGTAGCATAGAAGTAGCAGCTCAGGACCGCTGAAAAGGATGTGCCATAGTCGGCAGTAGCAGAGAGTCGTTGCCTAAGAATTGTGGAAGCGAGTTCCACTGTCTATGACCTGCAGAGCTAAAGCTTCTGTAGCCAACGGTATTTAGGCGGAGGAATACAATCTACAGGAGCTCCTCTTGTCTCTATTTCCGTGCAATTTCTCACGATGTTGTCCACCAATAGGCCTTTCTTATGCAGCGATAGTTGCTTTCTGATTACTTGGTAGTCTTTTATTAAATATCAAGAATAATTACGTGAGATAACAACATATTTTCAGCTTGCAATCAGTGCCAAGTAGGTTACAATCAAGGCAAAAGTCATCTAAATCATTTAAAAATAAGGTACAGCTCATTCAAATCCCTAGGGATAATTTAAAATAATATTCTTGAAGATCAACTGCTATGAGAGTGCTCCATCTGTCTGTCAGAGTGTGAGCAACAGCAGTGTACAGCTGTGTTTATGGGTAGCCAGAACCCTTTTGGAGACGTCGGCCACTACAAAAACCACTTTGAAGGGGTCACTCAGGCAAGCCTTTACCTGTTGCGTTGCATGGCTTTTTAGTTACCGGTCACGTCCTGGTTGAGAAGTTTGTGCTCCTGCACAAACGATAGTTAATGATTTTAGAACCATGGAAAATTATTGTTAGATATAATAATAATAATAATGCACTTGATAAAGCGAACTCGGAGAACTTAATCGCTTTAAATTTGCTGCAAAGGGAAATGCAATTGTATGGTAAGTAAAATCATTCTTGAAAAACAAACAAAATGAATAATATGGTTAGGGGCGACATGCACAGGGTCAGCATGCAAATGTGGTTAGTGGCAGCATGTACAGTCTCAGCACGCATAAGCACATCAAGGACGAATCACAGGGACTCACTAAAAGCTGTCCTAAATAGGTGTGTTTTTAAGTTCCTTTTAAATGTGGCCAGGTCAGGGGATGTTCTGACGCAGGTCGGGAGGGAGTTCCAGGCTTTGGGAGCATACGAACTAAATGCACGTTCTCCAGAGGATTTAAGGTTTGTACGAGGTATTTCTAGACTGTTGGATTCCGAAAAGTGGGCGGTACGATGTTTGGCCTGATGGGGTAGTATATCTGAGAGATAGGCTGGAGCCATAGAATGAAGTGACCTAAAAGTGAGCGACAAAACCTTGAAGTCAATCCGAATTGAAGACATTTATCAATGACCTTTGCGAGCAAGACAAAATGAAAATATCCTTACAGCAATGTCAAAGTTATTGCTATCCAGATATGAATGCGCACGTTCATACTGTCAATATTCCATGCAACGCACCAGGTAAAGACTTGCCTGAGTAACCCCTTGAAATTGGCTGACAAAAAGGTCGCACCTTCACCTTCTATATTTCGAAGCTTAACTATTTAGGCTACATCTTCGCCCAGGCTTGTTTTATATTTTCTACGCATTAAATTTTGTACAGAATTTATGTCTCAAGTATCATGTGCCAGCTACAGATGATATTTACAAAGGCTACTAAAAAAAAGGATCACTGTGTATGTGGTCAGCGTATTGGATCGCTTAGCCTCTTGAAGGTCAGTGCATGGCAGTGCCCAAGTCGTGATTGCATGCTAGAACAACTCTAGCCCGGACCTAGCCATCGACGGTGGGACAACCACACTAATCACCAATGTGGCAGTCCCGCTTGACAACGATGGGGATGCCTATGCGAAAGCCGCAAACTGGAAGATCGGGAAATACACAGGCAGCATGGGTGACTTCCGGTCCCAGGGTCGGGTGTGTGCCTCTGTCCTAGCGTTCATCATAGGTGAACTCGAGTCTTGGTAATCGGGTATTGAGCAATGCTTCGATGCACTTGGCATCAAAGCTGCTTACCTGCAGCTTTTCTGGTAACTATGTGTATCATAATGAAAGCTTTTTGCTGAGAGTGTCTTTTAACTGAACGTGAACTGCAGTGTGGCTGCTCTGGACCATGACAAGCCATTGAGTGGCGTCATGTAGTTAAACACGAAGCACAGTAGTTTCTGTAGTAAGGAATCAAATTCGGCGATTCAAGCAGCTTCGTGTCTCATTCATAGTGGAGTTTGAAGTTCGCGGACCAACCTTTAAAGGTCATTTGCAAAACAACAAATGAGGCAACAGAGTCTAATTAATGATAATAAAAATAACACATTGACATAGCGCCCTAAATAAACTCAGTCTCGTTCTATGCACTTTACATTTGCTTGTCAATAGCTTAGTGCTGACATTCACTGTTTTTTATTGATTTGTGGAACAAGAGAATAATGGGATTTTAAATTGAGTGGCAGACCCCTGAAATCGCTTGAATCACGGCCAGTCCAGGTGGATTAGAAGCAGTGTGGCAGCAATTCGCCCTGCTTCACTCTTTTGATCAGGCAAATAATAACTAAAGACGCAGAGATACGTCTTAATAGCAATCTGGCTCAGCCAGACTTAAGCCTACTAAGTGATTTTATTATTCCAGGTAATCCGGATGTTCCAGCTTAAATATAGAAAAAAAACTAAACTAAGCCTAACTAAGCTCATCCTAGCTGCTTAAGTCCTGCGTTCGTGCATCTGCTTTGCATAAGGGATTGGATAGTGGTCTCACGATCCTACCTACACAGTCAAGCTAAGCTGACGAACTGCATGCTCTTTTTCCATCTAAGGATCGCATGCCAGCACAATAAGGAGTCGTGCTGACGGTATACGATCGTCCGCTTCCTGCTATTCCATTGCTATTTCATTATGCAATCCATCAGCAGGAGTAGATAGGCATCTGTCAGCTTCAGCAAATGTTCACGGCTGCTGTCCCTGACAGTGATCACTCAGTCGCATCCGGAAACCATCTCACCAAAATTTGCGGAAGGATGCAAGACAATTTTGGAGATAGAATGCAAGATTGTTGCGAGAGGGAGAGATAAAGTCGAAGAAGTGACCGGAGAGATACATGTCCTGGGTTGTTAGATAAACCTATTAGATACAAAAGACGAGTAAGTTCATAGATAGTAGAGAGAACGGACGAGAGAATTCGAGATGTAGAGGTAGAGAAAGAAGTAAGGCACTGAGAAACAAGGGAATGATGGGCACAGCGAAAAGACGCGATACTAGAGAGAGTGAGAGAAAGAGAGAGAGAGAGAGAAAGAGAGAGAGAGAGAGAGAGAGAGAGAGAGAGAGAAACCTAGAATAGAGGCAGAGGATGAAAGAGAGCTAGAGGGAGAAAGAGGGGGTAAGAGCAAGCAACGACGGTGCTGTTATCCGATGCACCTTCTTTCCAAGCTCTGCATTCCAGTAAGCAAATGTAAGACTTACTAGCCGACTCAGTAGGACTTCAATTTTACAACCGAGGAATTTGTGCAGCTTCATTTGAGAATTGAGAATACTAAGGCAAGGCAGAGCTGGACCAAATGAGCGGCAGTTTGATCAAATAAAAAATATAAAAATATAATTCATTTACATAGCGCCCTAAGAGAACTTAATCTCTATTCAGGCGCTTCACATATGCCGTCTCGGCTCGAGCCCACGACTTCAGCCAGACCTTGGTCGGGCGAGCACCTTAACTGTTGGACCAAACCGGCACCAAACCGGATCAAACATCTTTACATCGACATCGTCTGAGGTCGTCGGCTCGAGCCCTGTGGAATATGAAAATCGTCATGATAGAGATCGAGATCTATAACGGTGCTACTCAAGCAAATAATATATGTGTATATATACCGGTGGCACTGTTAGCAATAGATATACAGATCAGATCAATAGATCGGCTCTTGATTCAGACAACAGATCGGCTCTTGATTCAGACAACAGATCGGCTCTTGATTCAGACAACAGATCGGCTCTTGATTCAGACAACAGATCGGCTCTTGATTCAGACAACAAATCGGATCTTGATTCATACAACAGATCGGCTCTTGATTCAGACAACAGATCGGCTCTTGATTCAGATCAATAGATCGGCTCTTGATTTAGATCAGTAGATCGGCTCTTGATTCAGACAACAGATCGGCTCTTGATTTAGAAATCTTTCGAGGCGCTAATTCTGCAGAATTCAGATTGCAGATGCATCTGTCAAGCTACTGCAAGGAGTAGTTAAGTTGTACTGTACGGAATTTTGTGGTGAGCGAATCAAGTTCAGGAACCCCTACAACACTTTCGTATCATTTGATTCTGAAAGTGTAGGATCCTTACAGAGGGCTCTTAGTAGTAGTTCTGTTGTAGTTTCATTGCGAGTGACGATATTTGTGAGATGTGTACCCTTAAGGAAACCTTTCGACATTAGCTCTTCAATAGTTTGTACTGTTACCGGATGCGGCCGCTTGAAAGTTGAAGTTGCTGCTCCCTTTACCAGAATTTGATATTCAAAAATTACTGAACATCTAAAATAACACGAATTCTGGGGCAGTGTTTAACCAAAAATGAGCCAATTTTGAAGGAATTGTTCCCGAATTTAGCTAATCTTAAAGAAACGACCGTTCAAAATATGCCAAGAAGTTGTACTCGCCGCGAGCAGCGCTCGTTGGCATTCGTTCGTAGTATTTAGTCTTCAGAGATGATGAGTCAAGTGAGAAGCTTGAACGTGTGTACTAATAGCGGCAGCAAGAATGAATCAACGCTTTTAACCACTAGTCACAGTAGGCAATACTGGAAAGCCAGCTGCAGGTCTCATACCTAGAAGACCAGGGTCGTGAAGGTCGTGAAGGTGGAGCATCTTAATTATTGCCGTGGAACCAGAGGCAGACGAACAATGTAGCAGGATGTCGGCTGTGGTAAAAGTGAACTACGGTAAACTCAGAGAACCGGCTTGTTGAGAATAACTTATGGCTATAAAAAACAACATAGGCTTGACCTACGGTAATGCTCTTTCTTTCATTATCTGTGGCCGAAACCTTGATTTAAATCGTAAAATTGCTGCATGTATCCTACGGAATTTGCACGTAATCTACGTGTCCTCTTTCAAAGTCACATTTCATTAGGAGGATACATCGGTTTCGCAATCAAGTGATCCTACTTTCAGCAACATAATATCGCTAAAATAAATTTGGGCTTTCGTAAACAGTGATACGACATAATAATAATTACATTAAATTTGATATAATGCCCTCAACACGTCAGTATTTTTTCCCAGCACTTCATATTTATTGGAAAGGAAGCGCTATCGAAGTGGAAGCTCAATAAACGACAGTAATAACAAGATTAGGGGTAACCTGAACAGTGTCGGCATGCGAGTATCAGCACGCGTAAGCACAGAGGGTGAATCGCGGGGACGCGCGAAGTGCTACGATATGCAAATGCGTTTTTAGTTTATTTTATAACTGTGGACAAGTCAGGAGATGTCGTTACGCAAGTCGGGAGTGATTTCCAGGCTTTAGGAGCATACGAACTAAAGGCAAGGACACGAAAGGATTTGAAATTTGATACGCTTTATTCCTGCACAGCATATGTTAAGTGCCGAGAACGAGCTGAAGTTCGCCGAAGGCGCTATGCAAATGAATCATTATTATCATTATTATCCGTAGCAGCAAAAGCAACCACCGAGCACAAGCCTTCATATAAATTGGTACATGCATTGCTGGCAACCTAACTCCTTGGCAGCCTAATAAGCAAGCAAGCAAATGCTAATAACGGGCGAGCCCAAAGTCGTTCTCTAACAACAAGACCACTAAAATGTGCGCTGTCGCACGTAGATTACAAAAGCACTAACTATGAGTGGGAACAGACAACGGCTCGGGCGTGCTGAAGGAAATTCCTCCGGCCCGGCGACGACTTCCGGTCCTGCCTGAGGGGCGGCCTAAGGCCGGGGCCCTTCAAACACAAAAATATCCCTAACTAGGGGCCCTAACTAAAAACTACAAACGCTAAAATGTTACAATAAGGTTTATACTCACGAATATCAGGAAAGAATAAGTGGATGGGTGGAATTAAATCCGAAAAACGCCGATTTGTCCGACTCGCGCGAGGAGCTCCGCAGGACACGTCCGACCAGGTTAAGCTGATAAGAACAGATACTACACTTTGATCTTAGCCATAAGGCCGAGAAGCGACACCGGCACTTGGAGTCACGCGCTTACAGTAGGTATAAAACTCTGCAGCTAGGGTAGTGTTACCTAAGCGTCGCAGTTGCCACATTGCACCTCTTCTCGTCGACGGGCACTGGCTCCCAGTCAAGCACAGCATCGGCCTCAATGTTCATACTTCAAGAGTTGTACTTTAAAATGGAAACAAATATTCCTCTTTGCGGGTTGGGCATTCTGGGATAGATGAAAACGTCATACGGAAACTTAGAAACACGCTTGTCGGTAAAATCAAAGACGATCAAGCCCAGCGACTGATATGCAGCGATTAAAAGGTCTTTGCCCTTCTGCTCTAACTTAAACGTGGCTGCACCTAAAATATCTGTGCCTTTAAGTCTTTGGGGCATTCGAGCATGTGCCCTTCATAACCGATTAAAAGACTGGCCAGAGCGAGCGCATTATTTCGCCTTCTAATGACAGCGTCCGAGAGGTTGCTGTTGTCGACCGCAGGAAAGTGCTGCTACCTCCGCCCTTACCTTCACAGTTTCGACTAATAAAAAGCTAGGTTAATTTTTTATTTACTACTCAGAGCCAAGTCGGATATCTTTAAGTAAATACATGTAACATTTCCTCAAAGTTTCTCGCTGCTCTCCTTTCTTTTGATTGGAAGTCGACTGCCGTGCGGTTGCCTTGGACCTTGACAAGCTATTCTCAAGAACACCCGCTTGTCTAACGAGTGGCATGATGCTGTTAAACGCAACGCTCAGTAGTTTCTCTATTAAGGAATCAAAATCGGTGCTTCGTACAGCTTCGTGTCTCCTTCATAGTGGATTTTCAAGTTCGCAAGGCCTGCCTCTAAAGGCCATTTGCAAAATAACTAGTAGGGCAACAGAGTCCCATTCATCCGGCAAACCTGAAACGCACTTGTAGGTAACATGCAAATAATCCTAATCGAGATAATTAATATGAAAATAAATCAACGTTAGGAAATATTTACGGCACCCTAAGCGAGCCGAAACACTGATTAGGTACGGCACATATACAGAAAAGGAAGCTTGTCGATGGCGTAGTGATGTCATCCACTGCTTGGCACGCAAAAAGCGTAAAGGGCATCTGTCACAATCGTACCTGTGTGGGTCATGTGGACATCTACCTTCTTCTATCACGTAAGCCGGGCGATGCCGTAAAGTCAGTCAGGAATGAGCTCTAGAATTTCAAAGTCAACCGGCTGAAGGCAGAGTGCGTTCATTATTTGAGTTTGGTTAGAGGTATTGCGAAACTAGTTCAGTGACACCAGCAGGTTGTACAATAGGATAGAGAGCCTTATTTTCAAGCTTTTTGGGTAGGATAGGCGCAGTAAGGGAATAGAGATATTTAAAAGTGAGCGGTAGACCTGCGAAATGGCTTGTAGCTGCTTGATGCCTAGTCAATGCAGGTCGATGAGAAGTAGTGGGGCAATAGCAGTTGCCACTGTCGCCAAAAAAACGAGCCTGGCTGAAGTGTCATGCACCACAGCTGCAGGAATCTGTCTGAGCACTGGCCAAACGTCTTGCAAGTAGTGAGATACTGCAGAGTAGACGGGATTTCACAAATCATTTGACTTGCTGCTTAGCTATTTTCAATGTACTGTTTTGGCGAGGCCTTTTAGCGGATGCCCTTGAAGCGAGGATGACAGCCACTCGCTCTCTGTCATTCCTTTTTAGTTCGCCGACATCTCTGAGCAGGACAATACAGATGAATGAGGCTGAGATACTTCCTGCTAGCAGTCCGGAGCCACCCTTAGCCACCCTTAAGCCTACTTAGCGACTTTATTAGTCTTGGCATTGCGGATGTTCCAGGGAAAGATAGGAAAAACCCAAGCCTTGGCTCCACGCTCATCCCAGCTGCGTAGGTCCTGCATTCGTGCAGTTGCTTGCAGCTGCACGAATGCAGGACGGTGGTCTCACGATTCTACCTACACAGTCAAGCTAAGCAGACGAACCGCGTGCCCCTTTTCCATCTAAGGATCGCATGCCAGCACAATAAGGAGTCGTGCTGACGGTGAACGATCGTCTGCTTCCTGCTATTCCATCGCTATTTCATCATAGGATGTATCTGCTGGGGCAGATAGTGCACTCTCAGCGTGGGAATTTGCTACGACACCATCACCTGGCCGCGATCATTTAGTAACATCCTGTGAACAAATCAACAAAATTTGTGGAAAGAGGGTTAGATGTTGTAGATTGAATGCAAGATTAGGGAGAAAGAGGGTAGGACAAGAAACCGAAAAGATACATGCCCTGAGTTTTTAGACAAGGTTATTAGATACCCAAGACGGATAGTTATTTAGACAAATAGGCGAACGAATAGGCGATAAATAGGCAGATCGAAAGACAGCATCCGAGATGCAGAGGTAGTGATAACGAGAGAAAGACGGTAGAAAGTGAGGAACGCAGGAACTATGGTAATAATAATTATTATTATTATTTTTATGCACTTGATAAAGTTTCCTCAGAGAACTTAATCTCTTTCTAGGCGCTCTACATTTGCTGCAAATGAAAATAAGATTGAATGATGAGTAACATCATGCTTGATAAACAACATGAATAGCATCGTTAGGGGTGATATTCACAAGGTCAGCATGAAAGTGAGGTTAGTGGCAGCATGCACAGTGTCAGCTCTCGTAAGCACTTGAAGGAGGAATCACAGGGATCCACTAAATGCTGTCCTAAATAGGTGTGTGTTTTAAGTTCTTTTTAAATTTGGTAAAGTCAGCGGATGTTCTGATGCAAGTCGAGCGTGATTTCCAGGCTTTAGGAGCATACAAACTAAATGCACGGTCTCCAAAATACTTTAGATTTGTACGAGATATTGGTAAACTGTAGGATTCCGAAAAGCGGATGGTACGATGCTTGACCAGGTGGGGGAGTAGATCTGAGAGATAGTCTGAAGCCAAAGAATGAAGTGATCTAAAGGTGAGCGACAAGTAAACCACGGTGAACTCAGAGAACCCGATGTACGGCTTGCTAAGCGAGAGCTTATGGTTTGAAAAAGAACGTAAGAATGACTTAGGGTATCGCTCGTTCGATATTTATTATTCGATATTCGTCGATATATTATTCGATTTATATTATTCGATATTCGTCGTACCTGATGTTTTAGTTTTTATTAAAAAAGTGTCAAATTGGCTCTGCCGTCTATCACTACGAAACCTGCACGTATTCTAGGTCTTCTGCTTCAAAGTGACTTTTCGTAAGGTGGCCGCATCAGTTCTACATTCAAGTCTGCTTACTTTCAGCAACATGGCATTGTTAAAATTCGGGCTTTCGTAAACAGCGATGCTACAAATAAATTGGTATTTGCATTGGCTAAATCCCGTTTTGACTTGCTAACTCACTGCTTGATAGCTTACCGATATGTGAAATCAGGCGCTTACTGTTGGTGCAAAACCCTGCAGCTAGGGTAGTCTGTCGTGAGCATTGCAGTTGCTACATCGCACCACTTCTCGCCGGCAGGCACTCACTCCCAGTCAAGCACAGCATCGACTTTAAGGTTCTGTCACACGCAGTTTGGTCAATTTATTCTCTGGCCCCAGCTTACCTACCTGACCTACTCCCCAACCATGCTAAGCATCAGTACCCGCTTTTCGTATTCTAACTAATCATTTAGTGGCCTTTCATAGAACCTCAAATCTTTCGGAGACCGGTATTTATCTCGTATAATAATCGTGATAGTAACAATAGTAATAATAATAAACTTGTATAGCTGCCTCAGAGACCAGAATCTCTTACTTATTACCTGAAGGATACTCCCAAAGCCTGGAACTAACTTTCCTACTGGCATAGCGATATCAGCTGACTTGACAATTTAAAAGAAGCTATAAATGCACCTATTTGGTACAGCATTTACTATGTCCGTGTGATTCGACCTTTGTGAGCTTCTGTGTATTGACACTGATCATGCTTCCGCGAGCCATATGTGAATGCTGACCCTCTGCATGTCACCTCTGACCATTTTATGCTTTTTGTCATTAAGTGTGCTAATATTGAGCAATCGGCCATGCTTTCTTTGCAGCATATATAAAGTTCCTGAAAAGAGATAACATTTTTTGAGGGCTATATAACAATTGCATAAGTATTAGTAATGTTATTATTTTTGTTGACGAAGTTAAACGGACAAAATTATTTACTTGTGTATGGACTCACTTGTATTGTAGCGTAACTTTATATGTAATGAGGATTGGTGCATAGCCCAGCTAATTTCTGGTCGATACTTGACGAATAGCACTATTAGCCTCACTGCCGATCGCTACTCATTGTCTCTGTATTTGATGCATACGTTAAGATAACTACATATTAACCCACTTTAAACGCAGGGATTACCTTTAGTTAATTGGGATAGTTGTATCCTTGTCTTACTGCTTTACATTGCCATCCCTTACCCAAAAATGAACTGTAATGGATTAAAATTATCAGGGCTCCCTTAAACGCGATTCAATCGCGATTCAAAATATAAGCTACGAATAGTTACGCCTCCCTCGGCCAAATTCAGGCCGATTCCTGGCGAATTGCTTTATTGACTTCGACTGTTGCGTTCCAATGATGTTCGTTGTCTGACAAGGAACGTGCAAAACGGCATATAAATGAAATTTTTACTCTAAGAATGCAGTAAACACAGATACGCTTCGAGAATTGGAGTTTCAGGTCGTGACTTCGTATTCGTTTGGTAATCTGTTGCTGCATTCGCACAGAACACTGCCTTTGGTCGCCATGCATTGCCCTCACATTGACCGCACAGAATTACGTTACAATCATGCTTACTTACGTAAAACACGATTAGATTTTAAATGCAATGAGAACACTAGTCTTTATGATATCAGTTGTCTCGCATTTGCTCAATTTTTTAAATATAAATCCCAATGATAAATAAATATAAATATAAATCAACAACATCAATAACAATAATAGATATATAATAAATAAATTAAATAAATAATAAATAACATAAATAAATCATTGATAATATAAATGATAAATATAAATCACAAATGAAGATTTTCAGTGCCTTTTCTTTTGCTTTGGCGCGTCGGGTTTGGTAGATTTGTTTATCAAAGATCGGGTGTGCTTTAACAGTACACATTACGTGTGATGACATTGCCTTGTATTAGGTTTCTTTTTGCACTCACTTAAGGATCTAAACATGGTGTTTCATTTTCTTTAGAACAACTAAACGTTTTGTCTGTTGATATAGTTGTTTAAACGAACGAACATTTCGTATTTACAATGCCAGCGTAGTTTAAGAATTCTTCGCACATATTTTGCTGCATCTGCCGGAGATTCTCGACAAGAAAGCAGCTGATACTGATTACTCCATTCATCAAACAGTGCAATCACGCTCAACTCCAAACTTGACGATCAGATCGAGATATATGGGCACAACATGAAATGTCCAAGCCGTGTGCTTTCAAGTTGAGACAACAGTTTAAAGGTCAAAGCAAAGGTATGCCATTTGGACTATCGACGATTTATAGAGAAAATAATGACTGTGCTGCGGATTGCAATTTCTGCAGCACTAATGTGTGAGGCTTCAGCAAAAAGAAGAAGAATACAATTTAACATCTAAATCTACCTCAGCGATGCGACGCATACCTCACTTTGTTGAGATGGGAGTTCCTATTCCACCTGATACACTTGATGGTATATTAAGTGACAGCAATTGGGGTGAAAGTGACGTTGGTGAAAACGATGGTGCTTTTGGTGTTCCAACACCTAAACTAAAACTAATGTCACAATCTGTTCTTGATAGATTAGGGAGAGACCTTGACCTGTGCAAAGAGTCAGCTTATCTCTTTGGATCTAAATTAAAAGAGAGGAATTTTCTTGCGCCGGGTACAGTATTATCCTGGATAGACACCTTGAAGGATTCGCTAGTCTATGTCTGCAACTTTGAAGGCCTAGTTGTCCGAATGGAATAGTGATATGATCCAACTGAGTAGAGACTCTGTATCAATTCAGCTATCTGCAGTTTAAAAGGAGTTTTAATTCACAACCTAAACAAACTTAGCTGTTCGCAGGTTGAGCGTTCTCTAACGGACGAAAAATTCATACGAAAACATAAGAACACCTATCTGTAAAATCAAATACGATCAACCCCAGCGTCTGATATCCGGCGATTTAAAGGTCAGTGCCCTTCTGCTTGGACGTCAAGGTGGCTACAAATAAAATATCTTTTTTTAAGTCTATGGGTAGTTGCACGTGCGCTCTTCATAACCGATGAAAAGACTGGCCAGATCAATAATAATAATAATTCATTTGATTTAGCGCCCTCAGAATACTCAATCTATCTCCAGGCACTTTACATTTGCTGCAAAGGACACATTTGGTGCCTGATAGTGACAGCTTCTGACAGGCTGCTGATCGTCGCAGAATTTCGAGCAAGAGGCTGTTTAAAATTATTTGACTAAATTATGGAAGACTGACATTTAAATTGAACGCAACCTAAGTAATTTTGTTAATAAACTATTAAAGTTTTCCGTATTGCTGTTTAATTTTTATAAATTAAATATGCAAATTTAAAAAATTCCCGAAGAGCTGAGTATAAATTAGTTGCAGATTCTGAAAGAGCAACACACAATTTACTCATTAAAATCCCCCTACTATATTAAAGACAAGTGACACAAAGTTTTCATTTGCAGGCATTTGTAGAATCGGATCATCGCCGTGAGCAGATTTGGTCGATTTGCAAAGATCGGTTGCTGCTTTCAATTGAGCCATTATTGTCGATAGATTTCTGAGCGACATCCTCCAATTAAACACTCCAAATGAACTAGAATTATGTGGGCATGCGTCTAACATAATGGATTTTATATGTGAAGTGAATGGGTGCTACGATGAGCTATTTGCTAATAGACCAGTGATGAATTGTAGTATCGGCCCGGCAATTGCTACAGATTTCCGTTTAATGTCTGGCGAATAACGTGAAAACGTTTAGATAATTTATCGTTTACCATTTAACAAAATGAAACTTTAAATTTAACAAGAATTAAAATTACGCAAAGCCAATATTTAGTCGATTTACCGTGCGTTATAATATAAAAATTATAATACATTTGATATAGCACCCTCATTGAGCTTAACCTCTTTCAATGTGCTTTAAAATTGCTTCAAAGTAAGCGCGATCGAATGGTTTAGTTGTATTATGCTCAATAAGCAACAAGAATAACATATTTATTGGTGACATGCATTCAAGTGTAGTTAGTGGCAGCATGCACAGTGTCAGCACGCATAAGCACATAAAGGACTAGTCACAGGGACCCACTAAATGCTGCGATAAATATGTGCCTTTTAGCTTCTTTATAAATGTGGTCATGTTAGGAGATTTCGTGACGTAAGTCGGGAGTGAGTTCCATGCTTTGGGAGCATACGAACTAAAGACACGGTCTCCAAAGGATTTGAAGTTCATTAGAGGTATAGGTTAAAAGTGAGATTCCGAAAAGCGGATGGTACTATGCTTAGCCTGGTGGGGGAGCTTATCTGATAATTACGCTGGAGCCAAAGAATGAAGGGACTTGAAAGTGAGTGACAAAACCTTGAGTTCGATGCGTCGCTTTGACTGGTGGCTAATGCAGGCCGTCGAAAAGTGGTGTGATGTGGCAACTGGGACGCTCACGACAGGCAAGCCTAGCTGCAGATTTTCGCACCAGCTGTAATCGCTTGAGTGAGCGGGCCGCCAGGCCAACATGCAGTGAGGTACAGTAGTCAGGAAGGGATGTCACAAATGCATGGACCAAACTGGATGTATTATCCCTGTCTAAACAATCCCAAATTTTAGCAAGGTTACGAAGCTGAAAGTAGGCAGACGTGAATGTGTGGCTGATGTCATAGAATGAAATATTAATTTGGAACTGGATGCATATATTGTGTGCAGATTCAACAGGAGATATTTTGGCAGAGCGGATTTTGAACGCTAGTTGTAAACGTTAGTTCGTTAGCTACTTAGTTAGCTAGTTAAGTTTGAACGTTAGTTAATTAGTTTGAACGTTTTTTAAATTCCTGACTCACACTTGTCTTGTCCAAAACTAGTGAGCTGGTTTTATCACCACTCAATTTAGGTAAACTTGATGCCATTCAGGTGTGGATGTCGTCAATGCATGCAGCAAGAGATTTTAAAGAATTTGACGCGCTGGAGTGCAGGGAGGGATCAAAGCAAAGGTGCAGGCGAGTGTCAATCGCATAGAAGTTAAAGCCCAGATTGTCCTTGGCAATCACATCGGCAAGAGGGCGAGTATTAACCAATGAAAAGAGAAGAACGGGACCAAGCACGGAGCCCGGAGGTACATCATATTTCAGAGGTTCCTCTGATTATCTGCGTCCATTTACTTCAATACTCTCGAGTCTCCCACTGAGAGAAGACCTGAACTCTTGCGATGCAGTGCCAACAATGCTCAGGCAAGATGAGATGCGTCCAAGACGGACTTAATGATCGATAGTATCAAAAGCTGCAGAAAGATCGAGCAAAACAAGCAGAGATATTCTGCTCATGTCTGCGTTCCTTGGTAGGTCGTTGTACATCCGAAGCGATGCTGGCTCTGTGCAGTGATTAGCTCTGAAACCAGGCTGAAACTTACTCGCGAGGTTTGAAGTTTCAATAAATGAGTTCAGCGGGTCCGCCATGACTCGTTCAACTGTCTATGATAGGAACAATTAAAGAATGCCTGGGCAAAATGTCCCCAATTTCCCTTGGTCTAGTGATGCTTTCTTAAGTAGTGGCCTTACGTGTCATCGCATGCTGTCAATTGCCCTGCATTGGCCCCCAAATTGAACTTAAACAACGTATAAGCATTTCATTTTCTACTTTTCAGACCATGACTTTTTATGCGCAATAAAAAAAATAATGCTTTAAGTGGGCTATTTTATTCAATTTGCGATCTAATGCTGTTTTTGCCTGTGGCATTGCCATCGATTGCCATCCATCGCCACCTAGATGGAAAGCGCACACAATGGGTGACAATTACGTGGGCACACTTTCAACGCAGTGCCCTGCATAACACGAAGAGAACCGGAGATTCGCCTAGCCTATTTCTGGTCGACTTGTGACAGAATGCGGAATTGGCCGGAAAGGTTGCTGTCAATTTTCATGCATTGCCCCAGATTAAACGCACACAAAGGGTTACTATTACGCTGATGCACATTAAATGCAGTGAAATCTTACTAGCAATGATTATCGGAGCATCGCCCAGCCATTTGCTGGTCGATGTGTCACTGATAGCTGAATATATTCAGCCATTGCATTCGACTGCCGTGCATTATCCTATAATTTATGGGCAAAATGGCTTGAACACTGGGTAATTACTCCTTGAATATAATGAAATAGAGTGAAATCTTGTATGCATGAGGCTGGGAGCTTCGCGCATCCAATGCTCGGTCATTTTTCAGTACATTGAAACGGATTGAGGCTTCTTGCAGAGCTGTTGCAGTCTATTGGCCGTTGCCCCTCATCGAATGCTTAACATTGGTGGCTCAAACCATTTGGGAATGCTTTAAACACAGTAAAATTAAATTGGAGCCTAGCCGAGCTTATTTGCGGTCGATTTTCGATGAATTTTGGGATTAGCAACAGCTATTGCTGTCGACTGCCATAGATTTTCACCTGATAGAACGGACGCAGTGGGTGAGGATTATGTAGGAAAACTTAAATAGAGTGAAAAGTGAAATGTCATAAGAATAGGCACTTTTGTACTTCAGATTTCTGGTCGGTTTTCGACGGAATATAGCTTTGAGTCAAACCAATGACGTCAATAGCTACGCATTGCCTTAGATTTTACGCACACAGTGGGCTCAAAATAAGTGGGCAAGCTTTAAAAAAATGAATTTTCCAAGCACTAGATTGAAGCTTTGCTTTGTCAATTTCCATTCGATTTTCGGCGAATTGGGCTGTTGTTTTCGGCCATTGCCAATTTTTGCCGTGCATTAATCAGTAATTGTTGGGCCAAATCGCTTGAAATAAATTTTATCTTTGAAACCTGGTAAAACCTGACGTCAGATTAGAATGGGAACCTTGCGAGCCAGTATTTAGTCAATTTGCAGCGGATTTTAGTAAATTTCGCCCTCGGGCCAAGCCATTGCTATAGATTGCCATTCGTCGCTTGAGATTCCACATGCGAAATGGGCTGAAAATGTGGTTGCACTTTAAAAACGGCGAACTGTAATGTTGAGGGAAAGTTAGAGCTTCGTCTAGCCACTTTGGCTCGTTGTGCGAGGGGTCGTAAGTGACTCTCGGCCCTCGGCCACTGCGATTTTCCTACCGATTATTACGATGTGAAACGAGCCCAAAGTTTTTGGATTTACTTTCAAAACCGCGAGAGCGTTTACATCCTACGAGAATCAAATATTTTCCCTTTCACATTCTTTGTTAATTTGCGTTGAATAAAAGCTAATTTCGGCACCGGCCAGATACATTGCTGCTGCTTTTCATGCCTCGCTAGCAATTGCAGGAACGCGATTGGTTCAAGTTGTGCGATTGTACTTTGGGCACAGTCCTCTGTTATAGACAATACAACTTGGATCTCCGCCCAGCCATATTTAATTTCTATAAATCAATATGGATAGCCGTATTGGCCCCGGCCAATTACGTCAATTGCCACGAATTGCCTCTGATAAAACGGCCAAAATCGGCAAAAATTATGCCGTAGCCCTTTCAACGCTGTGACATTTTATACGGAACGCGTGAATGGAAGCTTCGATGCGATGCGAATTTCCAATCGATTTCCAACGAATTGCTGTACTAGTCTTCGAGATCACTGTCGACTGCTTTGCATTTCTAGACAATTGATGTGCAAATAACGTGAAATATTAAAATTCTTGTCCAATGAAAGCAGTCAAGTTGCATATGCACTCAGAGCTGTAGCTTATTGCAGCCAATTTCTGATCGAGTTCCTGTGGATAGTAGAGGATTGCTCGGCTTTTAGCCGAGCAATCGCTATAGATTGCCATGCATTAGATAAGATTGTGCGGACGCAAGGGAGTGAAGTCATGCTCTTGCACTTTAAGCATAGTTTGCAACAATATGCGTTTAAAATTGGAGCAATGGGAAACAGACTTCTAAGCATTATGCAGCGGAATGCAGCGAATTGCTGTATTTTCCCGTGCTAATGCAATCAATTGGCATGCATTACATGAGAATACCCGATGCAATAGCATTGAAACTGTGCCATCACACTATAAGCAAAGAGAAGAGTAGTAAGCAATCAAAATTAGAGCTTCTTGCAGACCATTTCTGGTCTTATGGCGGCGATTGCAGTGGATTGTGGTATGGCACATGGCCGTTGTAGTTGATTGCACAACATTGTCTGAGAACGCGCGTGCAAAACGGCGCAAAATGTAGGGCCCTTCGTGCACTTTTAACTGAGTCTTGTACTAAAATAAATGTGAATTAGAGCTTCACTTTGATGAGTTCAAAATCATTTGCAGTAGATTGGGGTGGATTTCAGGATTGGCTCGGGCTATTTTGAATGAGCACCGTGAATTGCTAAAGTGAAAGAATGGGCGATAGCATGAGTGTGTATGGATGTGCAATTAAAAAAGGGTTTATCGTAATGCAATAACAACTTTTGCCGGTGCACATTTGTTGTTTTAGCTTTTTCACGGGGCAGTCGATTGCCATGAATCTGCTCCTGCATTAACGCACACGATGGGATACAGCTACGTGGGCACACTTTAAACGAAGTGAAAATTGACATGTCGTGAGAGTAGACACTTCGCAAAGCAAATCTGTGGTCGGTTAGCGACGTTTTGAGGCTTTCGTTCAAGCCACTATTGTCTATTGCCCGGCATTGCCCTCAGATACAACAGTCAGAACGAGCTAGAATAAATTTGGCACACTTTGAATAAAGGTAATTCTATCCGCACAGAGAATTGGAACTTTGCTAAGCCAATTGATGGTAGATTAGAGACGAATTGCAGCACGCAAACCGTAAGAAGAGAGACAGAGGTAGAATGACCTCCTTATTTTCTTCACGTGAAACGCGACTTGGTTGTCCGAGTGCATTAAGCTGTTGGAGGACGATCGATCAGGAAATGCTCTCCCTTGACATCGGGGATGTTAGTCTTTAGAGTTTCGCATAGATGAGGAGAGCGTCGGCTCGGGCACCTAAACCAGATCGGAAGGCACGTGACGTCACTGTTAAAGCAAGCAAAATGCCAAGCAGTCCAGCGGTCCAATGCCAGGTGACATTGCCCTACCATGATCTGGCACAAGCCGTGCGACCGTGCAATGGCTTGGTGGACCTTACCTTGACAAACAAACTTACTATTGCTTTGGAAGGCATCAGCAGTCGCCCCTGGAGCGTAGACTAATGTCGGCAGAGGTTTTCCGTCGTATGTGCAAGCAGGATCGCCTCGACTATGAGCTGAAATCCAGCCAAAGTCCGTGGAGCATCCGGTGTATGGATTCTTGAGAATTAAAAAGGCACGTCCGTGTTGATCGGGAGTTCTTAAATTGAGAAGGTACGATCTTGTTACTTGCTAATCACCGGTGTATGTGAGCGAAGCATACAGCAGCCCGACGGAATCTGTACGCAATCGGGAAATACGAAGCAAGTCTATGCTGAGCTCCCTCAATTCACTTAAGGGAAATGCGATGATGCAATATGCTGCCAATCAACATTCTGAATAGTGGAAAGGATCAGCTTAAGCCATAATTGATCGAGTGGCTTTCACATAGGTATTGCATATAAACGTCAATAATTTCCTCCAACTTTAGATGATAACTGTAATAATGAATAGTAAGCTCATAGTTAGCTGCTATGAAAATAAATTCTCAATCCATGCGGAGCACACCTCTCTGAAAAAGAAGATATAGCCGAGGATTACTGAAATGCAAGGTATCATTCTTAGACCAGCTCATAGGATCAAACACGAATACACTTAAGATCCCAGGTCGACATGTCTATTTGCCATTTGTAAACACTTACAGGTTAATGTACCACAGTTTCGACGTGGCGCAGAGGTCAGTCCAGCTACTTGTAATTATGTTCTTCTGCTTAAAGAACGTGGACGCTGTCTCTCCGTTGCTGGAGAAGATCACCTGCTTTGCAGTTGACCCTGCTTGAGCCAAATTCACGGCAACCTACAAGCAAGTCAGCATGTATTTCTGTGGCCCATACGATTGAGCATTTTAAAGCACACTGATGCCGTAAAGAAATTTTTTTTTTATATTAAACTGATATAAGTAAGAATGTGACCCCATATGGTGGTCCAGCAGTCAGTAATCACAAGTCGATAGAGTCGAGCTTATATTTCGCCCTTAGTGATATTAGTAGCACCACTATGATTCCAGAGGTTTGATGAGGGTCAGGGAACCAAAGTCAGGAGAAACCATTTACAAACTTACGTATTCAGCTAAACCATGCACTCTCGCGGTTAAATTGAACAAGCAATTGAGCAATGAATGAGTAAGAGGTGCAGAATTGAATGATTTTCATCAGCTTGCTATTTAGGCATGTTTTTCAACATTTCGAACATTATCAGTCGGTGTAATGGATAAAAAGAAGAACTTGGCAGTCAGTCTTAGTAATAGTCATCTGGTGAGAGACCCTTGGCAGGCGGCTGAGTTTTTATGCTAATTTACATTTATTTTTCCAGCAGTCAATTTTTTTAAATTAAATTTATTCCCAATGTTTCGCAAGTAGACAATTTTATTGAACCCTGACCCACTACAAAAAAGTATGTAAACTTTGCGGCTAGGTTTTGTAGCTGCACCAACAGGCTTTGGCATTCGGAAGTCTTCCGCAGTTTAGAGGCGTACCTGAGTAATAGGAAACTTCGACCAATTGTCAACAATGGCATTCTTTACATAGCACTTGCACGAGTCATCCTAGGCCATCATGGATGCAGTTGCATATTGTGTGCTTGGACCATTCAGGAAGGCATCGGTTGCGTCGACGCCTATTTCCTTGCTGATTTTGTAGAGCAGCTTCCACCCATCTAAAATGAACACGTACATGGAAGGCGTGAGGTAGGGTGAATTAATGATTTTTAGCATAGTCCTAATGACGGAAAGACTAGATCTATGACCTGCGAACTTTATTAGAAGTTAAAAAAGCACTGACGATTAGCTGTTCAAATTTGTCCTAAGTCGGGGAGAGATTAGGCCGTTGCTGTTGTTCCTTTGAAAGCCATGGGATCAAAGTTACACTCAGTAGTCTTCTTTGGTGAGTAAACGTGAATGAAAATCAGAGTAATTATATTAAATTTAAAATTATATTGTGTCTGTTGTTCCCCCAGCTTTGAAATTATGTGCCGATCTTCTTCATCCAGAACAGGTATATACCAAAGGTTGTTGATTTGTTCTAGGAGATACATGCGAACAGAACTCAAAGCCAAGAAACCATACAATTATCGTTGAACTACTATTGGCCTGAAAGATGCTCACCGTTGGGAGAAAAGATTTATATCAAATCTGCAGAGTTCATTGTTCCAATAAGTTTGCTCTAAAGAGTCCCAATCTCGCTCACTAATTCCCTAGATATTGGCCGATGTATTTTTATTACACTATCAAGCTGAGAATTCAGCTGAGAACTCATTTAGTACTAATAATTAAAATAATTTACCGAAGCATCACAAACTTTTCCCAGTCCGCTTGAATGGTTTCTTTAGGGATTAGTGGTGCCATAGATTTGTAGCCCAGCTCCAGCGCTCGCAGGCTATTTCCCGCCAAGCCCAGCCATACTCCGTTCACGCCATCGCTCGCCATGAGCTGGGTAAGACGAGCGGCCGTCAGGTTAGACCTCTGTATAATTTCGCATGCGCCAACAACAACAGGGAAACTAAACAAGTCTACATAGGAGGATTCTATACAAGGTAAACTACTTGGGCGCGAGATGACGCCGCAAGCGGGAACAAACGTGATAGTTGGTCCGTCGGCTTCCACAGTCTCGTCTTTGTATCGACTCAAAATCCAACAGTACGAGCGTACGCCGTAAAAGATCCGGCTAGCTGAGTAACTGCTTGGTTAGTCGGAGTCGCCGTCCACCACAACCAACACTCGCGTAATATACAAATAAGCACAACGAGCGTGCTATCCAGCTCGGCTCGGTCCTTGCCTTGCATGCGTGGCCGCATCGCCGGATCAAGGGTGCACCCATTCAAGTGCATAACTCGGCGAGACCGGGAGCCTCCAAACCAAGACTTATTGGGCCAACTTTTCCTACCCAAGAGCCCCGTTGACCTCTCGTCACCTCACATCCGGCCATGCCCTGGGTCCGACCCCGGCCTAGCCGGTGGCCCTTACCCGCATTACAGCCGTCCGGTCGAAGCCGACCGAACCTAGCCTGGGTACAGATTGTACGTGTCATCACTGCGTAATGTACATGCTTAATTTCCAATTCATATTCATGCTCTTATAAAGACATTTGCTACTGTTACATCGCCAATAAGATTTTTGCCATTATTTTCTTACGTACTCATAATAATTATTAAAATTTGCCGAAAGTATCACAACCTTTTCTCAGCCCCCTAGAGTGGTCCCATTAGGGATCATTGGTACCATAGATTGTATATGTCATCCCTGCGTAATGTATATGCTTAATTTACAATTCATATTCATGCTCCTGGAAAAAAACATTTACTGCTTTTAGGACGTCGGTAAGTACTTTGTCATTATTTTCTTATGAGAATAACTCTGCTACACACATTTTTGTGTGCCTGGAAGACCAACAAGCTCAGAATTCACCAAAAGCTCTTACGTGCCTCTGGAGTATTGACAGAAACAATTCAACATAGCATGTCCCATCATCGATTAAAATTGCATCCTGCCTATCGGCTTTCATAAATCAAACCGGGCTTCTGAAGCCCGGCTATGCTGCATGATTTGTAAGGTTTATCCTACAGTTTGCCAGCTAAGCTTTCTACTGATTATCGTATAGCACTGAAACCCATCACAAGTATATAGCGACATTATAACTATAATATATTATAACTACATTATATAGATTATAACTATATTAAACTATACTAAAATAGATCGTAAAAGGCTCAGGGTTAAACTTGGGCTCATCGAGCACTCGCACGAAAACATACTGGGGTTAACTTCGTAGTAGCTCGTCCAGTTAAAGTCTCCAGTGTTGGCTGTTGTCCACGATGAGTAGAAGTCCTGGTCGTAAATGATACAGTGCTGCAAGGCCCCGTTGTACGTGAACAGTCTGCAGGCATCAGTCAGTGTTTCGCACAGCTTCCAACAATGGCCGGCGCTGATGGCATTGACTTTTTGTATGTTGCAGCTCCCATCGCCTGCTTCTTGGCATGCTTGGATGCGCACGCCACCAACTGTCTGGAACTTCGGCGGAACGCCGTCGCACGTAACGGCAGCTGAAATAAAGAGAAGTTACTACACGAACACATTTCAACAGGCTGTGCACAATAATACCACCAAAGAGAGCTCCTATTTTCTGAGGAGTGTAAATACATTCTCGAAGCGATTTGTGCCATTGTCACCAGTTACCTCTGTACAGCCGAGAGTGTACGGCATCATAGAACCTGCTCTGAAAGCTGCAACCCCAGGATTAGTTAGCAAGAAACCGTGTTTGCTGAATTACCAGTCACATCGCTGTATTCACATTTTCATGGCATCTGCAATGCAGCTGCGCTGGATGTAACACAAAAATAAAGAAGCACTTTGGTAAGGGCTAATTGAGTTGACTGAAACAATTGTTTGACTGCTGCTTACATGATAATAAAAATGATAATGGTAATAATAATATTAATTATCATGTTAATAATAAAAATCTCTTTATAAGCCCCTGGGAGAGTTAAATTGCAATGCAGGTGCTTGATAACTTATTCAGAAAGTCGATGAAATCAACTTAGCCCAAATTTTGAGATCAAAGTTTGCACAGGGTGATCGATCAATCTGAAGGAGCCATCCACGGCCAAATTTCATCACACCAGACCAGCCTCGGGTGAGTGAATTAATTAGTGGCCCTTAAGGTTTTTTGTATTGGGGGCACTTAAGCTGAGCCTATTAGAGTATCGGAAGTTCTTGAAGTTTTTCAGCATCTCAGTTTTCCTTTACGATACAGTCTCGTCAACATTTACAGTTTTAAGTATCCTACGGCCTTTATCAGCATTATTAATTGGCTTCTACTGGGGAACTTATGCATGTGGTGACTACACAAATTCAAGTCTGCTACATCTTTATGGTTGAATGTTCGAGCCAGATTATCATCAAATACACCCAGACTATAAAAAAAATATTATCAGATTTAGCACGTTTTTTTGCATACTGGCAGAAGAGCCTTAGCGGCGATTCCCGCCGATTGTAGTTGACAATCAAGGACCGCCTACTGCAAGATTTGAACCCACTAACTCTGAAGTGAAGAGCGAACACCTTAACTCCGGGGTTATAACGACTCTAGCTAATCCACAATAATGCGATATGAGTTTTTTTTAATAAACCTTAAATAAGAGATCTTATATCTTGCCTCCTGGTGTACTTACGCGATCATGATTAACGGCTAGCTTTTCGACCTTGTGAGCAAAACGGAACGGCAAAGAAATCGTAATCGAAGCGAGAGCCACACTTCTTTTTCCTAAAATCATGCACAGCACTTTCGCTTTGGTCCGCAATTAACGTTATTGCCCTGTCAGTCAAATCATCACCAAGATCTGAGAGCTCCTAGCTTTGCACTCTAACCTAAATAGCTCTTCCATTCAACTTTTCTGTTCGAGTCGCTTTACGCATAAATTAGGAATATATTCTGTGCTTCTCTTGCAGCAGCAGATCAGCCAGATGTAGGCTCCTGCTGATATTTCCACATTTCCGTGGTAAACGGCGTGAAGGCAGCTACGTCGGCATCTGCTTAGATATAAATGATGCGGCTTGGGTCAGCTATTCGTTGGTGCTGAATTGCATAGACTAGTAAGGCGAGCTTCACTGGACTAGGTGATCGAATCTTTGGACTGATTGTCAGTCATATATGTAAAATGGCATTCTGAAGCCTATCTTGCGTCATGTTAAAAAACCTCTTTTTAGCCGCCATCGCTGACTTCGAAAAACTTTATTGTCGTGTCAGCTGGCGTTGCTAAACATCCATGTGCAATAGTGCGAAAGAAAAAGTATATTCGTACAGCGCCCTAAGATAACCTATTCTATATTCAGGCGCTTCACATATGCCACAGGGCTCGAGCCCACGACCTCGGCAAACCTTGGTCGGGGCGAGCACCTTAAACACAGGGCCAAACCAGCTTAGCAGCAGAGCTCGATGCTGAGAAAAGAATTTAAGTATATTAGGCTAACCATAAAATTAGGTAGACCTAAAATAAAAACATGCAAAATTAAACTAAATTTTTACTCAGCAGCGTAGATATTTTGACGGAGATCTGAGCGAGTAAGCAATCTGAAAGTGTAACCTTACCGCACGATTCGACGCCCTGGCCGGCAGTAGCAACAGTCAGTGATGCAAGAAAACATACGAGAATGTACATTTTACTACCTCTGCCTGTCGTAACTTTGATTTTTTTGAGGGCTTTATAAAGGTAGTAACAGCAAAAGTGTTAGCTATGCTGTCCAATCAGATGCTTTTAAAAATAATGACAGATGATTCACGAGTTTCGCATTCCATTACGAGCTGCAGGATGTAATTGCAATTTTCTTTTTTGGAGTTTCCCATAATTCCAGAGATGACACGTGCGCATTGCTGTGAAAATACGTGTGGATTTTGTAGTATCCTCGGAAGCTTCAGCAGAAGTTGAGAGTCTATGCATTAAGATGAAATAGACCTCTGCAGCCAGTACTGGCTTACCCGCAGCACACATAATCTACAGGCATATCAAGTTGCGCTAAAAAAAAGTAATTTCCATTCGCACACAGGTCAATGCCAAGAATGAATGAATGAAGCCAAGAATGAAGCCACTAGAAAACACTGTCCAACGACGGGTTATATTTTCAAAATAGTGTCCAAACAAAGTTTCGTATTACATTGATGAAAAAAAGTTAATGATATATTCCAAACCACATTTCTGCACGCATTGAAATACAAATTTCAAATAGAGTTGCCTTCCCTTACGGCGAAATTTAAAGGTGATATTTGCCACAAACTCTGTGTGACGGATCAAATACTGTATGTTTTCAATTAGTAAGGGAAAGCTCAGGTAATGCTATTGGCAGCTTTCTTAAGATTTTCATAAAGCACCATTGTGATCAAGCCAAGAAGAACTTGCAGCTTTGAGCCATGGAAAGAATGATAAAGTGTGATCGCTGTAAGAAAACAAAAGCATGAATAACGAATGTATGCAGATAGAAGAATTGAGCAACACACTTTCTATTAATAAAGAGGTCGTAAGATGCTCTAACTGAAGACTTATGTGGAGCTACATAAATTATTAATTCAACAGATTCTATGCCAGAAAAATGTTCTCCACGATTGTAGCATAAATCTAAAGTTGATAGAAAGGAATATTTACCTCTGGAGACAATTTTTCCGTAAAAAAGCCAATACATGCTAGCTGATTTGCGAAGAAATGTAAGCAGATGAATTTTACTAACAATCTACAATGAGAGCCTAAGTGAAGTGCCCATTAGAAAGAACAGCTCTAAATGAAAGATTTGTCAATATAAGGATAATAATGGTGGTGCGGTTGACCCGCTATTGAGTCTCCTTAAGTACACGACCCTGTTAAGCTGTTGATGTACGTAAATATTATCAAGCTGCAGTTGTTCGAATGTATTATCAGAATGGTAATATCCCCCGCACTAATTGCACTGAATGAGTTAATTTTTGATAACTGGTATGATCAGGATCAAAGGTTGACCTCAGTTCATTGTGCAGGAGAATTATTTTCTCTCTACGATGTGGTACGCCGAGGACATAAATCCATCCTCTGTGAAAGAAATCTATCATCAACCATCCAGCTACGACTTACTCACCAATCTTACCGCCGCTTAAGACCCCTAATTGTGACGTCGCAGCATGATGACCTTGACCTGAAGAGGAAAGCTCTTCGTAGTACGAACTCTAGCTGAAGGCAGATCACGAAGGCACTTAAAGTATCTGTCAGGGACGAAGGTTTGCCTGCGAGCGGTGACTCGTCGACTCACCGATGTCCGCATCTTTCGATGAATGACCAATAAATGACATACAACCATCTCAGGTTCGATTCTACAATTTGTAATAATAATAATAATAATAATAATGCACCTGATAAAGCGCCCGCAGAGAACGCAATTTTGTTCTAGGCGCTTCACATTTGCTGGAAAGGAAAACGCGATTGAATGGTGAGTAATATCATGCTTGATAAACAACATAAATAACATGGTTAAGGATGACATGCACAAGGTCAGCAAGCAAACGTGGTTAGGGGCAGCATGCACAGTGTCAGCATTAGTGGCAGCATGCACAGTGTCAGCTCGCATAAGCACGTGAAGAACGAATCACAGGGACCCACTAAATGCTGTCCTAAATAACTGTGTTTGTAAGTTCTTTTTAAATTTCGCATATGCTTAAAAGATGCTTTGTACTCATTGGATGTCTAGACGTGCAATGCTCTCAATTCAGTCAGCCGTAAGGAGACCCACTGCGGCGAGAGCAGTGGGGTTTCCCATTGGTTACCTTCATGACTCTTGAAATCTTCCCGTTCCTAACTGTTCGGCCACCATATTATGCCGGCAGCACCTACAGTGACTGCTCGCACCACTGCCGCCCACCCGTGCCCGTGCGGCGAAGAGAGCACGAACGCTAGCGCCGGCGCTCGCTCTTTCGTTTCACAGTCGGGCCGTCAATAATAATGATAATGATAATAATAATAATAACAATGCACTTGATAAGTGCCAGTTCTTCGGGGCCGTCAAGGCGCTGGCCAGTGCGTAGGCGCGCTTCCACCGACCGCAGCCACCGCGAGCCGCATGGGCTGTTACGCAAACGGCGCCCTCAGGCGGTTACTAGAAGCTTAGCCCGAAAGTCATGCGACCGTCCGCAATCGGCCATTTCTCAGGGTTGCGTAAATATCTGCGGGTAGGGGGCAGAGGCGTCACGTGAGTTCCAGTGGTGTCTTCAGAGCCGAGTCGTCAGGTGACGACGGCAAGAAACATTTTAGTCACATATGTCATTGCGGAGCTCTGTGTCATCAACGTCTGAACAACAGAAGCGTTCAAGATTTACATTGCCGGCGGAGTTTGGTCTGGTCAAGTGTCTTCAAAAGCTTCTCAACTTCCAACAAGAAACTAAACTTGGCATTAAGATCTGTGAGCCGGGAAAACTTTGCTGTTATTTCTCGGAGATAGTCTACGGTGCCCTTCATGACTCTTGAAATCTCCTCTGAAATATGAGATTAACATCTTGAGAGAGTTCTCCAGACATCTGTGCCTTTCGGTGGATTCTTCGTTTAACTGCAATTCCCCACAATTCAGTCTCCCTTTGGCATTTAGCAGTGACTCTTAGCCAAGGTCTTCTCGAGGTCTTGAAAGTCAGGCTCATTCATAGTTGAGATGCTACTCGGCGAGGTCAAAGTGCTCCCTCTGCCTCCGGTCTCCCACAGCCTACAAGACCAACTTCCACAGGAGCTCGTCAATCATAGTTGCTTGTCTTCGGCACTGTCGTCTGAAAGCGAAATCACTAATTATCTACGAGTTGACCCTGAGCATTTCACATCTAGCAATTCTATGCTCGATGACATCGCGAATGCTACCACTCATCACGTAGTAATGCTTTCTTTACAGAATGTGAAAATTGCCTACAAAGAGATTCGGTTTTCTAAGGGTGCTATGCAAATGTATTATTATTAGTCAGCCATTAGTGAAGACTGGGAAACTCCTAATTGGCCGATGAGCTGAGCCATTCAGAATGTAAGAGAAGTGCTGCAAATTGGTGCTTGAGTGTGCATCCGCAGGATGGGCTCAGCGATCACATTTCGTTCCCAATCTGCGCTGTTGCTCAAGGGTCTGCTCGAGAACGCTCGGTCAGACGTCAGCGCTCTCTCGTAGCAGTACAAGTTCGTGACGTCAGCTCCCTTGGAGCAGTATAATTCCGCGACGTGTAGAAGCAGGGTCGGCTTTTTCTTTGTCTATACGGTCTTTAACTGGCACATGAAGCCAGAGACATAATTTCTGCAGAAAATTTAATTCGCAAAAAAGACAACGCTAGCCTGAGCAAAAATGTCGCCTAAATAATTACTTTCAAAAGATAAAAAGAAAAGAAGCCACCTTTTTACTCAACACTATAGAGGAGCCACTCAGGCAAGCCTTTACCTTTGTGCTGCATGACTTTTTATTTACTGGTCACGTGCTGGTCGAGGAGTTTTCTCTTCTGGAAAGAGGATAATTTAATGAGTTTAGAGCTCTTGAAAATCACTGTTACAAATCTGCAATGCCTTTACGATCGATACAACATGAACACAGCCTTAAGGAAATGTCCAAGTGATCGCTATTCAGCTGGGAATAACCGCAGCCAAACTAGCAAAGAGAGACTTTGCCACACTTATCGTTTTTCGCATCTAGACAGACCAGGCATTTGAGCATCAGCCGTGTAGTTAAAGAAATGCAAACCGAATTCTAGAATATTAATCAATCCATTTTATATTCTTCACGCTCGCATGAAGCTGTTGCTAAAGTTGAAAATAACTTGCAGCCAAACAATAATATCAGTCACGTAAGCCTGGCAGCTCCCTCCAATCGAAGGGCGCGCATGACGCCAGGAAGAAGGCTATGTATCCGATACAATTCGATGGGAAGACGTGCCTGGCAGAAGAGCATGTATCCGGTACAAATCGAGTTTTTTTGCCTACCAATTTAGCTGTCCTCAAATGGCGGCTCACGTGCAACCAGTGTTAAAAGCGTCCTTTTTTGACGTAAAAAATGAGAATTTTATATCTGCTTCTTGTCGGAGCTTTCTTGCCTTGCCAAGCTAAAGCTTTCTGGAAGGAGAGGTGACGTAGTAGAGATTAGCAGCACGAAGTTGAGGACACGCATCCGGCGACAAGCAGCAAAGCGAAAGAAATGTGATTCTCCGCCGAGAGTTCCGCATAAGTCAATTTATCTGCCAAACGCAGGAAAGGGTAAATAGACCGAGAATTGCGTTCGTCATAAGTATTGATATGTCTAAATATAAATAATAAATGAGGCTGCCACTAAAGGCTAGCTGAAAAACATAATTAAGCTATTCCTGAAGATATTGTCCAATCCTGACAAGTAGCCATCGACCGCCAAGGTCGCTCAAGATACAGTCTCACCAGAAACTAAGCCTATGGGTCCTGAATCGACTATCTTCTTAGTTAAAGAAAATGGTTACCTAATATTCATGAATCGGCTATATTTTCCTTATAAATATGCGTGAATTCGCTGCTCGAATGTTTTCTGAATCTCTGCTGTGTGCTTTTCAAATACTTTAAGGCTAACGTGTCGGGCAGTGCTATTACTGGCAACAGTGTTTACAATTAGGCAGCCCTTATTTTGTTCAGCCTTTGCAATGTTCTGAATCATATACACTAGAGATGCAATAGCACCTTAACCTGGATCTGTTAATAGAAGTTTTTAGCTGTGCAGCTATTAGTGTTGAATGTAATAACCTAAATTTAAAAAACAGAATAGTGCGATGAGATCCAATTCACCCTGACCACGGTTAATGGAGTGTCTTCAAGCATGCACGCTAAAGCGTAATACTCCAACGACGACTTGAGCATGTCCTGCTGTATATTCTAACATAGGATATATCACTCTAGTCATTTAAAGTATATTCACCGAGAGAATAGGCAAATTGTACCATATTCGTTTAACTCTATGACAGCAGTTGAAGATCTAAAGTATAAAGTGAGGAGATTAATCCTATGTAGATAGGCAAGAGTCCAGAGAAGCAAAAGACTAGACGAGGCAGACGACGCATTGCAGCGACAGGAGACGGCGAAATAGGGAAACTCAAGGCCAAGGTCGCCACAAATATCAGCGACTCGGCATAAATTTCTTAACAGGTATAAGTTGAAACCAAATTTTAGGTTTCATAAAAACATTTTCTAATGGCGTCACCGCATCCATATCTAGAAAGCGCTGACAATTCATTATTTGGAACACTGCTACGTATACCTTGATCAAACAGAAGCCATAGCAGCTACTTCAGCAAACGAGACGCATGGCTGAATCTGCGAGATTTCGTAACTAGCCTTGTAGCCAAGTTCATTTAGAGCTGCTGCAGTAGCCAAATGGTATTTTGCGGTAGACCAGTCAAAATTTAATGGCAATAATCAACCCAATAAATACCAGGGAGCTAGTTAGATCTTTTGCATGCTACCATAGCAGACGGTCCGTAATCTCAGATAGGCAACGGTTTCGATGGCTAGCCGTGGAGGCTGTCTTCTTAATGAAACTTTCGAAATATAAGCATCTGTCAAAGAAAACATCTAAATTCCGACGACATGGTGCCCATTGCACAACTGTATCGCTTATTAGAAAACCGAAGCCTCTTAGTCCAGCAGCATGCTCAAGGCATCTTTGATGTAGCAGATCGGTTAAATTGGCATTCAGTTTAAGAAACCATTACGCAGTCGCGTTTTTTCTCAACTGGCTATTCTGTCCTGTGTAACTTTATTTCTGTCCTGTGTAACTGTGTTGCTTTAGGCTCTAAGCAACAGACTTTGTGTACACCTTACTCTTATCGCGTGCACCCTACGATTCCGGGCGACCACGTCCCTTAAAATGTTCGATTTATATAGAATAATTTATTCTATGTATATGTGTATAATACATTTTACGAACCCTTGAGTCGACCTATTTATGGTGCAGCTGCATCTACCAGTGACATGGAGGCTAAGATAGCAGATACTGTCTGCGATTCAACCGAACGGTAAATCATCACATTGCTGACGCGGCCACCTTTCGGCGAACTGCTAGACAGGGCCAGCCGTTGAGCAAACGACTGGCAATGCTCTCTACTCAGTCAGCTGTAGGACAGCCACTGCCGCGAGAGCAGCGGAGGGGGCGCGGTGGCCCCAGACGTGTAGTGATGAAATAGGGACAGCGAAGCTTCCCGTCCGGAGACGGCGCTGAGAGACTCGAAGCTTCCGTCTCCGGACCGTCTGCTCGCTGCCCGAGCAAAAGGCAAGGTCAGCAGGGCAGGCCAAACTGTTCGGCCACCATCTTATGCCGGCAGCACCTACAGTGACTGCTCGCGCCACTGCCGCCCACCCGTGCCCGTGCGGCGAAGAGAGCACGAACGATCTTTCGTTTCACCGCCGGGCCGTCAATAATAATAATAACAATAATAACAATGCACTTGATAAGTGCCAGTGCTTGCGTAGGCGCTTCCGCCGACCGAAGCCACCGCGAGCCGCATGGGCTGTTACCCAAACGGCACCCACGTGCAGTTACTAGAATCTTAGCCCGAAAGTCATGCGACCGTCAGCAATCGGTCATTTCTCAGGGTTGCGTAAATATCTGCGGGTAGGAGTGCACGCAATGGGTAGTTTCCCGAGCAGTCGGAGAGATGAGTGTCAGAGAAGTCCGGAGCACCTGGGGAAGTCCTGAGAAGATGAGAGCTAGTTTAGTCGTGCACCGTTGGAGAGCCCAATTAGCCACCTATTCCTACTCGCGTTTCGGATATGATAAATGTATAACAAAATTCTTGCTTTATTTTGAACCTTACTTTTATTGGCATCTACTATAGTTTAATGCCTATCGCGACTCAAGGATTGGGGGCAGTAATAATAATAATAATAATATTGCACTTGATAAAGCGCCCTCAGAGAACTTAATCTCTTTCTAGGCGCTTTACATTTGCTGCAAAGTGATATGCAATAGAATAGTAAGTAAAATCATGCTTGAAAAACAAACAAAATGAATAACATGGTTAGGGGTTACATGCACTGGGTCAGCATGCAAATGTGGTTAGTGGCAGCATGAACAGTGTCAGCACGCATAAGCACATCGAGGACGAATCACAAGGACCCACTAAATGCTGTCCTAAATAGGTATGTTTTTAAGTTTAGTAATCATCCCGACGAGCTTTCCTTGGTTTCTGTTCCCGTTAAAGTGCTCAAGATGTCGAAGTTTCTCTACCTTTAGAGGGCGTGTCCCATATCACTCCAGCTGCAGGTCCTAACAATTAGACGACCACCATTTTCTGAATTACATGAACACCTGTATGAGAAAATCTCGAATAGTTTCTCATTGCAGTCAGTGTCAAATGCTCTATAATAAAGGCACAAGTCATATTAAGTTATTGGCATCTTTATGGATCACGTCTAATATACTACTCCTTGAATATCATCTTCAATTTCGAAACATGAAACTCGAAATTGAAAGGGCTGATTTTGAAGTCCTTCCTGCTCATCATCAATAACCAGCAACTGCCTCCAGTGCCTAGTCCCTAATACTCCCCGCAAGCACAGCCGATTCTTGCAACCGATTAAGAAGGCATCACGACATAAAAACGTGCCTAGCTCTCAAAAGCAAATCCTCCCTACGAATGCAGCAAGCTTTGGTTTGGGCACGGGAAATAACTACGCTCAAGACCAGGACATCCTATCTGAAAAAAATTCTCACCGAGGCCTGTTTCAGATATATATCTCTAGTAAACCTCCACTCAAAGGTTTAGGTCAAGATAGCAAGAGGGTGCTAGTAATCGCTAAAATGCATCGACGAACGATACCGAATCGCAAATAGCACGCTTTGCGGCTGCAATTTTCTTCCTCTTCGCGGACGATGGGCACAATCAGCTGAATACGGCATATGACCATCCACGAATTCCGTGCTCAAGCGATCGCAATATTTTCTGCTTTTAATAGAGAAAGTCTGGAGAGACGACAGCATGGTTAGCACGATTAGCATGCCCCGTTAGAGAGTGCTGCATCTGTCAATCAGAGTGTGAGCAACAACAGTGTAGTGTGCTAACGGATAGCTAAACCCCCGTGGAGACTTCGGCTACTGCAAACTTGCTCTTTCTTAGTTGAGATGCTGCTCGGCCGTCCCAGATTGCTCCATCTGCTTCCGGTCGCCCACATCTCACAAGACCAACCACCGACGGAGCTCGTCAATCAAGTCATATTCGCTAGCTTGGCACTGTCGCCTGAAAGCGAAATTGATAACTATCTACGTGTTGTCACTGTGCATTTCACATCTAACCATGTAACGCTGGATGAAATTTTGAATTTCACCACCAATAACATGGTCTTGCTCTCTCTCTCTCTAAAGCATGTGTAAAGTGCCTACAAGAGATTCAGTTTTCAAAGGGTGACATGCAAACGTATTACTATTAATTTCCTTATTTATTATTAACGAGCCATCAGCTAGGCAACGGAAATTTCCTAGTTAGCTGATGAGCCTCGCAGTTAAGAATGAAAGTGGAGCGCTGTAAAGCAGCCCTTCGTCATGCATCCGCAGCAAGGACTCAATGATCACATTTCGCTCCCAATCAGTCATGGTGCTAAAGGGTCTGCTCGGTCAGGCGTCAGCACTCTTTGAGCAGTGTAAGTCCGTGACGTCAGCTAACTTGGAGCAGTAAAATTCCGAGGCGTAGGCTTTGTAGGACCAGTACAGCAGTACTGCGACGTGTAGGAGCAGGGTCGGGAGTTTCTTTATAAATACGGTCTCTAACTGGCACATGTGGCCGGAGACATAATTTCAGAACAAAATGTGATGCGAAAAAAAGGGTAAAAAATAGCCTGTGCTAAGATGTGACCTAAATAATTATTTTTCGAAAGATAAAAGTGAAGGTGCAGCCTTTTTACTCGCAAATATAGAGAGGCCATTCAGGCCAGTGTGAACTAGCTGTGCTGCATAGCCTTTTAGTTACCGGTCACTTGCTCAACGAGGAGTTTTCTCTCTTGCCGGGAGAATCATTTAATTATTTTAGAAGCATTGAAAGTTACTGTTGCACATCTTTAATTGCTTTACGAGCGATACAAGATGGTGTTTAAGCGATTACTATTCAGCTCGGTGTATCTGCCGCCAAACTAGTAAATGAAAAGCTTTGCAATAGTTACTCTTTTTTACATCTAGATAGATCGTGCATTTTAGCACCAGCTATGTAATTTAAGAAATGCAAACTAAATTATAGAATCAACCCAATTTATCTTGTTCAGGCTCGTATGGAGCTGTTTATGTCGTTGTAAATAACTTGCGGCATAACAATAATATTAGTCATGGGATCCTCGCAGGACTCTAATCGTGCCTAGCAGAAGGTCGTGTATCTGGTACAAATCGAAGGGCACGCATGAATGGCAGAAGAGCACGTCTCCGACAGAAATCGAGCTTTTCGTCTGCAACTTTGCAATAGCTGCTCAAGTCTAGCGAATGCTAAAAGCGTCCAGTTTGACGTAGGAATGAGGATCTGCACATCTGCTTCTTGTCGGGGCTTCTCGCTTTTCCAAGCTAAAGCTTTCGGTAAGGAGAGCAAACATAAGGATTGGCGGCACGAAGTTGACGACTATCCCGAAGACAAGCAGCTTCGAAAAAAATGGGATTCTCTGCCATGAATTTTCCCTCAATCGATTTGTCTGCAGAGTGAATTCGGCGATGGTCGTGGACCTGAGCAGCACGGACGGTGGACGGCTGCGCCTCAAGCTACTCTCAAGCTGGCCACCCTGGTCACACCCCCTCCTCCTCCACACCCAAAACCCCCTCTTGCACCCGCTCCTACACACCCCCCCAGCTCTCAGAGCATTCAGCTATGGAACTGCAGCTGCTCTGCCTTCGGGGTCGATAGCGAGCATTGCGGTCGTCTTTGGACGTTTCAAAGACCAACCTCATCGCTAGTAGGGCATCTAGTGTGTCATTTTACTAAGCATTGCATCACTTGGAATGATGGTCGTGCTGCCTATTCTGGCAAGAAACTTGGACTACGGCGTAAAGTGTTTGTGGCAGGTAAATACTAGAAATCGGCACGCCTCTGCTGAGTGTTTGAATGTCAATGGGCGAGAGAAGAAAGGCGATCAAAGTGCACTCGTCGCCGAATGGGAGACCGACAGTTGGCGCTGCGATTAAATTTAGCAGTGCTACCGAAAGCGTCGTCGCCTGGCATGGTGATTCGCCATTGAGGTGTCATTGGGAAAAGAAACACGGACCTCGGCATTGGAGCGAGGCGTTCACACTTTGCGGCCGAGGTTTTCGGTTGCGAGTCCTGCAGCGGGTGCACCTGCAAAGGTTGCCTGAAGCCGAGAGCCTGTGGGTCCTGCAGCAGGTGCCTGCAACATGGCTCCTGAGTCCTGCAGCAGGCAATCTCTAAATGCTCACTGCGAACGATGGCAAAGGTGAGCCGTGATGGCTCACTAGGTAAGGTGGCTCCTTTCACGCTCGATTCCTGCGGTGGGCGATCCTTTATCGCCGCTGCAAGCGGTGGTGATAGCCGTAAAGGCTCTCCTGTCGCTATGCAAAAAGAAGGCTGTTTAATCAGCTAGGATTATTTTTTTTAAAGGACCGCTACGAATTTTCTGCCACGTCACAAGGGAGGCTCTTGAATCTGCCGCACTGGTTTGTCCCAGGGGTTTAAGATGCTCGCTTCTATTGATCGAGGTCGTGGGCTCGAGCCCGGCAACATATGATAGGTGCCTGGTTAGAGCTTCGGTTCTCTTATGGTGCTATAGAAATGAATTATATCTATGTCATTGTCCCCGAGCTGGCGCTTTAAGCGAAAGCCAAAATTTTCTCTCATGGTCCTTTCGGTGAGCATGTGTTCAACCCTTAAAGGTGACGCAATATCAGTAAATTAGTTCAATAATCTGGGTGTCCTCTTTTGACGGCACAGTGTGGTAAAAATTTCTTATAATATCCAAGGGATGGCAAATCAAGATTTAATGCTGTTGCTAAAAAATATAGCTGCTCTGTTGTCAGCAATCACCGAAGTGTTACTTATGCTTCAAGTGCCGATGGCCACCGTAAATTTCTAAGAGCGAGAGGTTTATTATTCTAGCTTCATACATGACAGTTACATGCTTGAGCTGAGGCATTGTGCTTCTTGTGATTATTTGGTAAGTTTCAAGTAGCACCAAGAGTATTTTTTTCCAGTACTTCGTGACCAAGCTAAGGCTACCTGCTGCGGTACACATAGGCCGTGTCATTGAGTAGAAAGCAGTCGTGTGACCTTTTCTACGGGGCCACTGCTCTACCAGTTGAGATGTTGAGTCTCTCTCCATCCACGTTCACAATCCATCTTTGAAGCCTTGATATCTTGCAAAATGAACCTACCATCGCTTGAGGCTTTCAGCTCGGGGTTTGTGCATCTGGCGATGCGTACTATAGATCTACCCAGATACGTTACAGTTTCAAGGTTTTCTAAGCACGAAGCTAATTCATAAAGTCAACTTAAAAAACAAACTCAATTTGTAATTTCTGTAGCTCATTCAAAGTGCGAGGAACTTGGTAGTTAGTTTGGCAAACGCCCGTCAAGCACTTTTAAAAAAGCTCTGCTTCAGTTAAAACTGTTCTCGACTAATATACTAAAGCTTGTCAAATCGTGAGCATTTTTTCAGTTATCCGTTTGTGGTTCTTATGGAAGCAAATACTTGAGAAGCCAATACTCTTGGTAGCTCTTTGCATTGTCGGCATTGTAGCTGGTGACGGCTTGCTGCTCGACAGTTTACTATGAGTGGAGTTGGCAGCGCTTGTTTGTGTACATTTGTAATGACAGAAATAATAATAATAGTGCTATACTAATAGTCTAGCACCCTTAAAGAAATGAATATTTGCTTAGGCACTTAACATATGCTGCAACATGAAGCATTTCAATATGGTTAAAATTCATATTTATTATTTCCGAATGCATAAACACTCAAATAAAAGTGGCATACGGGTCCTGCAAATTCCATTAGGAACATGCGCATTTCTGTAGCTTTGTTTGAAGTTCGTCGAGTCAGGAGATGTCGTGACTTCAGTCGGAAGTGAGTTCCGGGATTTCAAAGCACACGAACTAAAGGCATGGTTTCCAAAGCATTTGAGGTTAATAAGAGGTACGGCTAAGCAACTTGCATCCTAAGAGCAGATGCTGCAATGCCTAGCCTGATTAGGCAGTAGTTTCACTAAATCAAGTAAATTACTAAAGCAAAAGGGCGACATACGCCTTTAGCGACGAAATAAAGTACTTGGGTAGATCGTCGCCTAGCAGACAAGCATATCTCGTCCTTTCTAAGCTCGCAGTTATTTTATAACGAAATTGCCATAAGCAAGCTATCATCTGCTCAAACATACAGGTATGTCGCATATGCAATGATATATTTCAGCCCGTGTCGATGTAGACGACAAATTTCTTGCTACCGTGAATTACAATCATTTCGAGCTGATCGTACCTTTAACATTACATCTAGAAGTAATGTTTAATCAATATTGTTTACAGTAACTTTCTTACTGCCCAGAAAAAGGCTCCAATTGTGTTATCAAATGCTTGACTTAAAACCTTACAGCAAAAGCGATTATAACAAGCATTCGTGACATCTCTCCAATTTTTTTTTTATTTGGCTGCAGCGATAGCTAGATATAACCAATTGAGAGAGTGGCTGCTGAATGAATAACTGCTACTGAATAGATAAATTGTAGGTTTAGAGCCATTACTGAAAGCCAATTCGATTGTCGAGAAGTATCAGCCGACTGCCATTTACTCTCTGGCTGTAAAGGTTTAGCTGAAGCTAAGCGTGCGTGTGGTCCTAAATAAACCGGCTCAATATTTGACAGACATGATTGATTACCTATCATTTATTAAAACACTACATTCTTGTTAAAAATATTCATTTAATATCAGCTTGAATTTGCTCGAGCTGGACATTGTACTTTCCAGATGCTTTGAGGCTACTATGTCGGGTAGAGATTTAGACGCCTAGCTATCGATTTTTAAACGTAAGCAGTCCCTGTTCTGTTCAGCATTTGCAGTGTTCTAGATCAGGTAGGGAGATACGTCACACATTCATTAGCACTTTGACCTGGACCGTATAATAGAAGCTTTGCCGTGCTCGGCTATTAAAACTGAACGTCATCTTAACTAAACCTATAGGACACAGTATTTTATAATCAGATCATGTTCAATCTGAGCACGGTTTGTTGGATTATGTCTTGCGTTAACAAAACTTATTTTAATTACAATAATTATCGCATTACTACAACTGGAGATTGTTGCTTATCATTTCTTTTAATATAAAATAAATTAATCTAATCCGTTAAAGTATATGTCCCAAGAGAATAATACAATTTTGTAACATTCACGGAGTCAACGACTATAGTAGAAAACTAAAATTAAACGTTGAAAAGCTAGTTGCAAAGTAATATGCAGTTATGCGAGAATTTAGAGAAGAAAAGACTAGAGGATGCAGATACAAATCAGCGAACGGAAGCGAAGTAGGGAAATTTTGCCAAGCTGTAAACTAATCGACTCAAAGTAAAGTTCATGACAGATATAAGTTAAAACCAAATGGCTTCAATGTTCAGTCACTCACGTTTGGCTCCCGTCATTTTTTTGGATCGAACCTACCTGCAAGAACTACTCCTCCACCACGCTGGGCATCGTACCACCCACTTTTCTGAATCAAATTGCTTAGCTATACCCCGCACGAGCCTCAAATCCTGTAGAGTCGGTGCCTTTAGTTCGTAAGCTCCTGAAGCCTGGAACTCACTATGGACTGACGTCACAACAGCCCATCCCCTGATATGTCAATAATTAAAACGAAGCTAAAAATACACCTGTTTATAAAAATATTTAAATAAATAAAAATATTTAAAATGTTTATAAAAATACACCTGTTTATCAAAGCATTTAGTAATGGATCCTTGCGATTCGTCCTTTGCGCTGCTGCTGCTGCTGATGCATGCGTGGTGACATATTGTTCAGGCTACTATTAACCACGTTGTATATGTTGACACTATGCATGCCACCTCTACCATGCTAGGCTTTTTGACATTTTCCATGCTACTAGTAACATTTTATCATTCTTCCTTTAAATTAAATGCACATAACCTTGAAAGAGGTTAAGTTCTCTGAGGGCGCTGCACAAATATATGAATCTTATTATCAACGGAAATACGGACGAAAAATCCTCCCAATCGCTTCGTAATGCGCGTGGAAAAATTGCCGACTGCATTAATGAAAGCACTTTCTGCACTAACTGCACTCTCACACACTTCATTACTGTCGTACAATCATTGCTACTCGTTTATGCAGCACAAGAATTCAGAAGAATGACAGTGTCAGTTCTGGACCATTCTAGTCCCATCCTCACTTGCTGCGGTAATTGGGAACACACGACTATGCAAGCGAAGCAGCGAGCTCAAGAGATTACGGAGCTGCTGGCAGGCACTAGTTTGCATTGCCACCAAGTACCGCGCTGGCTGTTACCTCGAAAGGGATGAACGCGCTCTCTGTGGCCGCATTCGCTATGGAATCGATTCTCTGGCTCCGCTTCGCTCGACCCTTCGACGCGACTATTACGAGCCTCACAAAACGCAGCTGCTTCGGAATATTCAGAATGGCGAGGATTAGGACGAGGCCGCAGCAGTCTGCGACGCGCTGTAACAACACAGCGAGGGCTAAACCCGCTAGGTCAACCGGCTACTAAGACCTTCACCTTCGAGGATCGTTGACACGGCTATTAAATGCGACGACAGTCGTCCGTTGAAAGCCTTGATTGGAGATTTGTCATTCTTACCGCCGGCCGCTAAGAGCTTAACTTAGAATTTTCAAATGTTCGAACGACGTTCTTCTGACAGCGAAATGAAATGATGAGTAAGGCAATTGTGCTAGGTTTCTCACTGCTTGGTCACATTGAGTCGTATTGAGCCTCATTTGTTACAAGATTCGCCTCGATTTCAGTGGAGTGAGCTCACTTCACCTCGTCGCTCGGAGAGTAAGAATTCAAAAAGAATAACTCGTATATTTGCGTAGCGCATTCGGGCAAGTAGCCCCCTTTCCAAGGCGCTACCAAAGCAATTTGTAAAGGAAGCGCGAATCAGCTTACTGCTATCAGCGACGGCAACGCGCGACGAGCACGAACGAGCAGCTCGCACGGCTGTTCTCACCCGTGAACAGCAATGAGAAACTCAAGCTTCGCTTCGGAAGTTGGCACGAAGGTGAGGCTGACCTAGCTGGTGAGGTTGAACCTTTGGAGTCACTTTACAAAAATTATAGTAATTCACTGATTCTGTATTCAAATTTAAACCGTAAGAGTGCACTGTGGGAATCGCGTTTAAACGACCAAATTGTGCGGGTTCTCATCCCACTCACAGTACTCAGCATACTCATCATATTAACCGCTAATTTCTGATTACAAAACGCTCGAAAGTACGTACTGAACATTCACGTAATGCTATTAAAGTTTATAATGGGCACATTAAGGGTGCTTGGCATCGCAAATTAAACGCTGTGAGGAAACGTGGGAAACGACATTTCTTCCAAATATCGTTGTTTTTGGAATGATGCTTGCTTTTAAATGTTTCCTTTGCAGAAAATGTAAATCGCCTAGAGAGAGATTAAGTTCTCTGAGAGCACTTTTAGCGTATTATTATTATTATTACTATTGTTATTATTATTGGCATCGTACAGACACAAACCCCTGGCTTCTATCTTGCAACTAGTAGTTACTAGCATAGGTAAAGATTCCGTTATCTTAAGGCGCGATAGGAACGACCTATTTTTATTATTACTACTATTATTACTGCTGCTTTAATCGATTGCTCCCCAATTTATTTTCCACCTTACATAGACCCGGAACTTCCTTACAGGATGACATTTTAATCAAGAAACGTTGACCTGTGGTCTACAAACTATTAGTTCTTGCCCTCACACTGCAGCGTTTGTCCTATCATGCAAACCCGCCGACGGTCGGTATACACGTTTGGGGCCCCACCTTTGGCCTGTTGAAAAAGAAGGCAGTTCTGACTATGGTGAAGAAGAAGAATAAAAACTTTGTCGTTACAAAGAATTCATGCATGCCCCGACGTCTGCTGGGTTCAAGACAATATGCTTAGTCAAAGGACCAAATTTATCCTGAAAATAAATCGCCCATTAGTGAATGTCAGGATCAATATCAGTGGATATAGATCAGAAAGAAGAACAGGTTGGACGGAGGGTTGAGCAGAAGGGGATTGGAAGATATTTTGGTTTACGATCACCAGTGTATACGAGATTATTTTCGAGATTCGTACATTATATTTTGATACGGAAAGAAACACAAAACTGGAGAAAAAATGAAGTCCTTGTGTGGTATGGTGCGCAGAATTTGGTCATCGGAGGCGACAAACACGAGCGACAAGCAAGATGTGACACGAGCTCGTGCATGCATGCAGAAATTCAGTGGTGCCTGCATAAATTTGCTCACTGGAGATTGTAGCATAAAGTAACTTGAGCGAACGCAGTAATGCTAATTTTAAATCGACCTTGACTTAAGAATATTACAAACAATTAATTAAGGTTGTTCGAGTACGTAAACCTGACAAATAAAGAACCATTAACTAAAGCATGAAACTTCAAAACCGCGAAAAATGTACAGCGCGTTGAAATTGGCTGTGTATTTTGGTGACTATACGATAATATACGTTGCCATCATGCTAAAAATGGTTGCAATCATGCACGTGACTAACCATTACTGAGTAAGTGGGTAAGTAGTTAAAACCCAAAACAAAAATGACCAATGCATTGCTTTATATAGCAGTAAAAAAAAGTTGCTTGTTTACTCTTACTTGATTCACAAGCCTTTGAATGGAGCTCAGACATGACCTCATTACTATACAGTCGGTGACTCAGCAGAGTTTTGTAGATCCTTGACTAAGAAGACTATCCTATTGGCCAGCACCAATAAGATGTTCAAGTTCCTACCAATGCAGGCAAGATTAAATAGTTTGATCTAACCATATAGCCCTAGGGTGGCGTATAGGACAAGTATGGGCTGCTATAGCTCAGAAGATAAGGTGCTCGCTCTTTGAGACCCAGGTCGTGGGTTCGAATCCTACAATAGATGATTCTTTATTGCCAACTGCAAGCGTCGGTAATAGCCGTTAAGGCTCTTCTACTACTATTAAATGAGGCTGATAATCAGCTAATAATATGTGTTATTAGTATATATATATATATATATATATATTAATATATATATATATATATATTGATAACACATATTATATATATAATATATATATATATTAAAGATTATGTGAATCATTTTTAGGTCCTGAGCCAAGCTACCTTTCAAAAATATGGCATCCGTCACCGAATCCTACGACCCGCTCTTCAGTCTCGAGTCGCACAGGAATGTCCTTAACCAACCTTAATTTATTGTACTACCGCGCCTTCAGTTAGTATGCTCCCAACGTGAAAATCCCTCATGAGGGCTATACAAATCTTACCAAATCGCGTAGCCCTACTTGGAGCGGATGAACGACTATTTACCTACAATTCAGACTATGGACTATTGAAGCTAAGAGACCCCCAAAAGATCTCCTGAAGCCTTGGCCTTATCAGTTATGGAGTTCTGTAAAACTTTGAATATCTTAAGCGGCAGAAAGAGGTATAATAATCTAATAAATACTAACATGTGCCAGGAGATGAATCGCGGGCACTCAATATTATTCAGTTTGAAAATTCATATCATTCGTCTAGTATCGCGAAGGCTCGGCCGAAACGAATCGCCGTAACTCGCAATAACTCAAAATTCCGCTAGCCGACCGTCGCTAAGACGATCTGGCGGAGCTTCGAACTAAAGCAACACACGACTGACCGTGTCCAAATGCTGGCTCTGGAAGAAACATTCTCTGGGGGGGTCGAATGACGCGAGCGCAAAAACCCCACATACATAGTGATGATTAGATATAGTAATAAAGACGTTAAAAAACGCTAGCACCAGGGCATTAAAACCTTGAGGAATGCATTATAGCGATCGTGCGCCACCGAACAGATGTAAGCTGCAAACCATTTCAAGAGCATGTGTAAGACCATGCACATTAACAAAAACTACTAAGGAAATACGTCGGCGGCAATGAATCATTAAAACTTGCGACTAACGAGCAACATAACCGCACAAGTTGCAAGTTTACACTTGCATGGACTTGTTTCGCCGACCTTGGCATCAAACCCAATGCGACGATGAGTTCGCTCGTGAGCACGTGACCAGCAGTTTTGACCTTGGCAAAAGCCCGGGAGTTTTGACCAGCAGTTTTGACCTTGGCAAAAGCCTGAGATTTTTGGCCAGCAGTTTCGACCTTGACGAAAGTCCGAGAGTTTTAACCTGCCTAGCGACTTCGGTCAACCTTATGTTCCCGGGAGGAGGAATCCCAGAAAAACGTCCACCGCGAAACAGTCCGGTGAAATTCGATGCGAAAGTAACAACGCTTTAATAGTTTTGCTTTCGCCAGCTGCCCTTTGGCAATGCCAGCGCACCGGAGATTTTTCAGCGGCTGAGCACAGTGATAGATTTTGTCACGTCAATTCCGCAAGTTTCCGTGGAGCCTAAAGTTAATAGAGACAAACGTATTTTCCGCCAGCCCCTTTTGACGTTTTTAAGGCATGTTAGTGATGCCAGTGACGTCCAATCATCCAACAATAAAGTTGAAGCCATCCTCAACCCTCCCGCAAATGGTCTAGAATTCCAGTCTCGTGAACTTGGCGATTTCGCGAGACAATACGGGTTCAACCACGTTACGATCAGTCAACACTTTCCACAAGCGAACGGATAAGTGGAAAGAGCTGTGCAAACATCCAAATCTATTAGTGGGACAGCCTGATCCGTGCCTCACTCTAATGATTCAAAGATCGATGACTTGCATCTCTGTACTCTTAGAGCGAAACCAGTGCAACGGTGTGACTCCGGAAGCCGATTGAGCAAATGACACAATGAGCTCACTTGCAACGTTATCTCGCGCCCCTATAGTGTATTTAGGATCCTACTTGAAGTATTATCTAATGTTATCTGTTACCCGTTAGTGTAAGGAATGCCTCTGTCTTATAAAGTACTGCGTACCCTGACATTCACCCTCGCGACACTGTCTGCCGGAATTACTCCGCGTAGCGACATAGACCGGGCATAACAGGGTAGGGGAGCCCGAACGGGAATAGGCTATCTCCCATTGACTCGGCTTCAATGTCTTATTGCCCTACTCAAATGCAGCGTCTTGAACTACTTAGAGAATCTCTTAAACTTAGCCAGCTTTTCTCTTTGACTAAAATCAGCCGCTGCGTTCACATCCGGAATATTGAGATTATATATTATAATAATATAATTCATTTGTATAGCGCCCTAAGAGAACTTAATCTCTATTCAGGTGATTCACATATGCCACGGGGCTCGGGCCCATGACTTCGGCCAGACCTTGGTCCGGGCGAGCACCTTAAGTAGTGGGCCAACCACCTCTATGAGAACCACGACTAAAATAGAAGCCCGCTATTTAATCCACTAACTAAAATATGCTACCTGAAAGCTAAACTTAAAGTCATTTGGCATTATATTGGCATGCCATTTAACGTCAGAGGCGAACATCTCCAGTTTTTTAACCTATTTTATAATAAATGTTATCGGCTGGCTCGATAGTATTGCGAGCTTTAGATGGATACTAATATATATATATATATATATATATATTATCCATCTAAATTATTGATATATATATATATCAATAATTTAGATGGATATCAATAGTAGCGCGAAAGATAGCAAGAAACTTGAAACCCACACGTACGTCTCAGTATGACAGTACCTTCAAGTTCATCTCAACGGAAGTGCATATAAGACAATTTTAATCAATGCTGAAAATAACCTTATCGCACTCTAGAAACTTCCAGTACCTATGCTAACAAAGGCGTATACTCGATTTAGTGCACCTCTTAAGTTCCCAATACTCAATACTCTTGCTAGCGATACTCTTTGCTTTTACACAATTCACGTACTAATAATAATAATGATAAAAATAATAATACATTTGCATAGCACCCTCAGAGAACTGAATCTCTCTTTAGGCACTTTACATATGCTGCAAACAAAGCATTACCAAATGAAAAGTGGTAACATCCGCAAGCCGCCGGCATAGCGTAAGCAGGTAAATACACACGAAGGATGAATCACAAAGACCCACCAAATGCTGTAATAAAAAGGTGCGTTTTAAGCTTTTTTTAACTGTCGTCGTGTCAGGGGACGTTGTGACGTGCGTCGGTAGTGAGTTCCAGGCTTTGGGAGCATGGGAACTAAAGGCACGGTCTCCGACGGTTTTAAGGATTGTAAGAGGTATGGCTAAACGATTCTAGTCAGAACAGCATGTAGTTTGAGTGTAGGCCGGCTCCTCTAATGAGCCTGTGATGTGGCATGGACACTGGCCGGTAACCGCTGGTGGCCAGATAGTGGATTCACCATCAGGATCGGCCGCTGCACAGTTGTGGTCCTCGATTAGTCATCGGGGTCAACCAGAGGAGTGGAGAAGGGGGAGACTCTAGTGTGAGAAGGGGGCGAAGGCAGTCGTGCGTCTTGCTGCTCCGTGCCTTGTACAATAAACCGTTGGCGTTGTTCTGGGCCAGCGTTCCGTATGCCGAACCACACAGCGGGTTGTAATTCTTCATCTGGTGGGGAAGTATTTCTGATAGGTAGGCTGGAGCCAGAGAATGAAGGAACCTAAAGGCGAGTGACAGGAGCTTGAAGTCAAATACAATGCTCTGTGGTTTTACTCAATACGCTGTGCTCCAAAGTAATAATAATAATAATCATTCACTTGATAAAGCGCCCTCAGAGAACTTAATCTCTCTCTCTAGGCGCTTACTCTAGCAACGCTTTAACTAAATGCGCTTTCGATCAGAAACTGAACGTCTTTTATCTCAAGCCTTCGATTGGACTTCAGAAGCTCAGAAAAGAGGCTAGTTCGTACTGTAACGAGAGATGTCAAACGCCTGTGCAGCAGCAGCCCCAGGAGCAGTAATCTATAGCACAAAGTCGAAGGCATGTGCGAGGAAGACTTCGTAGGCACCTGATCGACACTGGCGCCTCGAAACACGCCCGACCGGAGCGACGGAGCAGCAGGGAAGCGCAGCTCCGCATCCGCATTTCGGGGCCGACGACAGGTGACTGCGATGGCAATTAAGATTGCCATTGCACGTTGGTGTCAAGAACCAACGCACCGTGGCGGTTCGACAGCGGTATCCGGCTCTATCGTGATATCCCATGAGGTAAGGTGCTCGCTTTTCACGACCCATGACTTCGTTTTGAGTCCGGCAGCACGCAATCCTTTGTTGGCAATTGTAGGAGGTGGTGACAGTCGTTAGGTGAATTTGTACCCAGGCTGGGTTCGGTTGGCTGGGACCAGGCGGCTGTAATGAGGGTCACCGGCTAGGCCGGGGTCAGACCTATGCATTGCCAGTAGTGTGGTGACGAGAGGTCACCGGGGCTCTAGGGTACGGCAAGTTGGCCAAGTAAGTCGTGATGTTGGAGGCTCCCGATCTCGCCGAGTTATGCACCTGGATTTGTGCAGGCGTGCTCCGGCGATGCTGCCCCGCACGCAAGGGAACGAGTACCCAAGGCCCGAGCGGAGCTGGATAGCTCGCTCGTTGTTGGCTTGTTTTTATTCCGCGTTCCCCGTGTAGCATGTTCGTGACCCCCCCCCCGTGTGTTGGCGTCTTTCGGCGGAAGCTTACGACTGTGGTAGCTGTCGACTCAAACTAGCCAGCAGTTACTCAGCCAGCCGGGTTTTGGACGGCGTACGCTCGTACTGTTGGATTCGGAGTCAGTACAAAGACAGGACTGCAGAAGCCGACTGACCCCAGCTAACACGTTGGTTCGCGCTTGCTGCGTCGTCTTGCGCCCCCATAGTGTACTGTGTATAGGACCCTCCCTGTAGACTTGTTTAGCTCCCCTGTTGTTGTTAGGCATGCGTTATTATAAAGAGGTATAGCCTGACTGCCGCTCGTCTCACCCTAGCTAGGCGGCATGGCGAGCGGCAGCTTGGCCGGAGTATGGCCGGGTTGGGCGGGAATTAGCCTCTGACCCCTGGAACTCGGTTACAAATTTGCATGGCCATGGACGTGGCAAGCTGGTCTATTACAGTTTGAAAGGCGATATTTTCCGGTGTTTTTCCTCTGTGTTCAGCAAGGTTAAATGGGAGAGTCAATCTTACCCTTTATTGATGCTCTCAGAAAAGACAGGATTATCTTCAGCTTGCAAAGGGAAAGTTCACAACTGGCAACTGATACAGATATGATGAGAAGAACTTGCAAGGCCCCTCTCAGATTAGGAAACATATCTTCTCCCTAACTGACAATGAAAGACAAGACTTCCACTGGTGTCTTTAGTGCTGAGTCGTGAGTGCGACAAGAAGCATTGTAGTCACAAATTTTGTTTTACGGCTCTGTTCTATCAATGTCAGAGCAATGGAAGCCTCCAAGATCTAGACATTGCTGGCTGAGTTTGGTCTGGTCAAGAGTCTTCAAAAGCTTCTCAACTTTGTATAAGAAACCAAATTTGGCATCAAGATCTGTGAGCAGGGAAAATGTAGATGTAATTTCTTGTTGGAAATAGCCTATGCTGTCCTTCGTGATTCTTGAAATCACCTCCTGCCGTGAGACCAACCTCTTGAGAGTGCTCCAGGTATCGAGTCCTTCGGCAGATTCTTTGTTCAACTGCAACTCCCCTCAGTTCGCATCCACTTTTAGCGTCTACTACTAGTGATTCGTGGCACACAGGTCTTCTCGGAGTCTTGACAATTCAATCTCAAGAGAGCAAGGTCACAAGAGGAGTCTTTGAAGTTCATCTTTGGGTCCTGCAGTCTTATCTGAATGCGGTCAATCTTCCCTAAGATGTTGTACCAATATAGTGACACAGCCAAAAATTCAAGTTCAAATACCATGTAGGTGAGTGCTAGCTTCACTTCTTGTTTCATGTATTCCACTTGCGTCCTCAGAGGAATGCTACAATGCTGTTTCGCTCATCATTGTTAGCTTTCACAGCCTCCAATCTTGCATTCCACCTCGTTGCTGAGTCATGCGTTTGAGGGTGATGGCTAAGACTTTCTTTAGGTCCTCCCACCTCAGATCTGATTTTAAAAAGAATAAGTTGGTGCTCTCTATTGTTCCAAAAAGGTAATGACAGAATCTTGACTTTCAGCATGACCTCCTGCCAGGTTCAAGGTGTGGTAATCACAGTTTACAAAAATTGCCTTTTCATTACTGGATAGTAATCTCTTTTGGACACCAGAAAAGTTGCAAGACATGACCTAATACACCGAATACACGGCGGTTAAATCCCCTCGGTGTTTTCGAGTTATGCCTCTAGAGCTTCAAGCAACAGCTTGGTCGAAGTCTGTAAACATGCTTAACTAGCTCAGCCAGAACTGTTTAAGTCCATTAAAACAAGGGCTCACTCACTTGACATCAACATTGGGATTATGGCATAAAATTTTACAAAATGCTCAACCCATTTCACTTTTGGCGCCCCGTTGACCTTGGGGCCCCGTGGACATCTGTTCCCCCTTGCCCACCGTTATGCTGTGCTTCTGACCCATGGACAGAAGTCACTGGTCATTTGCCAGCCGGCACCAACCGATACGAAGAGAGTTCGAGAAGTTTAGATACATAAAATGTGGACAACAAACAAAATGTGCTAATATTTTCTCTAATGAAAATGAGTTTTTAAATTGCATTTTCAATTAATGTTTGTATTACACCATTTACATTATTACTACGTGCATCGGCATGTTCCACGAACTTTGAACATTTTTAGAACATTCCAGACGTTGGACTGGTTCATTCTCATAAAAAGCTATAAGTACGCTTTACGAATCCATGGGCAGGCTAATTTCCTCCTATGTAGGGCAACCTTCTGAGAAAAAATGTAAAGATCTACAAGTTTTGATTGGCATATACATTTTATATTAAGAAAAACAGATATGATTTTAAGGTACCTCCTGTGTACTCGAGAACTGGCATTGGTAAAGAGAAATTCGAGTTGTCATGGACACGGATCTGCTGGAATGGGCACTCCGGTTAGAGACTTGTATTCGGCGCCAGGAGGCCCCAGCTCAATTCCCGAGACCTCAGGCGCATCGCTTCATCGTCGGAGGAGAGTCACGATGGGGAGGAGGCTGCGATGCGAGCTCCCTGTGTGGTCTCTTCGATGCCCTGCCTATGGCACTTAATATCACTTAAAATTCGAAAGCCAACATAATGACTGAATAAGCAGACTGAAAAATGACAGGGTGTCGAGTACGAGACGCATGCATGTCGAGCAAACGTTTATTGGCTGGTCAATCGGTAGGGACTTCTCGGGTCAAGAAAAAAGGTCAGGCAAGCAGAGATCACAGCTACGGTATCGGCTGCTGAGAAAGACGGTCAATAATAAATGAGTGCACGAGCATGCATCTCGAAGACAGAAGCCTGTCTGTCGCCACAAACGAGTAGACTAAGCTGCCCAGTCCTGACTGTGCACGTTATGTGCAGCCGTTAGGTTAGGACACGTGCAATTTAAGGTCCCAATCGCTAGCCCTGAACTTCATCACGACGACAGCCCCGGTTCGCGAGATGCCTAGAAGCGTTTCGGCGCTATGTCGCCTGCAGCACTCTCCTGGCGGTCACGAGCACACGAGATTCGTTCCTGCTCTCCTTCAGTCGCTGCTCCACAGCGTCCAGCAGCGACTTCTGCACGGGATCGCTGCTGACGATGCCCACGAACTTATCCATGAGGTTGTCGATGCGACTCGACAGCTCTCCTTCCGTATCTGCAAGAAGGCGAGAATGCACGCTCAGCTAAAAGAGCTCAGCCCCGCTGCAGCCGTAGCTACGAGGTCCTACTTTGGTTACTTTGGGTTAATTCTGTCCGAGGAAGGGCAGAGTGCTGGAGTGGACCGTGTAAGTGGAGTTGGCAGGCAAGCTGGCGGCAACGAGACTGTGCGCAGGCATTAGTCGAGCTCAGGAGGCAAGCACATAAAAGAGCAGATATTCTGAAACACTACTGGATATAGAGAGAGTGAGACAGAGAGAGGAAGAGACAGAGACCGAGAGGGAGGGTGGAAGATAGAGAGACAGAGACAGAGAGTAGGGTAGAGAGAGAGACAGATTAAGACAGAGAATGAGACAGAGGGAGGGAGAGAGAGAGAGAGGGAAAGAATAGTGAGAGAGAGAGAGAAAGAGATGCGAGAAAGAGGAGTGCGTGATAGATGACAAAAACCGATCGTTGCACGACAATACCGAGTTGTTAATGCACACAAGAGCCATGACCAGTCTCATGCATAGCAGGCTGGCACAGCACACCCAACTCGATCGATATGGCTGCCTGTCTCTCAAGATTGGCCACGTACCCGCCACGAAGCCAACTGTCTCGTTCTCCCAAAGTGGTGCCGTTGGAGGCTTGCTCCAGCCGATGATGGCCCTCACTGATGACATTATGTACTGTACCATCTCGTATTTGTTCTTCTGCAGCAGGACTTCATCTTTCACATGACTGAAGCTGTCCATGATAATCGTCATCATGAAGCTGATCATGATGAAATTGATAGAGAACACAAACCCGAAGACTATGATGGGTGTCATCACCGAATTTGCCGTCATCATGGTGTGGTAGTTGAACTTATCTGTGGTATCAACGATCTCGGATGTCACACGCTGTACTCGGCAGCACCTCGAGTCACTGGATAAACTGCAACTGCTTAGCAATACTTTCAGTTCTGTAGGCTGTGGTGGTTTACAGAGCATGGCAGCAGAAAGCTCAACATGTGCACAGATGCGTTAGGTTTGTATTGGGCTTCCAAGCACCCAAGGCATGTATAGAAACTAGCGCGATTTGATGCATGCTTGCAGGGCAGTTAAATTATGGCAGCTCGGTTCACCAACGCAGTGCCATGGGTGGCTCATGCAGTGCAGTTGAAACAGAAATCGGTGGGCTAGTTGGGTAGACAGGCTCGGATTATTAGTCTTCACGTCCGAGAAAGCACAGGAACAATAGGTTGAAACGAACAAGGGAAGTGGGCCGGCAGGCGATGGCCCACTTCCTTCTGAAATGACCAAGGGGGGAGCATGTCGGACGGCTTGCAGTCCGACGTGCTCCCCTTGAGGCTTTTGGTCACTCCTCAGCGATAGTACTTTGGTACACAGTCACGCTGCAATCGGCCATTCGTCGGTCTGTTTTAAAAAACAAAACTTCTGAAACGTCGACCATATGCGGAAAGCAGTGAAGCGGAGCTGGTGAGGCAGCAAGTCAAAAGCTGGAGTCGTCGTGGCGCACGATGGTCACCTGGCCACTGTGGTAACGTGGCCAATGGCTATCACCCGGGGGAGAGGCCTCGCCGGGCTCACCTCTACAGGCAGTCACCAGTCCATAGGGTGCCTAGAACCCATGGCCGGCCACCCATTAATCGATTAGCAGGCTGTCTAGTGGGAGCCGACGTGACTGCTGATTGGCTATATGGATTCGAGCTTACTTGTCCAGTTCAGCCACCACTAGCCAGAACATAAGCAATGTATCAAAAAAACTTCTACCAATGGCTACCAGGGCGGAATCACGTAACGATCGTAGGAGTGTGCATGCTAAAACTACCGTCCTGATCGTCAGCAACGAGCAATGAAGGAAACGAATGCCTCGGTGGCGACAAAAGCATGCCCTAGCCCAACTCTTGGAAGGATGCTACAGGTAATGCAGTCAAACGTAAAGTCCCTTTGAGAGTGAGTTAGTAGTAAACCAGGTCGCAACAAGATACAACCAATGGTACTAAAGAAAGTAAGCATTGATTTGCCAGAAAACAGCATGGAATGTGCTGCAAAATGTGAGCCCTAATTGGCCTAAGGCATTGCGACTTTACAGGAGAGACAGGAGCGACTGTACAGGCAGCGACTACAGCAATAAGCACATCCCAGAGAAAGCAGCTATTGACGACAGGATTTCCTGCCTATGCCACCAAAACGTGAAACGTGAGGCTAGCTCTTCGGACGAGTTGCAGCAAAGCAGATAAGTTAGCAGCTCTAGCAGCAATCCGCCGGCAGTAAACGATTCATTGGCACTAAGAATCGCTTTCCACCGGCAGTGTGTGCGTCGAACTCACTCAGCATCATAGTCAGGAGTGTCAGCAAGGTGCGCGAAAACGAGCTGTAGCCGGATGTGTAGTTCGAGAATACCATGTACGACATGCAGACAAACGCCATAAATAGGGTAGCCAGTACGATGAAAAAAGAAGCCAGCTTCTGGCCACTGCAGGCGATCGTCTTCACCAGGACCATGATGCGCATATTGAAACGTAACAGCTTCAGCATTTTTAGAATGGCCGCAAAAATGACGATACCAATGTAGCTGACCACCATCTGGAAAGCAGAGCCGGGGCAGCCGAATCAAGTTCTGCAGTGCCAGAGACATCCATGCATGCGCAGGCAAGAGTTAAGGAACTAGGCACACAGCACTCAATGAGCCAGATACGGTTGACACTGTTTAACCAAGTACCAAAGCCGATGTTGTCATCGATATGTTTAGGCAATAGCAGCATCAAGGCAACGGCTAGCGGAGTGTTACCGAGTGATCGGTTCTGAAATGCACGCACTTATAAGAAAAAAAATCAGTGCATCTCTCGAGATCAATGGCATTTTCAAGCTTCACATTCAGTTGTGCTCAAAGGCATCCACTAAAAATCTGGACTTCCCTAATTTGCCTTAGCAGGAATGACGACAAGTCGAAGATTAAGATGAAGCCTGACTGAAGGACGTTTGCAGTAGCAGTAGCGACAGCGGCATCAGTTGGCTTAGCATTACAAAAGCATCTCCGTGGACTTGCACCACCACCCTCTTCCACGCATGCTACCATAGACAAACGCTCTGATGCTGATGACAAGGTAAAGCAGTCACCGGGAATACTGAAGATTTCAATTCAAGAACATTTAAGCACTGCACTGCCAGTCGTGCTGGAGAGTCACATGTGGTGCATGACTGCTCAGAAGAGCCTGAGCAGAAATCAGCCCTGCCCCCAATCCCGTGAAATTACCTTCACTCTCTCCCCCACCCACCGATGCAAGCACAGACAGCAAAATTTTGTACCCGTCATTCGAATGACGTCGGAATCAGGACTTCGGACACGTGCAAGTTCTGATCGAAAATCCAATGCTGACCAGTCTCCCAGAGCCATCAGGCAATGCGATTAACCCGATGGGCTCCTTCAGCACGGTGTGCCTGCCTTCAAAATTCTACAGCTCAAGAAATATGTCACTATTTTAGATGTTTGGGCAAGCCGCCAAGGGCATGGTAGCCAGGTTTCGGCCTCGAGGCCCGAGGCCTAGAGAGGATTGAGAAGTGGTCAGAATTTGACCTTGATAGAGACAGCCAACCATAGGGAGGTGCAAATGGCATATCAGGCGGCACGTGCCTTCTTACAGTCGGTCAATGGTGGACTTGGGGTCTGTTGGCTTTCCTTCCTATACCGATTCATATGCGGGCCCCCTCCGACAAGACCTTCAAAGAGGACCTGGGGGGGGGACATGGCGAGGCTAAGAAGGATGCAGCAGTACAGCTCGGCATGAAGGAGCCAAGCCATGGCAGGCCTTGAAGGACGACCGACAAACTTTGCTCTGCATCTGTTGACCACGCGAGAGCTAGTACAGCCCAAATAGCAAAGATGTCACCTGGCAGAATTTCTTGGATTTATTAAGCAGTATTGCAGCCACATTCATCAACAGCGTACATCGTGGCGTTTTTCTTTCGATGGACCCATCCACACTGCTGTTTCCCTCCGTTTACCCAGCTTCGTTCCATCAGGCTGTGACTGCACGTGCATGCACAACTGCGAATGAAGTGACTGCACAGAGCTCCAGTCTCTTTTAAGGCTTCACCCGAGCACTCTCACCTCGTTCCACAAGGCAGCCCTTTGAAAATTCAGGAATGCAGTCTTGTTGGCCCTGCGAGCTGCCAGCAGGCTTTGAGCCTGCGAAATGCGTAGGACTTCCAGACCGATCCAGACGTAGCACGAGAGCAGCATGGCCAGTTCGTAGACGTTCCACGGATCCTGGACAGAAACAGAGCTATGGGGTAGCGCCATTAAAGCCGGAGCTGCTTCCCTTCGCCTGGGCTAGCTGCCAGCTGCCGTAGAGAAGATGCTAATAGTGCGAAATCGGTCAGAATAAAAGACAAAGCCTGCATGCACCGGAAGCAGCAGCCTTCGCCACCGACCGCCTTCGCCAGCGATTGGCTACCCTGAAGTATTTGGTCTTGAGCTTGGCAGCGAGCCTGCACTCTTTCACAAGGAAGTAGATCAGGTAGGCCAACAGCAAAAGCTCAGTCAAGACAGCGAACAGGTAGTTTCCACTGTAGCGATCCAGCCTGAACGGCTTCATCTCGAACATCGCTTGAATTGCTTGAAAAAGCAGAGAACGACGAACGGTGGCTGCATTGTGCAAGCTGTCCAGACAGGAAGCCGTAATCCAAGTGACGTGGGCCGGAAAGTGCTATCAAGGACAACAGCCTGCAGCCGACCACGAGACTACTCACAGGCCGAGGGCAGGAATTCGAACAGGATAAACGATGCCGTGTTCATGTTAATGTTGGCGTTGAACAGATTGAACTCGACGAACACGGCTCGGGTCAGCTTGTCGATCCAGCAGCCCGACTTCAGCGCAGCCACGGTCGCCAGAACGTCTGCGAACGCCAAGTCGAGCTCGAGAGCGTAGCCACCGCCGCCATAGAAGCCGTGCTGGCCGGCGTACGGGTAGCCACCCAGCTCGTCGCTCGACCTGTACTGCCAGGCGCTGCTCGACAGCGCTACCTGCGAGGCGTCTACAACACGAGCACAGCATGAGATGCAGCAGCAGCAGCCGCTGGCAGCTCGCTCGAGTGCGCTCAAGAAGAGAGTTATAGACGTTCGACCAGGGGGGGGGGAGTTACTGATGCTGGCAGCAAGCTTGAATAGTCCGGCGATATTTGGTCAGCAGCAGCTTCGGCAGCAAGCCTCACCGGAATTGTTGAGTACAACCCATCCGGGAGCGTAGTCTCTGTCGTCGTTATTCACCACCAGGTAATCGTCGGCGCAGCGCTTCGTGTACTTGTAAATGGCCGCCGGACAAGGCTCTGCGAAGAGCGACAGCAGGCGTGCAGAGCAGCGAGCCGCTCATTCGGCTCCAGGCCGTGAGAGGCCAGGGGACGTATTGCGTCACAAGGCTTGGAGGGGCGTATCACGTCTGGCAACAGCATGCATGGCCAGCAGTGCACTGGAGTGGCGCAACGATAGAGCCGAGCCAGAGACAAATGCAATGTAATGCATCTCGGTGTGCAACTCCACAAAGCCACAACGACTAACTGGGTATTCAGCTCATGTAACGGAGAGAAGGTGAGAAGCCTAGCTGAGTTTGGTGGGCAGTTGTGAGTGGCAAGGCAGTAGCAGCTCACGACGCCTGGAAAGGGTATGCTACAGTCGGCAGCAGGAGAGTTAATTTTGTTCTGAAAGAGTTGTGCAAGTGGTTTTTGCAGTTTAGGACCTGTGGAGCAAAAGCTTCTGTCACCAACGGTCTTTAAGCAGAGAAATGGAACATTGTATAATAACGTATTGTCTACACAGGACCCGAGGGCACGAGGAGGCGGAAACTGGTACAGAAGTTCAGCAAGATATGAAGGAGCCAAGTCATGGTGGGTTGCCTTCTGGGTCAGCGAAAGAACTTTACTCTATACCAGTTGACAAACCGGCAGCCATATAAGCTCTTTCGGCAAAGGAGACACTGGGTCAGACATCTGGGATTTTTAAACTAGCCTTGTAGCCATATTCATCATCAGCTTCGTTGGCCTATAAGCTCTTTTCGGTAACCTAGCCAAAATGGTATTGCAATAATCTAGCCGAGACAGAACCAGGAAGCTAATTAAATATTTTTCAAGATGCCATGGTAGGCAGTCCCTAATCTTACATAGGGATGTGGTGGCTAGTTGAGGAAGCAGTCTTCCTAATGGAACTTTCCAAATTTAGGCAGCAATCAAAGAAACGAAAATTTCGATCACGAGGCGTCGGTTTCCAACAGCATTACCTTATAGAAGAGCAGAGTATTCACATTAAAAGTATTCCAGCCTCATGCTTGAGTGTTCTATGAGTAGCAGTTCTGTTTACTGGGGTTAAGTTTGAGGAAATGTCGACATCCAGGATTGAATGTCTGCAAGGGAAGTATTCAGTTTGTCAATCGCTACAGCACATTCTGATGGTTTAAGCAACAGATACAGCTGAGTTTCGTCAACAAAGACGTGATAGCCGATTCCATGGGCCCGAATTACTTTTACCTGAGGATGAGTATACATGGAGAACAGCAGTGGACCGAGGACGGGACCCATGTTCCATGTGTCCCATGTGGGACCTACGTGGGACCCTGAAGGTGACTGCTCTGGTGGATGAGACCTGACCCCACAAGACACGGATTGAAAACGATCGGACAAATACTATTTGAACTACACCAGTGCCTCGCCTGCCAGACCGATCGTCGTTCTCAATCACTAAGCAGTAGTCACTCTTGAAGTAGAGGTCACTCTGCTTGCTGTTGCTGGTTTTTGGCCAGCGATATGGCGCTCCAACGACCCAGGTCACCAGTTCTATTCTCCCAGCAGACAATTCGCTATCATTCATTGTCACAAACAAGGTGACACCGGCTAATAGGCATTTGCATATAGAATGGGGCTTCTGAATCAGCCGGCCTTTACTTCTAACCGTTCACAACAGCCAGCAGTGGTTTTGTCCAGGGATGTCGTTAGGGGGTGGGGCTGAGCTGCTGGCTGCCTGCAGAGCACGAATAAGACGTCCGCTGATTGGACGAAGAAGCACGGAGGAGGCCAGGCTGCTGGCGATGCACTGAGCGCTAGCAGTACTGGTAGCAGACGAACTTTCCTTCCTCGTCGCTCAGCCTCGACGAGCCAGGAGCACTCAGCACAACAGAGACAGGACCAGGCATGCTCTCTGGAGGCACTTCCGATGACCGACTGAGCGACCGGACCGGCAGCAGCACCGGACCACCGTAAGAATGGACCGGCAGCAGCACCGGACCACCGTAAGAATGGACCGGCAGCAGCACCGGACCACCGCAAGAATGGACCGGCAGCAGCACCGGACCACTGTAAGAATGGACCGGCAGCAGCACCGGACCACCGCAAGAATGGACCGGCAGCAGCACCGGACCACCGCAAGAATGAACCGGCAGCAGCACCGGACCACCGTGAGAATCGTCGGCAGAGCAGCTACGGTTGTTTGCACGGCAGCTGAGGAAGGAGTACGGGACAGATGAGAGAGCATCGGCCGGACGGAAGCCAGAGCACGCAGTGGCCGCGCTTGCTTTGCCGGATGGACGTCGAGCCTGGCAGGCCAGCTAGCTCGCTTTGCCTTGAGCCCTTGAACTGGCTCTGACGTCATACAAACGAATGGCATCTAGCTGTGCCGGGGTCGAGCTGGTCGGCAAAGCGCAGGGAGGGTGAGCAGGGCGGCAAGTATAACACGGCTTGCTTGTGCAAGCCGAACGCGTAGTCCACTCCTACTGCCGACTATGGCTCATCCTCTCCAGTGGTCCTAAGCTGCTACCTCCATGCTACTCACTATCTCAACTGCTCTCCTGACTCTGCTATGCTTCCCAATTTCTTTTTGTTGCATGAGATGAAGTCTGTTGGCTACCGACAGCCAGTTATACTAAACTCTCCTGTGTAACACCCACATAGTCTTTGTGGCTTCTTGGAGTTACAGGAGGAGATATATTACACAATGCACCAAGAACTCCCAAGACACACTCGAAACAGAAGCCGAACTCCGCAGCGCTCGCCCGAGGCATGCAGCAGCGTGACTCACTGTCGGTGACCCTTAGCTGGCGCAGCCGCACCGGTCCCACACGCACGTTCGTCAGGTCGGTCGTGAAATTGTGCGCCCAGTCGTGCTTCTTGTGATCGTACAGATTTTGATCATACAGTGCAGTCAGCAGTGTGTTGTTCAAGTACATCCAGAACTCGTCAATCTTGGACACCTACAAGATTCATCCCGGGGCAAAGTAAAGTGACCGACAGTGGCCCGACTGCCAAGCGTGCTCCATCACGTGTCGCCCAGTCACATGACTGGCATCATGGAGCTGCTCGCACAAGGAGGGCGAGGCTGCTGGGTGTGTGCTCAGTCACGTGACTAGGATTCATGTGTGTTCCTGAGGGGGCAGTGCGCAGCCGGACGGTGCGGAACGATGCTGAGCGTTAGGAAATAGAAAGATTACGTCGGTGATGTCCATGACTTCGTCGGTCATTGGAAGCGGCTTGAGGAAGGGATTGTCGAGGCCTCTCGAATAGACAGCGAAAATGTTCCGGTAGAAGTCGTTCAAGCAAGTGTCGGCGTTCCCGTAGCCGACCATCATTAGCAAGGACACGAAAACCGCATACAGGAGGATCTCCTTTAGCACGCTGTTCATCTCCATCTCTCGCTGCCTGCAAAGCGATCGAAGCAGACCGTCTCACGATCAGCAATGGCCGCTGCGGCAGCGGGCTTTGACACTCAGTAACTCGCTGCAGTAGACCACTGCAGCCTCTCACACGAGGCAGACACCGCCGGAAGGCAACAGGCACTCCAACAGTGGTGCCAAGATAGTTGTTGTATAGTTGCCAAAACAGTTGCCATTAACATAGTCGCCAACACTTATGTTAACAGTAGCACTGTGTAACTAATTTTTGCTTTGTATTTGTAGGTACACAGAAGAGTGTTTTCCTAGTTCCGAATACCTAAAATAAATAAAATAGCCTTCGACCCACACAAATTTACTTCCATGGTCAGGATAGGGATATTTTAAAATTCTCTGGTTTTGAGATTAGGCATGGGACGAATGTCAAGTTTGCACATTGACTAGCACCCATTGAGCTGCTACCCCAATTAGTAAGAAATAGGCAGACATAACATTATAAAGTGATTTGTATAGCACCCTAAGAGAACCTAATGTCTATTCAGGCACTTCACATATGCCACGGGGCTCGAGCACACGACCTCGGCCAGATATCGGTAGGGGCAAGCACCTTAACCACTGGGCCAAACCAGTCAAGTGTGCAACAGTCTAGTTTCCCTGAGCAAATATCTTGGTTTTTGCTAAATAATAATAATAACGTATTGTGCATAGTGCCCTAAGAGAACCTAATCTTTACTAAAAGGCTGCAAGAGAAGCAATAAAAAATAGTTAACGAAAAGCAAGGTATCCAGCTCAAGCAAGTATGTAAGAGCACACAGCCATCATGCTAAGGGACCATGGAGAAGCTCACACAAGACTCACGACCACTGGTTAGTTGGCTGCTGGGGCTGCCCTGCGGCTAGCAACACTCTATAAATCATGCAAAGGTAGGCAAAGATCACGAAAAAAGACAGGTCCACTGGGAAGCTACAAAAGCAATTCACATCTATCCTTAGTCAGGATGCTCACAGTTTTTTGTAATGCACAGTAACATGCAAGCACAATTTACTCGGACAGAGCTAAAAGAGCTCCTGCACAGTAATTGAATGCTGAATAGCTATATATGATTGAAATGGGATCAAGAGGTTGCTTGCACCCAGCAGATGCATTTTGCAACACGCAAAGATAATTTATCAAGACAGGACAGAAAAAGTAGTACTTGAAAGCATCTATTAACACGTGCAAGGTCTAAATAAGCACACTTCAGCATGCCGGTCGGGAATCAAGACAAGCCATGTGCACCGCATTTCACTTGCAAGCACAGCAAGAGAACTCGTGGTTAGGTGAACAATTGTTGCTTGCTAGATAGAAATTCTTGAAATTAGAAATTACAAAATTAGATTATGTATAAACTATCATTTTTTTAGCTTACATAATTCCAGTATGTTTACAGCCAAGTACAAAGCAAAAAAGAAAGCCGTTATGTTTGCGTTTCCTGTGAACTTGGTGGGAATCTAATGACCACTCTAATGCAACTGCTACTCTTGCATGGAGGACCCTTAAAAACGTCGACCTGGCTAGAGTGTGCATCGCATCATGTACAACACTTTCCTTCATCCGTCGATCTGGTAACGCACGGCCCTGAGCTACCCATCGCCATCTCTCCTGAGATGGATCAGCCATCTTCAGGAGAGAGCTAGGAAAGTATTGCAAATCCAGATTCCAATGTCACAGATTTGGCTGAGCAGAAAAAAGCCATACTTCTCAACAGTAAAGACCTCGACAGTGTGATCCAAAATATCGGCCTTAATGCTCAGCAACTGGTGCATAGCAACTGGCAGATAACACCTAAAAGAGTGGGACTTGTTGGATGACAGCGTGAAAGAAATGATTATCAACTTTTTTCCAACTTCTTCAGTCGACAAGATGGGCTGTGCTTCTGCAACACTGGCCGGTCTACATGAGACAAATCTCTAGTAAAATGACTAAATGGCACCTATTCCTAAACAGGTCATCCAGGACCCATACAGCTGGGCTGCTACATATGGAAAAAGTACAAGTCTCTCCCTATGCACCGACTGCTCTGACTGTGCACCGCAAATAGGATGACTCCATTGTCAAGCTTTTGCTGAGTGCCTTGAACTATGGTGACTACGACAAGGACGTCACTGGACATTTCGAAATGGTGAGATTCCCTATTGGCCCCAAGATGGTTTCATGAAGTTATCTGGTTATCTTCTCCTTTAGGAAAGCAGGTTCTCTGTTGGTGGGCCATGATGGCACACTTGGTAAAGCGGTTGCTTTTCACGACCTACTACCAATTCAGATCGAATTATGCCTTATCGAGCTATTTTTCACGGCCCTAGACAATGAGTCAGCTTTAAGAACTTCCAATAGGTCTTCCTCAGCTGTCGGAGGCAAAGATCAAAACTCGCACCTTCGTTGGACCACAGGTAAAGAATATCACTGAGCGTGAAGAGACCAAAGAGAAGCTGAACAGGAGGAGAAAGCAGCAGAGGAACAGTTTGGTTGCAGCAGTTCACGTCTTTCTGGGCAATCACAAGGCTGGTAACTGTCAGCGAATAGTTTAGGCTCTCATAAAGAACTATCCCAAAATGGAACTCGCGCCTGCTAGAAGATAGAACCGTTGCAGCTACATCATCCAGCTTAGCCCACACATGCCTGCCGCCCACAGTCAGCCAAGCTGCCAGCACACTCGAGCTGAACCGCCGCCTGGCGACGTGAATGCACCGTCGCCACCTGGAAGGCGCAGAGACGGCGGCAAGGCTGCTCTGGCAGGCTGGCGCCGCCTAGTCCGTACCGCTTTAGTCGGGCCGCTCTGACGTATTCTGCTGTCGGTGGCAGCGGAATCTCGCGGTAGCGGTCGAACTGGCGCTGATACTCGGGGTTCATCAGGTCATCCGCGTAGGCGTACTGGTGCAGGAACGTCTCGTCTCGCCTCAGCTGCGGGTCGCGCTCGATGTCACCCTCTGACGGCGGCTTCTTGATGAACAGGCCAAAGAATATGGCCAGCCCGATGACCTGCAGACAGAGGCTCACCGTTGGCTGACGTAGAGCTTGGCTTCCTGCTTTGGCGTGGCGCATGGGCAGCGGCAGCGCTTGGCGTGTGCTGCTGCTGTAATCCTGGACTTTGCAACAACACTGGTCTTTCTGCACAACAAAGGTAAAACCTGCATTCTATGCCATTCGTACGGGTACTTGGCTAAGGGGATTACAAGGAAGCAGTGCTACAGGACTGCCAAGGCCGTGGAGCCATTGATATCCGACCTCGGGATGAGGGAGTGCTGCAGGACTACATCTAGAGCACAATACTAACCAGACGTTTTACATGGGCACACAAACAGGCCTGCATAGCAGGTCTAAGTGGATCAATTCGCAGATGCACATTCCTGTGCACGTGTGCACACCGCCATGTGCTGAGGCACTCAGGTGTGCATAGCATGCCTGCTCGTGTGCATTCAAGCACACGCAAACATCTAGGCCCGTCATTCACATATAGCAACACATAGAAAACACTCATGCATCGACGATTGTCACGAACACACAAGAACAAATTAGAATACGCCAGTGCATTCATTTTTGCAATGCTTGAGCAGGTGAAGACGTTCATGCACATGCATCAGCATTTGATGCAGACACTCACGAAGGGAGGACGGTCTAGTGACCAAAGTAATCTGACCTTGAACTCACCTTGACAGGCTGGCTAAGCACCATCGACTCAAGGAAGGAGGTCATGAATGAGATGAGCCATCTCTGAGCCTTTTCTGGTCCGAAAGCTCCCCCGACCTCCACCGTCAACCAGACGGATATGACGACGATGCAGAAACTGAAGCCGTACGCTACATAGATGATCCACCACGGCAGACGAAACTTCTTATTGTTCTTCTTGTTCTTCTGCTTCGTCCCATTCGCATCGTCCAAGACCTGGCTGCCCAGGCCGCCATGTCCATCAGAGGTCGAGATGCGACTGCTACCCGCATCCCGGTCGTCGTTCTCATCCAGGAAGGAGAATTCAAACTTGGGCTTGGGCTACGATCGAAATAGAAAGCACTCCGTTCCACCGACAGCAAGGCTCACGGCCACTGCACAATTCCACAGCACGACGAAGGCTGCGGTGAGCAGCAGCTGCATCGGGCAAGGTTGAGCAGAGGGAATGGGGGCAAGGGCACCGTACGCAGGCACCGGCTTGCACCGTGACAGGCAGAAGCGAGACGGCCCAGCAGCAGCACGGCTGCCACAGCAACAGCCCGAGACGGCAGAGCCTCACAGGAGCTGCCGCACGAGCAGCGGCGGCGGCGGCCGGCAGCCGCTACTCCCGCAGCAGCAAGCATGCACACTACTGACCAGCTGAATTTCCTTCGGTCTGTCGCCCGCTTTCCTGAACATCTGCATGATACCGATGCTGGCAGGAAAGACTATGAGCGAACTGTAGAGGCCGGTCACAAGCTGCTGTATTGTCACTGTGATCGATCCAAACTGCAAACGATGACGCACGGCCGAGGGTGGACGTGTACGTGGGCACGTGGATATGCATGGAGTGCACATGCGTGTGCACGTACAGCTGCACAGGGAAACGGAAGTCGGCATGCCAGCTAGGCGAAAGAGGTCGTATGCAACTAGCCTGCGCTGGAATCTACCATGCAGAACCTCGACCTGCCCTTCTGGCAGGGCTACAGCGATTGTGCAGTCACAGGCCAGGGCTGCCACCCTAGATTCAGTGAGTAATGTATAGCAGCCACTTTGCATAGCAGCCTAGGAGCACTTAATCTCTATCCGGGTGCTTTACAGATGCCCCCACGCCGAAGGGCTCTTCGCATGTAACTCCAGAAAGCCACAAGGACCAAGTGGGTTTTGTTCTTGACAGCACTCAGAGCCTAAGCAGCATCCGTGAGCATCCGGTAGGTGGCCAGCAAGTACTCCACATCCACAGCCACATCACAGCCACTCATGGAAAGCGAGAAGCAGAGAAGCTGAATCGCCAGGGGAGTCGTCGAGGAAGTGAATGACACGAAAGCACGAAAGCGCAGGATGGCTAGAAAGGATGTGCAACGGAAGGCAGCGGGGGAGAGAGAGAGAGAGAGAGAGAGAGAGAGAGAGAGAGAGAGAGAGAGAGAGAGAGAGAGAGAGAGAGAGAGACATGGTTTGTGTATCGTTATTGTCGTTTGGTAGCACAGCAGAGAGCCAGCCGATGCCCAACACCGACAGTTTATTCCCAATGCATGGAGCCCATGAGCGCACGGCTCCCCTCAGCCCCTACTCTCACACGACTCCCCCAGTCCCCTGGTCGACTCCGATGATTCATCGACCACAACTGTGCACCGGCCGACCCAGATGGTGAATCCACCATCTGGCCACCAGTGGGTTACTGGCCTGTGTCCACGCCACATCACAGGCTCATCAGAGGAGCCGGCATACACTACACACATACACACGTACATACGAACTACAGTTATCTCTATTATCGGTGCATTCCCGATCGACCTTGGCTGCAAGGAATTGTAGGCAGACTTGATAAGTTAACCGTGCTCAATGGAAGTCGAGAGAGATTTTATTTGTATAGCATTGCTGTAAACTTTAGCAGGTAGCAGACTATCCAGGAGACCAACTAGAGTGGCACACCCTCCAGTCTAAGGAGAAAAAAAGAGGCCAGCTTCTTTATCTTGTTCAAGGAAAGCAAACCGGATGAATCGTCAGACGGATTATGACGTGCTACAACACCAAAAAAGAGAATTCAGCCATATCAAGTTTATTAAATCATAATAGTAATAATAACACACTTGATAAAGCACCCTCAGAGAACTCAATATCTTTCTTGGCACTTTACATTTGCTGTAAAGGAAGGATGATTCAATGGTTAGTAATAGCATGCTCAATAAACAACAAGAATAACATGGTTAGGGGTGACATCCACAGGTCAGCATGCAAGTGTGGTTAGTGGCCGCATGCACAGTGTCAGCATGCATAAGCACATAAAGGACGAATCCCAGGGACCCACTAAATGCTGTGATAATACGTACGTTTAAATAGGTACGTTTTTAATTTCTTTTTAAATTTGGTCTAGTCAGGGGATGTCGTGATGGAAGTCGGGAGTGAAATAGTGCTCGAATTTCAATTGTGCTGACAACATGCATGTAATCACTAAGCAATTGACATGATTAATATACAGCAAATGTAAAGTACCAGAGAAAGACTTGAGTCTCTCGGGGGAATGAAATAAATGCCTCATTATTGTTACAGTAAACTCGTTATTGTTACAGTAAACAAGGTTATTATGCAGCATATGTCAAAGAAAGTTGTGGGGATTGGTACATCAGGCTTGCAAATCAGACCTGTGTATTTCGTTACTAATTGAAAACACAAAACACAGCTGCCCTCACACTGCAGCCCCACAATAAGCAGCAGCACGATCCAGGCTACAGCTGGTCTTGTTCTTGGAATGAAGATTCGGAATTCTAAGCTACAACAGGCGCCCAGAGAGGAAGTGCCCAAAGAGGAAGTCGCAGCAAGGAAGAGGAACCTTCACGGACCTGCCGAGACCCGCCGGAAGCTCAATATAGCTATCACAATAACTGGAAGTCACTCTGTGATGATGGCAGCTAGCTATGATATCGCAAAGAATGTTGCGAATCGGCTCGGATTATAGTGATTTGACTCTTCTGTTACCGTACTGGATTGGCCAGTTATCAGCAGAAAAACACCGATGAGCATCTGGAAGACGACTTAAACCAGTGACCGACAAGTGAACCAAATCTGCCTAACAAATGGACGATCTTATCGAACGGCTTCGAACGCTGTAAAGTCTGCATCACACAATAGTTTTGACGGCAGTGGCTTCGATATCCAGGCGGAAGTAAAAGGTCATCAAACCACGGTGAGCCAGCTCTGATCGAACAAGCAGTGATTTATTGTAGTTGCATATCCTTTTGAGTCTAATAAACTATATAATGCACCATGTGTAGCTTGTGTACTCTACGGCTCGTTAAACATTAGCCTGGCAGACCTAAGACCGACTCACTTGATGTATAATTGACGTATCTTTAAGCCGTCACTTCTGTGTAACTGCATTCAACCATTGGCGGCAATTGAACGATATATTTTGGGTATGGAGTGGCTGCATGTTTTCCCGCAATCCAGTTAGTAAAACCAAGGTACAAGACAGCGATTAAGTGCAGGGAATATCTCACCGCCATCATTCTACACAAAATTTTTCTTCATATTTATGGCCGGGTGGATTGTCAAGAAAATATTTATAAAATTGGTTTAACAATCGAATATTTGATTGGAATACCTTTTAAAAGAACGACATTTTAGAAATAAATGAAATCGTTAAGTTCTGACGACCTCCACACACAAAAATGATTAGGCCAACAATGTCTGACCCAGACGTAAACCAGAAGCAACATAAATCTACAAGTAACAAATTACCAGTTATCTGCATCATATGCGACTTGTGACTCAACTTGCTGGCCCTTGGTAGTTCGAGGTACATGTGTGAGGCTTGTTAAGGTGCATGCTTGCGACTTTTATACATCTCAACTGACAGTGCAGCTTTGTGCTTTGTAAATGCCATAATTGGGCCACCGATAAGAGTGAGGTGCATTCATAATTTCGGTTAAATAAGTTTTTGCTATAAGACAGCATGCATAAGAAGCTGTAAAAAACACGTGCAAAGACCTAATAAAGCAGTACCTCGGCGTACGAGTGACTCGACATACGAGTGTCTCGACATATGAGTGTTTCGAGATAGAAGCTATCTCTCGGCCGATGTTTTGCTTTGCGTTTCGAGCTAAAATTCGGGTAACGACCCAGCTTCAGATAATAATAATAATAATAATAATAATAATGCACTTGATAAAGCGCCCTCAGAGAACTCAATCTCTTCCCAGGCGCTTTACATTTGCTGCATAGGGAAACGCGATTTAATCGTGAGTAAAATCATGCTTGATAAACAACATGAACAACGTGGTAACGGTGACATGCACAGGGTAAGCATGCAAATTTAGTTAGTGGCACCATGCACAATGTCAGCATGCATAAGCACATGAAGAACGAATCACAGGGACCCACTAATTGCTGTCCTAAATAGGTGTGTTTTTAAGTTCTTTTTAAATGTGGTCAAGTCAGGGGATGTTCCGACGCAAGTCGGAAGGGAGTTCTAAGCTTTGGGAGCATACGAACTAAATGCATGGTCTCCAAAGGATTTTAGGTTTGTACGGGGTATTTGTAGGCTGTTGGATTCCGAAAAGCGGGTGGTACGATGCTTGGCCTGATGGGGAAGTATATCTGAGAGATAGGCTGGAGCCAAAGAATGAGGTGACCTAAAAGTGAGTGACAAAACCTTGAAGTCAATCCGTTGCTTGACTTGTAGCCAGTGCAGGTCGGTGAGAAGTGGAGTAATGTGGCAACTGCGATGCTCACGACAGACAAGCCTAGCTGCAGAGTTTTGCACAAGCTGTAATCGCTTGATTTTTGATGATGGTGATGATGATGCACATGCCGGAAACCCAGCAAGCAGTGAGTTACAGAAGTCAAGACGAGATGTCACGAATGCATGGACCCACTTAGACGTGGTATCCTTATCTAAACAAGCCCGAATTTTAGCAATGTTATGTAAATTAACAGCTGTAAATAGCTGAAAGTAGGCAGACTTGACTGTGGAGCTGATGCGGTCGTCTAACGAGAGGTCACTTTGGAACATGACACCTAGATTTCGAGCTGATTCAACAGGAGATATGCTGGCAGAGCCATTTGAGCGTCAGCCTTTCCAATTTCTGAATCACACTGGGTTTGCTCATGACTAGTAAGTTAGTTTTATCATCGTTTAGTTTTAGAAAATTTGTTGCCATCCATGTGCAGACGTCATGCATACATGCAGCAAGTTAGTTGAGAGAATTCGAGGTGCTCGAAGGCTGTGAGGGATCAAAGCAAAGGTACATATACTTTGCCACTAGTTGCCGCAGCACCAACGTCACACTTTGTGTGGTCATATATATATATATATATATATATATATATATATATATATATATATATAATTCATTTATATAGCGCCCCAAGAGAACTTAATCTCTATTCAGGCGCTTCACATGTGCCTCGGGGCTCGAGCCTACGACCTCAGTCAGACCTTGGTCGGGGCGAGCACCTTAACCGCTAGACCAAACCAGCTCGGAATGCCGATAACAGTAGGGCAGCGAACGACGTTCCATTGCAACACGCTGCCCTACTACCCGCGTGTAACGCCAACCACAGGCCTGTTGGTTCGCTCCTAGACAGACTCGAGCAAGTCATCATGGTGCTTGGACGCACAAGGTCACCAGACTCCGGTGTTAAATCCGACTACGGCTGGAATAGCTAAGCATGTGCTGTACTCTATTTAGGCAATATCATCGTATGAAAGCTCTTTGCATAACTAGCAACAATCGGTGTATCTGTATCAAGGCCCCACCAATAAACTGAAATCAAGGAAAGCCCGGCAGCAAACATCGGCAAATAAGATTCAGATGTTCATTTCAGCCTTTCTCGTCTAAATCTATTAGCATCTTCAAGCCATCTGATCTCCAAGTTACTCCTGGACATTAGGATTAATAAAAACCCATTTATTGCAAGACATTCTATTGTATTGCTTTTAAAACCAATATTTGTTATTTATAAGTATATTTTTTAATTTAAAAATATGTGACAAAAAATCGCAGTGTTCCTTGGGGGTTCGGAATAGATGAATGGCATTTCAATTCATTTCAATGGGGAAAATTGATTTGACATACGAGTAATTTGAGTTACTTGCTACGGCACGGAGCGAATTAAACTCGTAAGTCGAGGTAACACTGTATACCAGTATTCGGCCTCATTGCGTTATCTGCTAATTTATGAGCTCAGCCCAGATCATCAGGAATTGTTCTTCTCTGCTATTTCAGCAAAGCACAGGTTTAACAACAAACCCCACAGCCAGCCCATTCACACCTGTATACAAGCATCTGTACACGTGGCACCAATTAAGAGCAAAAGGCAACGTCACACCTTAAGATGACAAACATTTTCCAAACGTCCTTTTTGGAGCTGACATTAAGAAACCCACGGGCGATTGTGACAAAATCAATACTGCATGCAAGCACAGAGTGGTCGAGAACTTACAGAGCTCATGCAATCACGAGCTGAATGACATACCGACATTGCACTGACCATTGTCAGAATACAAGCAAACAGCAGCAGCATATATTGCTGGCTGCAAAGTAAGAATAGTAACAAGGGGAATAAAATACATGCATTGAGTGGCTGTTCACACTGCAACTCGGAAAGTGCACACATCTTTTGCTAAGCTGGGAGATCGAGCTGGCTAAAGAAGCATTTCAAAAGCAGTGTTCACATGTGCAACGAGACTGTAATTTGCTTTCAGTGGTTGGCTGCATGAACCGAATGTAGATTGTCAATTCTTAAACCTGCTTATCGTGATATCGGCAGCAGGCTTTTCCAATGTTGCTGATAAGCACGTTCGTGCTTCACATCAAATATAAACGCTCACGTAATACATATTCAACACGACCGTTGAAAATATGCACCCTGACTTATTGATTGATATGCAAAAATTTGCCTGCACTATTTTGAAAAACAACTCGGCAAACAAGCTTAGGGAACCAAGAGTCCACGACGAGCTATATATGCTCATGTTATGTAAACACCAGTAGCTCTGATGAACATTCAATCTGAATGCATGCATCTAAAGAAAGTATATACGCTACGAAAGTATGTATTCCACGAAAGTGAACGCTTTATTTACATTATAAGAAGTAATTGGGGTTCTCATCTCTGATACTTGCTTGCTAACGGTATCAGGTCGTATAGTGGATGCTGGCGGTGACAACAAATCTATGGGTGTACCTGGAAACTTTTATAGCTCTTCCAAGACTCACAGCTCAGCCTTCGAAAAACCTGTGGCATTTACTATGCAACATGCTAAACAGTACTTCATTGTACAACTTTCAGGCAGCAGTACAGGCGAAACTGGCCATGCTGTTCCCGAAAAATGCACTGGCAAGCGACAGACATTAGCAGAAAGCACTGAGCAAGAAAAACTACGATCCAAATCATGGAATAGATCCAACGCCGAAGCTGCTCAAATACGGGACATAAGCACACATCGAAGAATACTGTATGCTGCGTAAACATCACGAGAAGACAAGTATGCCGCCGGCTTCATAGTTTTGCTTTCACAACTGATCTTCAAATACAAGCACCAATAAAAGCTTATTAAATCCTGAACGTAGACGTACAAGAGTGAGTTATAGTTATCACACTGCTTAACACCAGTTTCTCTCAAATTCGAGCACTGACAGGGTTTTTTCCAGTCGCACCCACACATAGCTGGTCGAGCTAATTCAATTGCAGCTGCTGGTTTTAATGCTTAGCTGGTGGTGCCTTTCCATTACACTACGGTCGATGAAGGACCCCGCCGACCCTAACCCCACCCCAGCTGGCATTTGATTGAGGGTGTGTAAACGCCCGTGGACATGACTACGTACGTATATACATCACAGATTTCCTTAGACTGCCTTGTTTCTGAGCATGTGTCTAACCTCCCTGCAAGCAAAATATCGCTACCTATAATGTTTGCCGATCGACTAAACGACCTACTGCCTTCTGTGGCAGTTGCCTTTTCGAGCATTCCTGTGAGCTCTTTTAGTATGCCCCACGTAGAGCATCAGCAGCAGCAGCCCCAACTATGTGTATTTTAATATGTCTGCGATCGTGCACTAGACAACACAATTCCTATTACCTCGGCTGGGGCAAGTCTGACCTCCGGCGACAGCTGAAAAGTGAGTTAGCAACAAACTACAGATTCGGCTACCGACATAAACAAGTTGATGATAGAAACGTAGGTGTCAGAGAAGACATGAACATCCACAAGCAAAGGGATGGCCAACGAACAAAACAGGGGAACCGACGGCTGTCAGCAAGACTCCGGCATCACCGATCTGCACCAAAAAGAGCAGTTTCTCTCCGCACAGTATTACAATGATAATAATAACAATAATAGGTCATTTGTATTTCGCCCTAAGAGAATCGAATCTCTATCTCAATCGAGACGCTTTGCATGTAGATGCAAGAGAAGCAGTAAGCACGCATTCATAGCACGCACGGTATCAACCGGTGGCAAGCATACACAAGCATGAGAGAGCACTCAATACCACCGGGCAGTGGGACCCCTAGTAAGAAACATGCAGAGGATCCTGCACAGGTAAGCATTCAGAACAGACACGACCAAAGCATCCAAGTTTAAAGGGCAGAGAGAAAGCTGAGCTGAGCAGATGTGCTTATAGCTGAGACTAAAATGATGCCAAGTCGCTCCACGTGCAGACCGAAGGCAGAAGCAAGTTCCACACTCTTGGGTCGTGCGACCTGGGGGGCCTAATCACCAACAGATTTCAATCGCTGCAATGAATGACGAGCCGGCTAGAAGCCAAGGAGCTGGCGGCACTTGAGCACGTGACTGGAGAGCAAGAAATTTTGATATGTAGGCTGGAGAGATCAGGTATCACCTATCCACATGCCAGAGATAGAGGACCTTGGACTCGATTCAATGCTGAATAGGGAGCCAGTAAAGCTGAGACAGGACATCTCGGCCTCGTATGAGATCGAACAAGGCACTTGTAAAGAGCTGGAGAGAGGAACTCGCCACTTGCAGTAGACACACCGAAGCGCTCCAGCGTACCGTGACGATTACGCTTGATGAGTCTTTGCTGCCTGTTTTGTAAAATAATATGTTGGCCAGCATCGTAGCAAAGAGGAGCGTCAAACAGACGGTGAGTCGTTGGCAGCGAGTGAACCGGCTCGTGTGCGGCCGGCCAAAGACGGAGAACCAGATGTGACTGTCAGTGAGGTCTTTGCGTGCTTTGGTCCAAAACAGGTGGCTGAACGAAGTCATTTCCTCCTTGCCAGCCACGGGCACGATCCGATCGATCTGCAACGATGGCAACAAACGGGACAACTAGAGGTGGAACGCTATTGTGAGAGAGTGCTCAACTCAGCTCCGGCAGCCAGCGCTGGTTAACCTATGAGGATGTTGCAGATGCAGCGGATGTGATCACAGAAGCTGCAGCAGGTAAGAGAAGCGACTTCAATACTTCAGGGGCACGATAGCACAGCAGCAGCAGCTTCAGCAGTTACTGTGTGACAACCCAGAGCGGTGAAAAGCATGCGTGTGCGTTTGTGTACTTTGTGGGTGCAGGTGGGTATGAGTGAGTGTAGGTGCTGCTGGTGGTGCACGACTCAGCTGCCAAAAATGCTAACAGTGTATGTCCCACCGAGGTAAAAAAAAAATATGGCTCGCCTTACCCAGTGCATGCAGGTCACACACACACGCAGCACGACAGCAAGAGACTGGAAGTCTTCTTCGAAAGATACCTAAACTTTGAAAGCTTCATTAGGAAGACTGTTCCCATAGCTAACCATCATGTCAAATCCCTACCTAAGATTCGGTACTGTCATCCATGATGGCTTTCAAAAAATTTAACTAGCTCCTTAGTTCTGCCTCGGCTAGATTACTGTTGGCTACCAATGCTTGGCTATCGAAAAGGCTGCTGCAGCTGGTGACAAATATGACTGTAAGGCTAGTTTACCATCCCTGAGGTTTGACCATGTGTCTCCTTTGCTAAAAGAGCTTGGATGGCTGCCGGTTGATCAACGAATACAGAGTAAGGTTCTTATTCTGACCCACAAATCTCGCCACGGTTTGACCCATTCACACCTAGCTGAACTGCTGCACCCAGTTCAGCCTCCTCGTGCTTTAACGCAATGGCATCTACTCTCCTGCTGTCGACTATGCCACATATTTTCCAGCCGTCCTGAGCTGCATTCCTATGCTGCTCAATACCTCAACTGCTCCACTGACTCAGCTATGCTTCTCACTTTCTCTTTATTGCGTGAGATGAAGCCTGTTGGCTAACGAATACTGCTAAGGCTATGAGTGTGCTACACAAAACTCTCATGTGTAACAGCCACATAGTCTTTGTTCCTTTGTGGAATTACAGACTGAGATAGGTTTACTTACCTTATTTACATTAAGAGACGGGGAAAAAGACAAAAGTTTTGCTGAACTGAGAGCCGACTAAGTAGTTGAGTGAGTACCTAAGGAAGAGAGGATGAGGACAAAGAGAAATAGTAGAACAGGGAGGACAAGGCAGGAGTAATTGTGTGCTGAGGATAGCAAAGAAGTAGAGTAAGAGAATGCAAGATGAGATGAAGAAGGAGAAACATGATAAGGAAGAAGCAGCATGGGGAGAGAAAGCAGCATGAGGAGGGGGAGCTGAGGGTGAGGAACGAGCAGTAGCTGTGGGGACGAGGCAGGTCGTGTGGTCAGAGCACAAAGTGATGAGGAGAGCAGAGAGAGAGAGAGAGAGAGAGAGAGAGAGAGAGAGAGAGAGAGAGAGAGAGAGAGAGAGAGAGAGAGACAGAGAGAGAGAGAGAGAGAGATATGGGTGACAATTTTTTTTAAATATTACCAGATTTAATGCCCTCATTTGTATGGTGGCAGAGGAGCCTTAAAGGCTATCACCACAGCTTGCAGTTGGCAAAAAGGATCACCCACTGCAGGATTCGAACCCACGACCTCAGTCGTGAAGAGCTAGCACCTTACCTTCTGGGCTATCGCTACCCAGGGCGAAGAGATAAGGGGAACATGAGCTAGAACTTAGGAGTTCCCTAACAATAGGCCAGGCCGAGCAATTACAGCAATGGCAATTGCTGATCCAGGCAATGGCTGAGCTTAGCATGTCAGTAGTAGATTTGGTGCTACGAATCGTCTTCAGATAGATGCACAGGTGTCAGCAAGTGTGTATCCGCGCAGGATCGCCCTAGCCTCTTAGAGGGCGTGCCTACCGCTGCATCGTCCTCCTCCATGGCCAGCCACTTGTTGAGGATAAAGTAGTACTTGGAGCCGGTCTGCAAGTCGGTCACCATCATTCGGCTGAAGAACCAACCGGGACTCTTGCCACTGTTGCTGTGCCACACTCTAAATAAATCACGAGACAACTAGCTTCACCAGCTGTCCAGGAAAAGCTAAAATAGCCAGCACCCAGCCTATCAAAGTAGTGTACGGCAGCAGCGGAGCATTAGGAACAGAATGCAGCAGACAACCCCGAAGCACTGCAAGCACCGGGCGATTATGGCTGCTAACAATAGAGTTCCCGAGCACAGCAGCCCCGATACTTGCTTTTTAAAGACACTAAAGTGAGTGTAGCTCTGCCTGCAGATGCTCAAACAACAGAAGTAGCGCAGCCACAAACCTGCATAGTCCTACCAGCACGTTCTGCTTTGTCATAAAACGCTTTCAGTCTTCACACCCCCCTCTCCGGACAAGAGAAGGCAGCAGTCTGGGGGTGCGCAAGTCAACGTGGGTAGGAAGGACAAAGATGGAGACCGAGCAAACACGATGGACCGGATGAGTAGCACCGACACCACAGTGCACGCACAAAGCAGTCGATGAGCTGCTAGCTGCCATTGGGGAGAGGGTGTGGGGTGAAGCATGGTTGGGGGGGGCTTGATTACCGCAGCATGGTCAGCGGTCCGAGCGACCGAGGCGTGGACAGGACAAACGAGTCGATGCCGCCCTTCTGCAGGACGGGCCGCTTGTTGTCGTAGATTAGCCGTGGCGGCGTCTCGTCCTCCTCGCCCGACAGGATGACGGAGACTCGCGACGTGGTGCCGGCGCGCGATCGCTGGCCCGTGTAGACGACCAGCTCGTAGAGGTACTGGTCGCGAGGGTCGTTGTCGAGCAGCGGAGACGAGCCTGCCTTCAGCACATCCAGCATGTCCTGCCGCTTGGCCCAGACGAGCATGCACAGGTAGAGGCACACGATCGAAATCATCACCGCAAAGATGAGCGGGTTCTCGTCGAGGTGATTGAACGCCGAGTCGGCCAGGTTGATCGTGTTCACCGGCACGCTCATTGCTGCGAAAACCAGGCAGGCCGACACTGGGGGAGGCGGGCCAGCGCTCGGGGGGGGGGGGGGGGGCGGGCCAGCGCTCGGAGGAGGCGGGCCAGCGCTCGGAGGAGGCGGGCCAGCGCTCGGAGGAGGCGGGCCAGCGCTCGGAGAGGCGGGCCAGCGCTCGGAGAGGCGGGCCAGCGCTCGGCGAGGCAGGGGTCGGCAAGCTCAAATCATGGTCGAATTCAGAGCAACCGAGCGACGACAGTAACCGAGCAGCACTCCTGGCTTTGCGGTGCAGCCTGCAACTCTCCACCCAACCCCCTTATTTTGGATGTTGATATCTAAAGATGCGTTGAAAGGTAAGAGTCACTCAGTAAGTCATTATTTTTTTGCCTGACTGTGGACTCTGTCAGCCTCCAACAGGCTTCTCCCATAGATTGAAGAAACCCTGCATGAGCTGCATAACGACTGAAAAGTCTGAAAAGTCTGAAAAGTGGCAGAAAAAAAAAGCAGAAGCAAAAAAAGCAGAAGCACCTCGTGCGCACACCAGCTCGAACACCGTAAGGCAGAGACAAGTCCGGAGTGCCCCACGCACGCAAGAGTACTCCACGTTCCGAGCACGAAACTGGTGCTGCTTTACTGAATTAAGTCGACGACTGTCAGCTGGCCCATAACGTATTCCATTCGGTCACTAAGCAGTACTGTTGTTTGCTGCTGTAGAAAGAAAATTAAAGATCGGCTGATGGGGCAGCTTCTTTATATTGCAGGTAAAGGGCACAAAGAAACCGAACACAGGTTGACTGATTCAACAGCTTCATTTCTATTGAGGCAGGCGAGCCTTAGCAGCTGTCATGCCACGTGCAATGGATGATAAAGAATTGCCAGCTTCGGGAATCGAGTCCACGGGTCGTGAATTGAACACTCCTTACCCCTAAGCCAAGACCCCGAACTAGTCTAGTGGGCTTTCACATCACTTTCAGGACTCGATCACACGACCGGGGTCGTGATGTATAAGCTTCTTGCTGTTAGGCTAAGCTACCACGTGGTAAGTTGCAAAACTCTATACCACTACCGAGCAGCACATAATCTGGACCAACCTTCACATTTCTCATCTCCGAGTGCGTGCTGGCCGAAGAAGAAAAAAGCAGACGGCCAGCCGTCCCATCAACCCCAATGTGTAAGCATCTGGGTAAATTACCGTTGGTCGTTGGGCAAGAAAATAGGCAGAGTGTGGCAGGCTGCACATCCATGCAACTAGTAGCAGAAGTTGGGCCACCAGTATCAGTGATATGGAGCTCGATTGATTTAGAACTCGATTAGTACAACTCGAGTGGTTTGGAGCTCCGGGTAGGGCGCCGCTGCAGCTACACTCCATGAGCTCGTGGAGGCTGCAAGTACCAGCTGCAGTAGCTAAGCAGCCTCCCCTCATCCCCCCCACTATCCCAGCCCGAAATGCATGAAAAGCATGCACTAAGAGCATAGCATGCCACGGACCGGCAGCCTGCACTGCAGAGAGAGCAGCCATTGCATGTAGCCGACGAACACGCGTGGCGACAGGCTCTACCTGCACCAAACGACATCGGCTTCTGCACGGCGCTGCCGGTATCTCGCTTCTTCCGGCTCGATGTGCCATTGCTGCCGCCCTTGCTGCTGCTGCTTTCGGTCCAGTTTACGGGCTTTGGAGCAGCAAGCTTGTGGAAGATGCAGTGCGTGAACTCTGGAGTCGTGTAGGGGCCCACCTGAAATGAGGAGGTCACAAGTCAAATGGCAACGACAGACTCAGTGGCACAAAGCTGGAGCTAATGCAACGTCGGCTGCCTGTACGCCTATAAACCTCAGTCCTACTACAGTAAATCTGTGTCAGCCTCTTTCTTCTGATGGTCTGTACACAGCAGCTGAGACATCTCCAGTCTGTCTTTGCCCCTTTAATGCCTCTTTTGTCAAAGTCCCTCTCTTGTGCTGGCCTCTCTCTCTCTCTCTCTCTCTCTCTCTCTCTCTCTCTCTCTCTCTCTCTCTCTCTCTCTCTCCCTCTGTCTCTCCCTCTGTCTGTCTGTCTGTCTGTCTGTCTGTCTGTCTGTCTGTCTGTCTGTCAGTCTCTCTCTCTCTCTCTCCCTCTCCCTCTCTGCCCCTCCCTCTCTCTCCCTCTCTGCCCCTCCCTCTCTCTCCCTCTCTCCCTCTCTCCCTCTCTCTCTCTCTCTCTCTCTCTCTCTCTCTCTCACGTCTCACTCTTTCTCTGTCCCAATTCAAATCTCTGCATGTCTGGTTACGCACACCCTCTCAATATATGTCTCTTGTTTGATATATACTTTCGTTAGATTTCAGATCTATATGATAATAATCACATAATCACAATCAAATAATCATAATCTATATGATATAATCACACACACACACACGCGCACGAACAAAACACACACACACACTTGCACTTGCACTTGCACACACATATATATTAGCTATCCCAATTGCTTGCAGTAGGTATAAAAGGATTGCCCACTGCAGGGCTCGAACCAACGACCCGTGTTGTGAAGAGCAAAGCACCCAGGTCAATAAACAGGCGCACATATATATATATATATATATATATATATATATATATATATATATATATATATATATATATATATATGCATGTGTATGTGTGTTTATAGACACAAGTGTGTATACACTGGTTTATCTATTGTGTACACATAAAGCCCGTGTATAAAGTTCATATATATATATATATATATATGTATATATATATATGTATATATATACATATATACATATATACATATATATATGAGATATGCATATCTTATTATAAACTCAGTCACCTGTCTCTTGCAACGTACTAATCTTCCCTATCCTGTCTACTCAATTGCTCCCTAACGGTCGTATTAAAATGCGAACTAACAAGAGCTCTTAAAAATCTACAATGGATTCTGCAAACAAACACAAGCATGACCTCAGTGGTATCTGCTATCGTGCCACAGCAAGCAATCATGCATACCTCACAGTTATCTGTTCCCCATGTGTTAACGTATGGGTTAAAGTATTGGCAGATAGAACTGAAGATCTCTAGCTCAAAGTGGATCAGAGAAACATCTGAAGCTGCTTGGCCTTTTGGTGCAGGGTTCGTCGAATCTGAACACAAAAACCAAATTAAAGTAGCAAATGCTTTAAAGCACAAGCCTAGCAGCCTAGGGTGGAGGCTGCAGTTAAATTTCTATGATATTTAGACGTAAACACAACACTACGGTCGTAGTCATACATAGCAAACTCTATTGCACCACAGCTGTGAGCAAAGTTCTCCTCAAGCTGATATCGCTTGAGTCAAAGCCACCTCTGCAACAGCTGCTGCTGCTGCTGCTGCTGCTGCCTGCCTGCCAATAAGAAGAAAAGAATAGGCATATAGGCCAATCTCTACTGAGCATGTGATCATGCACTCGTGTGTACACCTAGTGGGCTGCAACATCATTTGAACTAAGAGGCCAAAATGAATGGCAGAAGTTACTTTTAACTGGTGCCACGGTGGTGGTAGTAGTCGCGGTAGTGGTAGTCGCTGTGGTCGCATTTCCTGCAGGTGGTGGAATGTACATGATCCCAACAAAGTAGTATGCATCTTTAGAGCTAAAATAAAAAAGGCAGTCGCAGCGTTTTAGAGTTATGCATACACCAGATCTGTACACCTCGATAAAGAGACTTATCTCAGGTAGTGGGCCTGATGCACCAAGGTCCAGATCATGAGAGAGAGCTAGGCTGTAAGGGACTGAGTTATGCGGCTGATCGTGGGGGCTAATTGAGGGGGTGATCGGGGGATCGGAGGGGGGGCTGAGCTGGGAGCTGTGCTGTGCTATGGGATAACTGGGAGGGGCTATTGCGCTCTGGAGGAGCGCTGGGGAAAAGCGCTGGGGCTGAGCTCTGCTAAGCTAGGAGGGAACTAAAGGGGGCTAAAGGCTGATCTGAGGAAAACTTATCCTGATCTGAGGAAAAGCAGTAGCATGCGGCCCTAGTTGGCAGGTGGTACACGAGTATGAGCAGGCTATACCCCTGATATTGTCATGCCAACCTAGATATCAACCACAAAACCGCCGAGCCTTTCTTCCAGTAATAGCACTATCAGCATTTAGAACAACCAGGTTGTGGTGAACAGGGTAGATCAGCTGTAGGTGAAGGCTGAATGTAGAGGTAGATTGAAAAGGCTGAAGAAGAACCAGTTGCTCAAGCCAGCCGCTAATGAAGACACCAATCAAAATGACAGCAAAAGAAGGCTCCCAATCGATGTGTGACATATAATCAAAAAAAAAAAAAATCAACCATTTTCCTGAACAATAATCAATTTTCTCCTTGCAGGCTTAGGCTACGACGTCAGCCACGTTGGCATACAGTCCGGGTGCCATGTCCAATCGGATGCCAGTTGCAAGAGCTGAAGTCGGCAGCCTGATGGTGGCAAGCCAGAGATGAGCAACAATTCTGTGCAACCATAGCAACCACAGCAGTTATAAAACAATAATTGCATCTAGCTTTGGATTGCAGTTCATAGCTTGTTGAGCATCCGTGCAAAATTGCTTCAGACCAAGTGCACATTCCAGCATGCCAGCACTGACCAATGTGGGCGAACACACGCAGACACAAGGATTAATCCGACCGGCCCAAATACGTTAACCCTGGACTGGAGCAGAAATACTTAAGAGGATGCATGAAGCTTTAACCCATGAATCAAAAATAGTTGCTCCCACCCACAAACATGGGCACACACAGACACACACACACACACACACACGCACACACACACACACACACACGCACGCACGCACGCACGCACGCACACACACACACACACAACACACACATACACACATGCATGCAATACATGCTCATGCCGATGCCTACACCACAAGGTCGCATCGCGTGGTCTCCTTACTTGTTGAAATAGTAGTTCGATGCAAAGCAGGTATCCAAATCGTAGATGAGACCGTCCGGTATGTTGCCTGCCCACGTCGGTACGCCGGCAGCACTATATGATGCATTGGCTGCGGCCGCTGGCGCCTCCCTCTTCAGCTCGGCGATGGGATCCGACTCGTAGGGAAGCGTGCACCTGTACAGGTAGCTGTTGGACCTGGGTGCTGCACCTGCGGCCACGAACAGCACCCATTTCACCGTGCCGGCGGCATCTGCCGAGTTGACCGGCGGAGTGGTGGCACCGGTCACGTTCCCGGCTGCCGTTGAAGCACGATCGGCGCCTGAAGATCACAAGAGGTCAGAAAGAAGTGGGAACACTGGCCTCGATGGTGTGGGGCAATGTGCGAGCATGTTTGCTGCAGGACATGGCTGTAAGACGGTTGACCGAGAGGCTAGGAGGGGCTCTAGGCTACGAGCATGCAGAGGGAGAGCAATGTGAGGCCAGCTGCTGCTGCTGCTACTGCTCTCTATCTGTGGCCAACGTGGAAGGCCGGCCACTTCGGACGAGAGCCGAGCGCTGGCCACTCACCGAGGGCCGTGCCGTTGGCATTAGCCGTCGGCCTATCTACGCCCAAGTCGAAGGTGGAGGTCGAGTTGTAAAACCTCGTTATGCGAAGGCTGAGCGAGCTGTGCGCGGGCACCAGCACCTTGTAGGTCGTCATTCGAAGGCTGCTGTCGATGCTGACCGTCGTGCCGACGATACGAGTCACCGAGACCTTGCTCGGGTCTCGGCTCACGACCACGTGCGTCGGTGCAGTCACGTTGTCTGCGAGGAACGATGCTGGCAGTAGCAAGGTATGCAGCTGAAGTGCCACATGTTGCAGTTGCTAGCTAGCCGATACAACTTCTCTAACTGCTTTGCTAAGACTGAGGATGGCGTCAACAAGCCGAGCATGCATGGGGTTAACAGACACTCCACAGGGTGGTAGGAGTATGTCACCAAGGGTTGGTGGTGAGAGTAGAGGAAAGGGTGCAGGACAGAAGCCACCGTAAAGAGAAGAGGCCACAGTAAATTGTGGCTGCTTGAAACAGGTTCGGTGGTTGCACGTCTCGCTCCAGTTCGACAGGCGTTCGACTGAATGGAGGAAAACCCCTGCAGGTCACAAGCACCCCCCAGCACTACCACGGTGGCAATGATAGTGACCAGCACTGCTGCCATGATGCGGCAGCGCCTGCCTACCGAGATCCAGTGCTCCACCGGTGCTGTTGTGCAAGTTCATCTGAACGACGTTGCTGGTGACTGACCACTTGCCAGTGCTGGTCTCGTTCTGAGCAACGAGTGGGTTGAACTTGTGAACTGTTATCTGGGAGTGCACCTCATCCGTGCTGTTGCTGCCCACGTTCAGGCTCAGCTTCCCGCCGCTACTCAGATCCCTGGAGGCAGCTGCAGCAAAACGAACGGCCCCATTGGTACCCCAGAGGCAACACGGCAGTCGGCCGCCAAGCACGGCTGTGCAGCAGCAAAGAGCAGAACAGGCGCCCAGTCTTCCTTCTCTCCCTCTCCGAGCTGCTCCTGCAGCCACTGGCACCGCGGGCTCAAACGGACCAGCCCGATCTAACCGGTGGCAGGCTGATGCAGCCGCAGGCGAGGGCGTACCAGCATTGCTGGCAAAGGCCTTTGCCACGATCATAGCCATGTTGCCAGTGTCCAGGGTGGTGGGCGCTTCTCCGGTCACAATGTTGTTAAGCAGCATGCCTCCCACGGTGAGTCGTGTCGCATCGATAGCAGCCTGTGGCAAAGCGATCGTGGGGCGAACTGGTATGTAGGAGGTTTCTCCTTGATCATCAAGCAATAAACAGTGACAGATCTCAACACAAAAGCATTCTATGGTAAACTGGTTCGAGAGCTCGAGCTCACCATCATGCAGCCAAAGTACATTCGCAATGAATTCCTTGCAAGCTACACAGGGCAGCATCAAACGATCAAATCGGCATGTGTAGAGCTTTCATAGCAATCGACAATCCTTCTTACCAGAGTTCTGTTCTCTTCCCTCTCCCTTCATTTCCTCCTACATGTATATGTCCATCCTCCTACCCTTTTCCACTCGCTACCTTTTTTCCTCGTCATGCTGCTCTTTCTACAATGTGCACTGCTGACACAGCAGTCGGTTCGCGACTCTACATAGCACTGCTTCTCACCTGGAGATCGGCCATGGTAGGCGTGGTCGACTGCGACACGTTACCGGCGGTGGTAAGTTTGCTGTTTGTCAGAGAGGCAGCGGCCGTGCCGTTCAGTGCCAGCTTATCAACGTTCTGCAGTCTCAACTGCTGCGACGAAGCAAGCATCATGTTGCCCATGCCACTCACGGCAAGCTTGCACATCTGAATCTTTGCTGATGGATCCAGGCCTTTCTCCCCTGCTATCAGTGTGACGGAAGTCTGCAAAGAGCACAGTACTGACCAGGTGGACTGTGCACACACTCACGATGCCTTGCACAGAAGACGGTGAATCCCGGAGTATTTTAGTAATCTGATCGTCAACTCTTACTACACTGGGCAAAAATGTTAATTCTTTTTATCCTTGAATAACAAATTTTTCCCTTTTTCCTAATACCTATGTCTAAAATAAATTAACTATTGTTTCGCAACAATTTTGCTTCTCTGGTCAGGAGAGGGATATTTCAAAATTCTCTGGATTTTCCTATTAGGCATGGTAAGCATGTCAGGGTCACACATATAATCTCAATTCCTATGGATTAGGCAGACATACACTACTAGTGGTTCTAATTTTTGCAGCCCCCAACCCAACAATGGCTGGCCTGCCGACTATTGCTATAGGCAGTTTTACATTCTATCAATAGGGTCCAACCGGGTGAAATATATGCCAAAATAAACACAACAGCCCAACACGTGATTTATTTTGCATGACAATTACAGCATGACAATTTTGCATGACAATTACAATGTGGAAGAAGTATTTATGCTAGTAGGGTGTGGCCTATCTCCAATTATCGATTGCTTCTGCTATTTGGGCTGGCACGGACATGCCGAGTTTCAGAGTCCATCAGATGATATAGCATGCCAAACCGTTTGCAATTAGATCCATAATTAGGCCACTGATATGATATCACTGTCTAGAATTCTCAGCTGGGGCTGAGACTCTTCCCAAGCGAAATATTAAATCGGGTTAACATTCGCCACCAGGCCACTGCAAGCGAGCTACGTGCGGATGACCTATGAGAAACTACACCACAACTTTGGCAAGATGCTTCCGATCATTTTCCTGTTGATAAATAAAGTTACTGACTTAGCAGTTGCTGAAGCAACGTTGACCAGGATTCACTGGTAGCCATATGTGTGTGTGTGTGTGTGTGCGTGTGTGCGTGTGTGCGTGTGTCTGGTGTGCGTGTGTGTGTGTGTGTGTGTGTGTGTGTGTGTGTGTGTGTGTGTGTGTGTGTGTGTGTGTGTGTGTGTGTGTGTGTGTGTGTGCATTAAGCCCTGGATGCCCTTAAGTGTTGCTACATCACCTACAGCAAAGCCTCCTAACACCAACATTGATCCACACCTAAACTGCAGATTATGTTGCAAGAAGGCATTACTTAGCAGGCCATAAGCAAGCACCATTCGTGCCATCACTTGTGAATTCTACGATGCCACATCTTGCCGATGTTAAAAGCAGCTGCCTCTCCCTGGTTGACAATAATCTCGTGATAGGTTATTGCATCGCCGGAAACAGCACCACCCTTGGTGTCGGTAAATCAGAGGACACATGCGACGTCGTCCTAACAACGAGGTTGAGTTATCGAGCAGGATAACTGTCCCTTGTATATTGTTACCCTCTCTCCACCCATCTACAGCACCTCACACGTTTGGCAACTTTGTGGTCGAACTAAGCCGTTTGGCCTCACCTTGGCTTTTATGTCTGGAACCATTAGCAACTAGCTATCTATCTGATGCTTACAGATGTCATAGCATCATCACAAGCTATACCTAATAATGAGCTTAAAAGTGACTTGATTGGCCGCTACATGATCACATTACCACTTATTCCATTTTCTTCAGATCGTGGATTTCTGGAACAAATCTAAGGAGAATATTTCCTCAGTGGCTGGCACCTTCAGTACAATGACAGCTTCACTTGCTGAAGCACAGGGGGAAGATCTGAGTCCTTTAAATACTTCAGAAGATTCACATCCTCATTTAAATACAGAAGAAATGTTAGTGTCTATAGGAAATACAGGAGAGCAGCTGTTGCCCCTGGAGCCTTCGGGAGTGCAAGAGCCATTGGTAGTGTCGGTTTAGGAAGCTGGTCAAGGTTTAGGCAGCTCATCACGGTTTAGGCAGCTCATCACGGCTTAGAAAGCCCATCACGGTTCAGAAAGCCCATAGCAGTTTAGGCAGCCTATCACGGTTTAGGCAGCTGATTACTCAGGTGCAAAAACAGTGCAGAAAGAGCAAACTGGCATAGAAATCGGGCCGGGAGCATCACCGGAATACAGTCCGAGCTTGACAACCACGAGCCGTGGCAGCGGCTGCATCGAGGCTCTTGTGACTGCCGTGCCAAAAGGACATACCAGTAGGACATTGTGGGCGTCCGGCAGGCCGTCAGCTGTCATGTGGTCAGGGTTGGCCGTGCCGGCGCTGATAAATGACAGTGCCAGGTCGGCGTCATGAATCGTCGTCTGCAGCGTCAAAGTGCCAGACCAAGCGATCATTCGGAGCCCTTCCATTTCCTTCTAGCCCAGGCCACCGGTCGGGCACAAGCTGGCATCCTCAAGAAACCGAAGGGGGTCCTCACCTGCGGCATACTCTTTGCAGTCTGCATGGCCTTCTCCTTGACGCTAATGACCGCCTGCTTATGTGAGTCATAGTCGTTCTTAAGCCTTGTGATGCAGAGCTGCACGTAGCTTCCGAACGTCTGGTTTCCGCTTAACTGCCCAGTGCTGTTGGCACCTGTAGCTTCACCGAGACCTGAAAAGACAGCAGGACATGGGCATGTGACAGAAGTAAGCAACGTCACACAAGTAAGCCACGCCGTACGAGTAAAGCAGAATGGAGGAAGGGGAGTTGAGATAACAGCTGTTGCCGTACACTGCAGTTGAGCATCAGTCTCATTCCAGTCTGCCATGTTGTTATCCATGCTGTCAATGACGGCAGCCATGGTGTTGAAGACTTTAACCAGATCATTGCCGGCAATGTAGTTCTGCATGGCCCCGGTGCCAAGGCGAACGCTCTCCATCAGATCACTGAGGCTGCTTGATGAAGGTGGACGAACCTGATAAAGAAGACGCAGAAGATAGGGTGAGCCCGGCCGAGGCGAGGGAGGCAGGGGAGAGCAGAGACAGGGGAGTGCCGAGGCAGAAGCGGCGACCGTGAGCTGCAGCACCATAGCACGGCTGCCTGTGCACCTTGCCAATGCATCTCATTCTATAATAATAATAATAATATTAATATTAATACACTTGATAAAGCGCCCTCAGAGAACTCAATCTCTTTCTAGGCGCTTTACATTTGCTGCAAAGGAAACACGATCGATTGGGAGTGGCATCATGCTTGACAAGCAACATGAATAACATGGTTAGGGGTGACATGCACAGGGTCAGCATGCCACTCTACGAAAGGTACCGAATGTTTACAAGCAGCAAAGGCAGGTTAACTCCAGCACCAGCACCGACTGCAATAGAGCAGGCTCCATCTGACCAAGTCATGACAAAGTGCTAACATGCTGACAGCAACAGGTGCTGCTTGTACGGGCGAAGGAAATCGAAATCCTTGCAGCAGTGGGTTTGCGGCTGGAGGTGGTAATGGCAGTGGTGGAAGAGGGAGCGAAAGGCAAGTGTCCCAGCTAGCCAACAACATCCACCGAGACTTGACACGCCCCCTGCCCACAAATACACGTCAGGCATTCTGGGTCACTTGACCTTCGTTAGCTCTGGGAGCCTGGAGCAAAGTCTGGCAAGCGTAGAGGCAAAGCACGCCTTCTGCCCACCAGGCGAGCCACGTGACGAATCCAGCCACTGCTGCAATCGAGCCTGGCATTCAGCTGCCCCCACCACTGCCCTCTTACTGCAGCCGTGCAGCAAAGTCGCCCACTGAGCACATGCCCAGAAAGCAGCCGTTTACAGCGAGGCATGCTGACAGGCTGAAAGGGGAAACACAAGCTAAAGCATAGCAATAAAAAAGTCGGAATAAAAGAGGCCACCTACCTGCACTGTGGTGACAAGGTTGGTCCAGGCCCCCAGGCTGTCATAGCAGCGTATTAATATGTACATCGTGTAGTCGACTCCGACACCTTCGGGCAGTATGCTGCCTGACCCTGGTATCGATGGACTGTTTACTGCAAAAACGAAGAACTACAGCTTTACAAAGAACACAAGGCTGTATAGCCCTACCCACAGTGCACCAACAGTGCACATGCAGTGCAACCTAATACACAAGCACACGTGCTCAAGCATTTGCGCAGAAGCTTATGAATCGAGGTTTCATAAGCGTGGCATGGCATATGCTGCTGGGTTTACAGTGACAAGGATGCTAGAGATCACTGTCATTGCCTGGAACAGTCTGGACATTGCCAGAAATTTTACACAAGCTAGATTTAACCTTGTGAGTGTGTCTAAAAAAGTACTTTTCTTTACTAATTGTAAAGAAAGATACCTTGTATCTAAGCCGCACAAATGTTTGCTATTGAGATACATACATCACAGATGCCAATTCAAGGATCGTTCTTCCGCTGGTCGGCTAGGAAGCTCTGCCAGCGCTGCAGCAGCTGGCAACTGCAACACTGAAGCCTTTGGAGTGCTGAGCCAGATATTGAGCCAACCCATCATGGGGGGCAACAAACTCCTTTTGCAGTAAGCGAATGTGCAACTGTAGACATGACATCTGCCGGATGTGATAACTAAATACCAAAATTTCACTCTCAAAAAACTATATTTCCGTTGTTTGCCTTTCCAAGAACTTACAGTAGTTCGACGATTCCCTGGCAGCTCCTCCAGATGAGTCCAACAATGGGAGGGGAGATGCTTGCCCTCATGCCTAGACATAAGTGACCGAACCAGGAACAACGGTGGAATCATTGAAGTGAAACAATCTGCAGCCTACTGGCAAGATATTGTAAGCACAAATGTGTTCAACAGCGATGACATAGATGCTGTCCGCACGATCATACATTTCTTGCCCTACAGCTAACCCTCCATCCGGCCTATCCTCACTAGTCGAGTGTTACTACACGACCTTTGCCGATGTTCAGGATTAGCTTGCCCCTCTGAGTAAGCACATTGTACGATCTCGCCCAGATGGCATTTACCTTTGCGATATACACTGAACTACGTGGATCTACTAAGTGCAAACTTGATAACCCTTACAAAAGAGCTTGACTAGCTATGGGCTGACTGGCCTACAATGACTACTGTAGATCATACCAATGTGTCCTAGCCAAAGTTAAGTCCAGCTTCTATACAAAATACATTGTTAAACCTCAGATGCACGATCTGAAAATGCAGATGATGTCGACCATCAAACATTTTCTTGATAGGCTTGGGTTGGCACCTTACCTAGCGATCTTTCTGGCGATGGAGCAGATCACTACACAAGCTTCTCTGTGAGCAAGATAGATAGGATCAGAGAGTTCATCTCTAAATGAGAACATTCTACTACTGGGCTCCTCTTTCCTCGGTAACCAGCCTACCGCTGGAGTCCTCTCCCTCGATTCCTTGCAGCACCTCTACGTCTACATTCAAGCCTGCCTCTGATAAAAAAAATCTCATCCCTAAGTTGATTGCTCAGTCTAAAAAGGCAACCAGCTTTCTAGAACCTATGCCTGTGGCTCTTCTTATGCAATGCAACGATCTGCTTCTGCCATGTACTGTTGCAGTGACAGCTACAAAGCAGCAACTTGTGGTGGCTGACAAAGCATCTGGGCATGGCCCGAACGAGCCAACCTCGTGCAGTGGCTATTCAGTCCACCAGTCAGTTTGGCCTGCTACTGCTATTAATAAGGAGTGGGCCCGCCCAGTACCATGGACGTGATACATCAGGCCGGCCGCCGTACGACAGCAACACATGCTCTCTAGAGCTACTGCTATGCACTCTGTTCCTGATTAAAACTTGATACTTTAAAATGTGTATTTCTTAGCAGTATTTTGCCCTAAGAATATAACATGTACAATTATCATCATTAATATGTCCTTAGCCTAAAGTTGTTTCCCTCCATCATTCAAAAGGCAATTATTGAGGTACACGTTTAGAAACTGTTGACAGTCTCCCTACTGTCGTTGCTATCAAGATACTGAAATCAGTACAGGCAGATCCAATAAACTCTTTTATTCAAAGCTTCAAACCTAGCCAATACTTTTCAGTCAGGCTTCAGAGCTAACCACTCTGCAGAGTACGCATCCCTACAAGTGCATAACGACCATCTCAGGAATGCAGACTCGGGTGTAATTTCTCTGAATGTTTTGCTTAATCTGTTGACAGCATTTGATATTATGGATCGCCAAGTCCTTCTCGAGCGCCTCTTATTTCACATGGGCATCACTGGCACTCAACTATAGCTGTTAACGTCGTATCTCAATGGGAGACTCCAGAGCATCGATATCAAGTGGCAACAGTAACTCAAAGAGTGCCTTTTAAAAGACCCCAAGGCTCTTGTAGCGCCCTGCTGGCCTTGGCTGAATTTTAGCACGATCAAGAGCTGTTCGGAGGCGGGCTAGAACTCCTTTGTCCTGGAGCAGTGAGCCAGAGAGGAGCGTCAGTGCGGTTAGAGAGGAAGCACTTAAGAGCAAGCCAGGTAGCTCGGAGACGAGCGGTGGCAACTCGGCCTTTAGAATTGGTCCGATACCCACGGAAGCTTCTGGTGGATGTTGGCTGACCTGTCAACCTCTGCCTTCACTCGGTCCAAGAAAGAATCATCTGGAACCCATTTGCCATTCAAGCTGGACAGAGGTGCCCTTCCAGTGGCCTGGGGATGGTATTAATTCCTTGCCATAATGGGCCAAGGTGTCGGGCCCAATACCACTAAGCTCTTGCCCCATTGTCTCAGCTAGGTATTTAAGAGTCGAGCGACGCTCGCTCTTGGTCTTTGGTCACTTCTGGTCTTTTGGTCTTCTGTCCGGCTCTGCGCTTCGACGCTGTCGGACTCGTTTCTCTGAAAGCGAGGGAGGAGGGTGGGTTGTCCGCCGACGATGGACGGAAGAGGACAAGACAGCGCTAGGAGGATTCACCGAATACAGTCGTATCGTGCCCGAGCTGGCATTCTGTGTTTCTTTTGTATTTGGTGTGTGCGCTAGCACGCGGTCTCGGCATAGGGATTTGCCGGTGCGAGCTAGGCGTAGTTGGCGTGTGTGGAGCCCTAGTTCTCCGGTTAGGGTTTAGGCTCCAGTTTGAGCTCCGTCTATTTGGGTCGTTCCCCAGTATAGATGTAAGTAGCGTAAGTGTGGAGACGTGTTTCCTCCGCAGGAGTGCTTGAGTTGGCATGTGTGGAGTATTCCTGTCGCATTGGCGGAAACTGAGTTCTAGTTCTCCGGTTAGGGTTTAGACTCTGGCTCGCGCTCAGTGTGGGGAAGTATTCCCTCCGGAAGAGTTTTGGTGCTGTTGAGAAAGTGCGAGGAGTGTGGAGATAAGGTTGAACTAGATCCGCAGTGACTTTGTGTGCTTGCGAATAAAGTTCAGTAAAATCCCCAATTTGTGTCGCGCTTTCCAATTCACGCCGAGGACTCACGACCCCCTTTAGTAACGGTAAGCAGGTCGGCTCTAGAAACGCTCGTTTCGTGGCGGCCAGCTTATTGCGCGTAGGCGCGCACCGAACGGCAGTAGGCGCAAGGCTAGCGGCAGGTCAAGCCTACCCCGCCGAGCCTTCGGCGTTACACTCTGTGCTTGGTCAGCTTGTTTTCATAACATATATTCTCTCTCTCTGTCTTTCTATCTCGCAAATATAATCAAAAAGCACAATCTAGGCTCTCATACATATGCAGATGACACACAGCCTTATCAGTGCTTTGATCACGTCCTGCCTAACAGCACGTCAAACTCTCAAATCCCTTTCGGCGTGTATTGCTGACATTTGCCTTGGATAGCACCAAACTTTCTCAAATTAAATGACAATAAAACCAACTTGATAGTTATCGGAAAACCTAGTATGACTAAGAAATTGTAAAACGGTTCCAACTGGGCTCCGTTAGCATATATCCTGTAGAGTCTACATGCGCTCGAGTGTCCTGTTCCAAAGTGACCTTTCCCTAGCCGACCACGTCAGCTTCGAAGTCAAGTCTTCCTACTCTCGGCTAAGTAACATGGCACAACATTTTGGCATGCTCAGACCAGGATACCACAGCCAAGTTGGTCTGTGCACTTGTAGCATCCCGTCTCGACTTCTATAACTCACTCCAGTCCATGCAATAAGGCGCTTGAAGTTGGTGTAAAACTCTGCAGTTAGGCTTGTCTGTAGTGAGCATTGCAGCTGCCTCATTACGAGTTCTCGCCGACTTGCACTGGCTACTCCATCGAGCATCACATCGACTTCAAGGTTTTTGTCACTCATTCTAATAGCCTTTCGTTCTCGTGCTCTAGCCTACGTCTCAGAGCTACTCCTTAACCAAACTAGGCATCGTGTCACCCACTCGGCAGACTCAAATCGTTTATCCAAGCCTCGAAATAAACTCAAATTCTTTAGAGACTGCGCCTTTAGTTGGTATGCTACCAAAGCCTGGAACTCACACCCAACTGATGTTTCGACATTCCCTTACTCGACAACTTAAAAAAGAAGCTAAAAATGCATCTATTTCTCACAGCATTTGCTGGGTCCTTGTGATTAATCCTTTGTATTCTAGTGCGTGCTGACATTTTGCATGCTGCCACCAACCACACTATGCATGTTGATACGTGCATGTTACCACTAACCAGGTTATGCATGTTGACAAAGTGCATTAAACTACTAACCATATGATCATGACTTCTTTAGAGCACGTGTCAAGTGCTTAGAAAGAGATCAAATGCTCTGAGGGCACTATGCAAATGTATTACTATTGTTATTACTACGCTGGCTGACAAGCCTCAGTGCACAGCAGCCAATAGCTACCAGCTACCGTACCGAATCGATGAATGGCAATACCAGAATCTTTAAGAAAACGTGTCACTTCCTCTCTCTCTCTCTCCCTCTCTCTCTCTCTCTCTCTCTCTCTCCCTCTCTCTCTCTCTCTCTCTCTCTCTCTCTCTCTCTCTCTCTCTCTCTCTCTCTCTCTCTCTCTCTCTCTCTCTCTCTCTCTCTCTCTCTCTCTCTGTGTGTGTCTGCGACTCATTCTTTCTTCTTTAATCTGGCTCTCTCACTACTTGATCGAACCTCCCTATCTCTCACTATCTCTTCCTATCTCATTTTGCCTTGTCTCTATACCCCACCCTCTCTCCGGGACCAGAAAGAATGCTTGGGTTGAGATCGTATTCGAAGCAATATAACTGGCCCAAAAAAGCATCACGGCAACTCCAAGCGATGGAGCTCAAGGTTGTGTACCAGTGTCTTGCCGCCATTAGTTCCCGTCCCCACATTAATTGGAAATTGTTGGCTATCGGTATTTCAGTATCTACACACTCAAAGTTGGTAACTCACGGTCAGGTTCTGTCCCTACCTGCATAACATAGTCACATTTGCGCGGCTAGTTTATGAAAGTTCCGCTCAGCTTCTCTCTTCGCTCCGGCAACTTCCTGCTTTCGTTTCCTTAGAGGGTGCTTTGTGTGCTTGCTTACTTCCGTATGACTCAGTAAGAAACACCAAACAGCAGTTCTAGAAACCAGCGACCCCTAGAGTCTCCTAGTGTGCTTGCATATGCTGGCCTATGCATGACACTCGCGTGCTCCTGCATGATTGTTTAAGCATGAAACCATGCATGTAATTAGCGCTTGGTTGTTTGTCGCTTTCTATAATACTGACCTGCAAAGAACCCGTATAGAGACTCTGTTCTCTTAGGGCACTATTCAAACGACTTGTTGTTCTTATTATTGTTGTTGTAAGTCAACTACATACCTCCTGCTGCCAGCACCTTGAAGTCATCAAAGTCAGGTGAGGCTGCAGAAGCATTAAAGGTCGTTGACACTCCAATCATGTAGGTCAATGGCAAATCCTTATCGTAGAACGGAGTGTCACATTTCGTATTAAAAAATGTCTCCAGAGCAGTACCATTCGCCGGGTATACAGTACAGTTACCCAGCTTCGGCGAATCGTTTATCACAAAACTTTTGTAGTTCCTTCCTGAAACAAAGTAAAAGCTCTCCAGCAGCTCCACCAAAGCTACAGCTGGATACCCCACAGCCTAATCGGGCAACTCGAAAGCCATCCAGCATTTCTTGCTGAAGAGCAGATAACCGACTAAAATCTGCCAGCTGTCTCGCCATCTCCCAAGGGTGCCTGGGCAGATGCCTTGCCCTCAGGGCAGGCGAAAAAATTGCCATGCATAGTAGCCATCTGAGGATCGCAACTTGCCGTAATTCGATGCGTTGCCGCCCACTCGGTAGGCGCTGACTTCGAGAAAGAAGTAAGAACCGTTGGCGTCAGAAGGGTGGAAAGTGAATGCGTCGATCGCTATGTTGGATGACTCGATGCCGGTCGTGTTCAGTGGAGCCCACTCACTCAGAGGCATGGGCAGGGCTTGCTGGTAATCGCTGCCGTTCTTGTTCACCAGAAGCCTCCAGCTAAAACGCATCGTCGTCCACTTGCTGGCACCCGCTGCATCCTGCCACCACCACTCCCACCCTCGCTGAAGCGCCACAGTCGCAGCCGCATGACATTGGGGAAAGGGAGGCGGCTGGCCAGGGAAGTGAGCTGGACTACTACTGAGTGATCACATCACAGCAGGCGATGGGCACCTGACAAGCCGGCGGCATCGATACAATCAGGCGAGCAGGCCAAGGCAGGCAGAAAACCTCTCCCAGAGAACTGCAGCACTAGGCCAAAGTCTGGTGCAAGAAGTGGAGACAACAGCCAAAAACACATGCATGACAGCCGTGCAGTCTCTGGGCCGAGTGTAACATGCAATTGGCAGTGGAGGTGCCACCGAGGTGAATGCAAGAGCGAGTGAGAGAGCACTGGGCAGCACGGCACAAATCAGGCTGCCCAATTTCAATACAGGCAGCAAGGAGCCGAAGAGGCGCTGGGTCAAATGACATCAGAGTGCTCGCTGGGGTCACGTATCACGTGTTACATGCAATGCAGGTTCGAGCTCAGACAGAATATTAGCATTGGCTATTAGCTTCAACCTCAACCTTCGACCTCACGGGTGCAGCTCGGGTTTTATTCGAAATCCACCCGAAAAGCCTGCATGGTACTTTTAAAAGCTTGCTATTCTCCATTTTGAAGAGCCAGAGGTGCAGCGACAGTTTTCCTATGCTCGACTACAGCCGACGTCATGTAATTCTAGAATCTGTTCACAGCAGCAACTGTGCCCATACCATGCCTCGTGTTTTCTTTGGCTTTAAATACATGCATGACCTGGATTGCTCAAAGTTATAACTACATTAAACTGACCGCTTAGCCTCGATTTAGCTCAGTGGTCGTTTGCTGTGGCCGTTTTTAGCCAGTTGCTCTCCGTGGATCCGGCGCCATAATACGAGGTGCTGCTGGAATTTTGGAAATCTTGTACGAATAGGTAAAACTCCCCGATCATTATTTTGCTGGTGTTTGTATGTTTCTCAGTTTGCCTAGAACAGATTACCATAATGTTAGCGTGGATGTTAAGTGCTCTTATATTTGGCCTTTCTGTTTTCAAAACTCTGTGAGTACCAGTAATGGACCTAGCGATTCCTACTGCATTCAATGAGGTCAGTAGTGACCTCGTTCTGAAGTTCATATCCCAATCAAAGAAGGTAGCTAGTTCTCTGGGCCCTATTCCCACTGTCCTGCTTCTACGATGCAGTGATCTGCTGCTGCTGCCATGCATAACTAACATATTAAATATGTCATTAGCCTCAAGTCGTGTTTCAATACATTTTAAAAAGACTGTAGTCGGGCCACTGATCAAGAAAGCAACACTAAACCAAGACAAGTTTGAGTAACTTATACCCAGTCTCCCTTCTACCGATCATATCAAAGACGAGTCCTGGCAGACCAGCTGAACTCCTATATTGAAACTTCAAACCTTACTAGTAAGTTCGAGTCTGGTTTTAGAGCTAATCACTCCACAGATTCAGCATTGTTTCGGCTGTACAATGACCAACTTAGGAATGCAGAAATGGGTAGATATCTCTGCTTGCTTTGTTCGATCTTTCAGCAACTTTTGATACTATTGATCACCGAGTCCTTCTTGAGCGCCTCTCACCTCGCCTGGGCTTCTCTGGAACTGCATTGCAATGGTTTAGGTCTTACTTCAGTGGGAGACTCCACAGAGTATTGATGTGAATGAACAAAGATCATCTTAGGAGCCCTGAAATATGGGGTACCTCGGGGTTCTGTGCTTGGTCCAGTTCTATTCACGGGTTAAACTCTCTCTCTCTGTCTCGCCGATGTGATTGCCAGGCAATATCTAGGCTTTCACTTATATGTGGATGACACTCAGTTGTACCTTTGCTTTGATCCCTCCCAGCGATCCATCACATCAAATTTTCTCAACTCCCTTGCTGCTTGTATTGAAGACATCCGCAGATGGATGGCAGCAAACTTTCTTAAATTGACTGGTAATAAAACCAACTTACTAGTTATGAGCAAACCAAGTGTGAATCAGAAATCGAAAAGGTTGATGCTCACAATCGGCTCTGCCAGCAACACTCCTGTTGAATCTGGACCAAATCTAGGTGTCATGTTCCAAAGTGACCTTTCTTTAGACGACCACGTGATCTCCAAAGTAAAATCTGCCTACTTTCAGCTACATAACATTGCTAAAATTTGGGCTTGTTTAGACAGGGATACTACATCTAAATTGGTCCATGCATTTGTGACATCCCGTCTTGACTTCTGAAACTTACTGCTTGCTGGTCTAAAGGCCTGTGCAATCAGATACTTGCAGCTGGTGCAAAGCTTGCAGCTAGACTTGTCTGTGGTGAGAGGCACAATTGCCACATCACACCACTTCTTGCCGACCTGCTCTGACTTCCAGTCAAGCAACGCATCGACTTCAAGGTTTTGTCACTCACTTTTAGGTCCCTTCATTCTTTGGCTCCAGCCCACCTATCAGATCTACTCCCCAACCAGGCTAAGCATCGTACCACCAGGTTTTTGTAATTAAATTGTTTACCCATACCTCGTACAAACTCTCAGATCCTTTAGAGACCATGCCTTTAGTTTGTATGCGCCCAAAGCCTGGAACTCACTCCCGACTTGCGTCAAGAAATCTCCTGACTTGTCCACATTTAAAAAGAAACTAGAAACGCATCTATTTATCACAGTATTTAGTGGGTCCCTGTGATTCGTCCTTTACGTGCATATGCGTGCTGACACTGTGCATGCTGCCACTAACCATACATGACTTACATGCTGACCTTGTGCATGTCACTCCTAACCATGTTAATCTTGTTCTTTATTGAGCATGATACCAGCAACCGTTCGATCGTGCTTCCTTGCAGAAAATGTAAAGTGCCTGGTAAGATATTGAGCTCCCTGAGGGCACCATATCAAATGTTTTATTATTGTTATTAACTACAACTACTCTCCTGCTGCCGACTATGGCAGATCCTTTCTAGCCGTCCTGAGCTGCTACTTCCATGGTAGTCACTACCTCAACCGCTCTTATGCTTCCCACTTTCTCTTTGTTGCGTGACATAAAGATGAAGTCTGTTGGCTACGAATGAGTACCAAAAGCCGCTTAGGCTCCGAGTGCGATATATAAACTCTCCTGCACAACATCCACATAGTGTTTGTGGCTTGGTGGAGTTAGAGACGAGTATATGTATATACAAGCATACCAGTCGCAGACAACAATGAGAACAACAAGTAGCACATGAAGACACTCTGTGCCACACGGACGAAGCTCAACAGAAACAGCGCATGTGACAAAGTCTACAACAGGAAGATATGGAGGAAGCCCAAGAACTTTGTACTGTCAAGGTCAACGAATGCATCTCTTATGAAAAGGTCAAAAACAGAAAGAAACTTGAGGCAAGATTAGAGCACTTCTCGACCAAGGTCGTAATATGGAGTCCTTGCCCTACAATAGGCTAAGCTCATCAGCTAGGCTGGGCTTACCACCAGATCAGCAGACTGTCAAGACTTGCATTGCCATGCAACACTGAAATTCCCGTGATCTTCCATGGACATAAGTTAGCATGTCATAATATAATTAAAAATATAATTCATTTATATAGCGCCCCAAGGGAACTTAATTTCTATTCAGGCGCTTCACATATGCCTCGGGGCTCGAGCCCACGACCTCAGTCGGGGCGAGCACCTTAACCGCTGGACCAAACCAGCTCGGCATAATAATCTATGGTTTAGCCCATATGAACTGGACATCTGTGTCGATACACAGTCTATTGTACATAAGACTTTCAGGTGCACAGGAGTTGTACACTATCGTAGGTGGCAAACATGAAGCCCGGCTGTGACTATCAAATATACAGTTCTATGCAAAAACACGGACTTTTTATCAATTTATGGCATTGTTGATAGATGCCTGCACTGTTACTACTTACATAATTGCACTTATCGATGTGAAATCGATTATCGATGAGAAAGTCAATGCGAATCTTGTTAGCCATGCTTCGAGGGACGAGCTCTAACTTTAAACTGTTAACTCTAAGCTGTATACGTCTACTGAGGCTAGCACCTGCTGCTACATGCGATGTGTTTGTGGTAGAGAACTTAAATTCATGAGCCACTTCACTTCACTAGCAACACTATGAAGGTACCCAATTAACGCACATAGCATCCAAATTCAGATTAGTGCTGCAATTTTGCTCACACATCCTACAGTTTTTGCAGCCTACCAGCTAAACGAACAATAGCTTAACAAAATCCCCTTAAACTGCACAAGAAATGATGCCATTGACACAGAAGCTGCAAACCTACATAACAAGATATCAAAGTATTAGCATTTACAAAAAGCCAAGCTTAACCCCATAATGGAGGTGAAATGCTTTGAGACAGCACACCACTACATCAGTCACAGCAATGCCAGGATGATCGATAATCATAACAATAATCCTAATCATCTTGACCATAAGACATTTATATAGCACCTAAAAGAACTGAATCTCCCTTTAGACACTTGACATGTGTTGTAAAGGAAATATGTCGAGTGGTTAGTGATGACATGCTAACTGTCAGCCCGAAAAAAGCACACAGGGGACATTCACACGGACCAAGCAAATACAGTGATGAGCAAGTTAGCTTCTTTTTAACTTCAAGTCAAGGCATGTGGTTACATCGGAGGGGAATGAGTTCCGGGCTTTGGGAGCATGGGAACTAAAGGCCCGGTCTCTGAAGGATTCGAGGCTGGTTCGAGGCTCAGCTATTCGCGGGTGGCCCGATAACGACGGCACTGACAGCCAGCAGTGCAACCTGGTCGAGAACGGCTTGCGTCTCAGTACTACGCACGTGGTCGACCAATGACCTGGCACGAACCTGTATGCATACTCTATTCCCCAGTACGTGTTGGCGATCACACTGGCGTATGCAAGTTTCGCATTGTAGTTGACCGCTGATCCACAGTTGGACGAGCACCTAGCCAAGAACACGAATTGCACGTCAGCCAGCACGCAGCAGGAGCATCAGCAGCAGCAATGCACAGCCACACCAGAGCACACTACCGTACCGTACGCTGATCGGCAGACGGCTCTGGACGTCTCCCTCACCTCACTCACTCACTCACTCACATCTCACTCACTCACTCTGGTGCCCAAAGGCACCAGGAGGAGAGTGAAGATCTGACATCTTCACAGCAATAAAGTCGGCACTTACACGACAGTTATTTGTGGCGGGTCGCCATTGGCCACATCGATCGTTTGGTTGACTTCCAGCAGGTGCGGTCCGTTCGTGATCAAGACCTTTATGAAGATCGTCTCGCCTTCGTAGGCATACCAGAAGTCCTGCATGATCGTGCAGCCCGTCGCGTCGGCCGGATCGTACCGATCGGGCGGAAAGAATCCTGACCGAGGGGCAAAGACGAGCATCAGTCGCAGCAATCGATCGTCGTTGCAGCAGGTCGGGAGCAGAAGCATGCCATGCCACCGCTGCCAGGCACCGATTCTGTGGGGGGGGGGCACTGGCTTGTGCTGACACAGCATCAGACACCCTGCGGTGGCTGCAACACTGGCAAGAATGGATGTCCGAGCCTGCAATCAATCGGCACCCATCCCGATCGGGTAACAATGCATGCAGGTATGCGTCTGCGCATGTGCTTATGTAAGTATCTCTTTCTGCGACTCAAAAAAGTCACCATAGCACACTCAAAGTCTGACCTGCTGTCCTTGCGAATACCGTGGCCAAAGAGGCTCCATCTCAAGCAAATACAAAAAGTGAGGCTAGTGAATTTGCATGGCATCCTCAGAAAACTAAATCTCTTGCTAGGCACTTGACATGTGCTGGAAAATGGGTAGCACGGTCGTCTGCTGCAGCAGCCTCTAACTGCCTGCTCCGACTCTGGCTCACACGCAACGACGGCAGCTCCAACACCTGAGTCACAACAGCGTGAGGCTCCAGCAGCTGGAGCAGAGCAAGCAGAGGCAGAGGCAGCAGAAGCTAACGTGCGCGGGGGGGGGGGGGGGGGGGCACGACAGGGCACCGGTCGGGCACGAGGTCGCACCGGCTTGCTTGGTGCCGGCAAACTTGAAGCAGCCACCAGTGGAGTGGTTGAGCTTGGGATCGGCCAGAGCGCTAGTGTTGCGTGACGGCGGGCACGACGACGTGCCGTTCTTGATCATGGTCGTGTACTTGCTGTCGTACTGGGGCCACGTCTCGCAATAGCGCCGACACATCCAGCGGCATCTGCACGACACGGACGGTGCCGGGCCGTCAGCGCTGCACAGCACTGCACGGCACTGGCGGCAGAAGTTACTGAGCATATCTGGCCCGGCTTGAATGGCAGCCAGCAGTCCTGGCACCTTACTAAGGCATAGAGGCTTCGAAACTATGGCCCCTCCCACAAACACGACGAACAGACGTGCGCTAGTCCTAGCAAATTTTTAAATGGGCACTGAGAGAACTGGCGCAGCCTCGAAGCATGATGACTGCAGAGGCTAGACAAGCCGATGCAAGTATGGCGATTAGAGCAGAGCAAAACGGCCCAATCAAGAACCAATCGATATCGTGTGACATGTTACATGTCAAAGTCCTTGTCCGTGATAAGCCCAAGTCCTCGTGGCAATCTGACTCCAAGGTTCCTTCACATGCTTGCACTGGCCTACCTGTCCGACCACCTTGCTCCTCCAGCATGCTCACTCACCACTTGTTAGTGAGCATCTAGACATCTTGCCGTCCCTTGCTTTATGCCTTTGTGGCGATCGATCCTTGAGCTTGCATACACTAAAAGTTTGGAACTCGCCTCCATCTATGGCCACTATTTGCGACGACCTTGTACCTTTTACATCTCACGTCAAGATGCATTTGCTCGGCTCGGCTCAGCTCAGCTCAGCTCAGCTCAGCTCGGCTCAGCTCTCTCTCCATCCATCAGGGGGCTTCTCTTTTTATTCCGCGTGTGCTCTGCATACAGGTAAACGTTTATTCAGTGCAAGTCATTAGCCATGGGTCTCACTAACCGTCGGCCGCGAGTGTTTTCATTATTGCTTTAGTGCGCTGGCCAAAGCATGATACTAGCTTGCTTTTGCATGCTTGGTACATTGCATGTCGGTGAGCCTTGAGCTTTGATTCTATTGCAGGGAGTTGTAAAGCACTTGGATAGATATTCAGTTCTCTTCGGGTGCTATGCAAAGGAGCTACTATTTATATCATTTGTGTTTAGCATACCTTAGACAGCCAAAGAGGGTCACATGCCCCGACTAGAAGACATCAAGAACAGCTGACTAATCTGCACTTTAGATATAATCTTTTAACGAGGCTGGTAGAGCACATGTTTGTTGGCGAGTGCAAAGCATGGTTATGTCCTAGGCCATTTAGTCTCCACCGCAAGAGGTGAAGGCAAGGTCTGATCAGGACCGATGGGAGAGCATCAGAACCAATGGGGGGAAACAATCGGCTCAGCTACAAGGAGATTTGGCCGTTTGCCAATGCCGACGTTGGGTCATCATGATACAGTCACCCGGCTGTCGGGCGCACATGACCTGTGGCCAGCAGGAGTAGCACCGGTTCTGGGCCGCACATCACTACGAGACGTGGACCAGTCAGCCTCGGCCACTCGATGGCTGCCCAGCAGAGCGCCACTGGCCCGCCCGACTGCACGCTGCCGCTGCCTCGGTTCGAAGTGTCCAGAGACAGTCGGGTACCGAGAAAAGCGCCGAGCGCAGATCGCCACCTGCCGACCACCAAGCGCAGACCGCCGCCTGTAGATCTGCGCTGGCACGGAGGCGACAGTGCCTGCCTTGCGCGGTCTGCAGACGTCGGTCGCTCCTTCAGCACACGAGGTGCGCAAGCGGTGCGCACCCGCTGGTGCCACTGTCGCAGCTCACCTGAAACTTGCCTTGCCGTTCGGATTATCAGGGTCTTCGGTCAACTGGATGGCATCGAACGTCACGCTTGACATGAAACGTCTTCGCTGGTACTCGCCGCCAACGATGCCGCCAACGAGCGGCGTGCTTACTGCAAGGAGGCAAGGCGACAAAGGATGTGTGCGCTGCCAGCTTATAGCATGCCGTTACGCTCCCGTGTCCCAGAGCTGCTCAGTGGACCGACTCCAGGTGCCCTCAAATGAGCCTTTTAAAGCGCACTACCGATAGCTGCCAGCGACCACCTCGAAATTGAGTCTGCTGTTCCACGAACACGAACTGAGTAGCAGGCCACGGCATCCCCCACCCAACGAACGAACTAGACCAGTCTCGCTCGTTCGGGCAATAGTGAGTTCGGCTCTCGGCGGGCGTGGCTAGGAAGTTCGAAATTCTGCACAAAAGAAAGGTCACTCCAAAAGAAAGGTCACTCCAAAACTTTCTCCGTTCCATTGTGAGAGGTCAATCTCGGCCACATCTAAACTTTCCCTCACGGCCGTTTGCTGCCGACAGTGCATATACTGTGGTACGCCACCATCAGCACGCCACGAAGCCACCCGAAGCTTCGGCTGTCAGTCAATCGTTCGTCTGCTGTTTGTCACTTGCTACAACGTCCTTCCAGTCGGTCTGAGGAGGCAATATCTTGGTGCTCTGCTGCAGCTGCTACCGAGGCCAATGGTGGCACCACAGACGTAGGCTGCCGGCTGTTACTGGAAGCTCAGCAGTTGTGATCATCAGCAGCAGCAGCAGCTTACTGTGGGAGCACTATGAATCCATCACCGGTTGAACTGACCAGCACGGTCTAATTTAGGAGCACCGGTAAAGAGGGAGGGGCTACTAGAAGGCAAAGCAGCCCCTCCTCCCTACGACTTGACGAGGGGAATGGGGTTCTGGGGCAGCTCAGCAGCAAATCGTGTGGGCCACCCAGACGTTACACGGAGCTGCTATTGGCTAAGGTCGGACTAGGTGAGAAATCAGCCATCCTTTTCAAAAGTGCCACCCCCTTAAAATCACCTTGGCCACTTCCTGTCGATGAGGGCTGCTGGCCACCGTGCTCCAAACTTGCAGCCAGTGCATTGCTGGCCGTCTGCCCAAGGGCACCGGCTAGGCGTACAGAATGCCAGCAGGCCTGCCATGGGCATGTGGGTCGCGGTTCACACCGATGCACCGACGTGTCATTAGCAGCTGCTGGCCATCAACGTATCTGGTCGCCAAAGTGGATGACTTCAAAGGTCAGCAAGTGGCAAGCAGCAATGCGAGGCTAACCGACAACACCCAACCTTAAGACCAAACAGCCTCCCCCCCACCGTCGGAAGTATGATTGCAAACCCGAGACGTATAAACCAACGAGGCGATTTGTTGCAGTATTATGGCTGGCGGCTGTGGCAGCAGTAGAGGAACCATGTTTCTCCATCAGCGATATGCAAGTGCTTTAAATCTCGAACCATAATCGTGAGCCTGACGTTGAGCGGCCCACTAACAAGTGGGTTAGAAAGCGGCTTCCGCAGCAAGATTTGCAAGCCGGCACGGTGCACCATCAGCTGCCGAATGTCGAAGCAGCTGGTAGCGAATAAGGACACTTTATCTCCTGGACCAGACGGCTATTTCAAAATTCCGAAGCAGTGTCATTGGCTGGCAGCAACAAGCAGCAAACCTACTGCCGCCCGCCCACCCCCGTCCTTCAGCACTCCTCAGGCTCCTTGAGGTCCAGACGTGGATCTGAGATGAACAGCACACGATGCCTTACAGCCACCGGCGGTGGGCACAGCAGTAGGGCAGCCCCAGCCCTTCTGCCACCTCAGGAAAACAGAGGGCACAAGCCGAGTTGGCCGCAGCAGTGCAGCCTACGTACTGACGAAAACCCTGACAGAGTCGCTCGAAGTCAGGCCGATCTCGGTGAACATGGTGACGTTCAACTCGAACCTGTAGAGGCCATAGTCGAGACTCAGCGCCGGGATGACCAGCTGCCGTGGAGAGGGCGTGCTGAACACACTCATGTCGCCAATGTATGGTGTCTCTTCGCCTGTAGTCGCATTCACCACATAGATCTAGACGGAGGAGGCATGGCAGCCTGCTCAGGCAATCACCACCGAGCAGCCTGCTAGGTGAGGGGAGCAAGAACGATTGACACTCTTTGATACAGAAGCTGGATGCAAACAGACATCGCTAGCATACAAGACGTCCAACGAAGGTCTTGGCGAACAGTCTCTACTTTAGTCCCAGGAGTAATTAAGCCAAGAAACAAGCTGTGGCAATGCCTCTCGCTTTTGTGATATACCGACCTCCTTCTGGCTGTCTAAACTTGTTTATAGAGGAGTTTTCAGGGCTCCTCGCTAAAATATGTGTGTGTGACAGGCCGTTACTGATTGCTGGAGACTTCAGTATTTACGTTGACAACCTTAGCAACAGCCAGGTCTGCTCATTTCTTGACTCTCTGGAGAATTTTGGTTTGGTCCAACACGTTAATCATACCACCCACGTCGGTGGTCATATTCTAGATCTCGTGATCACCAATGATGTCCTCCCTACTGACCTTATGGTGTGCCCACTGACCCTCTCAGACCATTGTTAAGTCTCACTTACTGTTCCTGCTCCCTTGTACATACAGGGTAATGTCGAACTTGTCAAGCGACGTAACTTATAAAGCATCGACATAGACAATTTTTTTAATCTGTTTGTGGTGCAGGTCTTCTTGATCTGCATTCAGACTCGACCGGCAGAATCGATACCCTCACTGGTGCCTTGAACATGACACTCAGTAGTGCTCTTGACAAGCATGCTCCCGTTCATTCTATCAGTGTACACAGTCGCAGAGATTCCTTTCAATTTACAAAAAAGATGGGCCGGGTTAAGCACAGGCTTGAACGTCGTTTCAAGAAATCGGGGTCTGATGCAGATCTATTCAATTTCATCAAAGACTTCATTCGAGTTTACAACCGGAAGCTTAAAAAGGCCAGGGCTTCAATTTTCACTCGAAAACTTAATTTACTGCGAGCCGGACCCTAAACAGATTTATAAGACAGCAAACCTTTTATTGGCCAATGCTGAGAGATCAAACTCTCCAGATATTAAGGGCTCAGCCGAAAAGTTTTCAGCCTTCTTTACTGTAAAAAGTGTGCACATTCGTGCCACCATAAGGCCCTCTCCGACTAAAGCAATTGCGGAACCACAGCCTGTGACCTTCTTTAAAAGATTTTCGGGGGGTTTCTGCATGCGATGCAGCAACCTTAAAAAGGTCTAGCAAAAAGAGCTCGTCTCCTGAAGACCCTATATCATCATCTCTGTGGTCTTTACTGGCAGACCAACTTAGCCCTGCCATAACCGAGATTTGTAATGCTTCTTTGGGAAAAGGGGTCGTCCCCAAATCCTTCAAATCGGCAATCGTTAGACTACTACTTAAGAGTCTGGATTAGATACAGAGATCCTTGCAAACTATCGCCCAGTTTCCCTTCTTCCTTTCTTTTCAAAGATTCTTGAAAAAATTGTTGCTAAGCAGCTGGTTGAACATATGGAAAAGAATGATATGTCAGAGACATTTCAATCGGGGTTCAAGAGGCCGCACTCCACTGAAACTGCTCTCCTCCGTGTTAACAATGACATTCTACGTGGCAACGATGACGGGAATGCCACTGCCCTAGCTCTGCTAGATCTGCCAGCTGCCTTCGACACCATTGATCACGATGTTCGACTTGAACGATTGAGAACAACGATCGGTCTGGCAGACGAGGCACTGGCGTGATTTAAATCGTACTTGTCTGATCGTGTTCAATCCGTGTCGTATCGAGGTCATTTCTCACACACGAGACCGGTCACCTGTGGAACCCTCGAGGGTCTGTACTCGGTCCCTTGCTATTCTCCATTTATACTCAACCTCTGGGAAAGTGATTAAGGCCCACGGAATAGGATATCACTTTTATGCTGACGATACTCAGCTGTATTTGCCATACAAACCGTCGGAATCTGCTGCAGCAACTGAGAAACTAAATGCTTGCTTTGCCGACATTCGATCCTGGATGTCGGAAAACTTCTTGAAATTAAATGACGATAAAACCGAACTGATGCTCACAGGACACCCTAAGCATGTGGCTGGATTAAAAGGCTTTGCTCTTCTAATAGGTGATGCTGTTGTGCGACCATCACCACGAGCTCGAAATTTAGGTGTCGTTTTCGACAGCTGCCTCCATTTTAAAAGCTTCATTCAGAAGACTGTTTCTACAGCTAGCCATCACGTCCGATCCCTATCCAAGATTAGGAGCTGTCTTCCACAGTGGCTTGCAAACAATTTAACTAGCTCCTTAGTTCTGTCTCGGCTTGATTATTGCAATTCCCTACTGGCTGGGCTACTAAAAAAAGGGATTAGGCCACTGCAGCTGACTATGAATATGGCTGCAAGGCTAGTCTTAAAGTCCCAGAAGTTTGAGCACGTGTCTCCTTTGCTAAAAGAGCCAAGATGAATGCCGGTTGACCAATGGATTCAGAGCAAGGTTCTTATGCTGACCCACAATGCCCGTCACGGCTTGGCTCTTTCGTACCTAGCTGAACTGCTGCATCAGTATCAGCCTGCTGGCGCCCTCAGGTCCTGTGTGGACAATAAATTAGCTGTCCCATTCCTCCACTTAAAGACAGTTGGCGACAGAAGCTTTAGCTCTGCAGGTCCTAGACTGTGGAACTCGCTTTCACAATTCTTAAGCAATGACAACTACTGCCCTGCTGCCAACTATGGCTCATCCTTTTCAGCGTTCCTGAGCTGCTACTTCCATGCTACTCACTGCCTCAACTGCTCTCCTGACTCTGCTATGCTTCCCACTTTCTCTTTGTTGCGTGAGACGAAGTCTGTTGGCTACCGAATGCATACCGAGAGCCGCTTAGGCGGTGAGTGCGCTATACAAAATTCTCCTGCATAACACCACATAGTCTGTATGGCTTTGTGGAGTTACAGACGGAGATACATTACATTACATGGAAGCAGCACCAGAAACCGTTAAAACGACTCCAAAAAGCATAGAACAAGACTGGCAGTCTTCAGGCTGCCTACACATGTAGCTGGTCTAACGCTACAGAAGTCATTCACGAATGCACAGAGCTAAGCAGCCCCGGGACAAAAAGATGAGAACGCAAGAAACTTACAGCCGGACACACTCATTGACCAGAGGTGAGACCCAGCGACTGCAGGCAGGCTGCAAACGAGTCCAGTTGCGTGCTCCCATTCACATTTTCACCTTAGCTAGAAAGTTCGAGAAACCTCGATTATGTAGCAGGCAAGACTTTTTCTGATAACCAAAGCAGACAGACCATTTATTCAATCCAATACTATGATCACGGGCTTGCATTCTATGCCAAGGTGGCTAGCTTCCTCTCAGCTTTGGTCACACAGCAGCAGTCTGAAGTGGAATGATCTGCAAATATTATTGATTGAGGCGCTTGCCCCAACCAAGGTCAAGGTGAATGCATTTTATGGCTGAGGTAATGGCCTTGAGCCCCATGGCATATGTGAAGCACCTGAATAGAGATTAAGTTCTATGAGGGCACTCAAGGGCACTTAGAAATTAAATGACTAATGCATTACTTTTTGTAGATGGTGATCAATAATATATATATATATAAATATATGTATTTATTTATTTATTTATTTATTTATTTATTTATTTATTTATTTATTTATTTATTTATTTATTTATTTATTTACAATTGACCGCCATCAAGAAATACAATTGAATTCAAGTCATTTCCCCTCAATACCCACAAAATATTCAGCCTCGAATATTACACCTACGGTGAAAGACTAGTCGTAGGCAGTGACCTCTGAAATTCAGTCTGTCGAAATAGGAGACACGACTGTTTCCACTGGCACTAGCAGAGAAGTCTAGGCTAGGGCAAAATGCAGTGGCAGCATGCACACACGATATATACGCCATATACACAAAAGAAAACTCGAAAACATGGACACGGATATCGCAATTTGTGCAATCGCTTACCACACAAATACGGCTGCTAACAAATAGATCGGCTGAGAAAATACCAATGTTTCATCAAGCGACCGTATCACCAGCAAATCTGAGGTAGGCGGTAAGCGAGTCGATACCTGCCACACGTAGGTCGCCATGTTGGTGGTGATGCAGTCGATGACGACGGATGAATCAATGAACCACTTGAAACCTTTGTATTGCTTCTTTATGGGATAGCCCATGCTGTTGTCGCACATGCTATCAGTAAGGCAAGGGTTAATGGACGCTACATCCACGGCCGGGTACAAACAATACTGTGTGGTGACGGCAATTTTTTCATAAAACGTCGAGTTCGACACCTGTAATTGATGAAAGTGGAGATAATAAGGAATAGCCTTCCAAATATCGATGGCGAGGCGCCTTGGTACTGCTCATGGGGGGGGACCAGCTAGCGTCGGGAGGGCTAGAAGCCCTGGTCAAATTTGGCCCGTGAACACTGTCAGTTGGAGTTCGGACTGTTACAGACCTGCTCACATGAACATGCGAACCTCTTAACAGCAGTGGACCGCAAGAGGTAGCAGCATCCGATGCCGGCAAAGTAGGTAAAAGTGCTCCAAACTTCTTTCCTCGTGATTTGGAGCACACGAACTGAAGGCAAGGCCTCCAAGTAATTTGAGGGGTTGGCTAGAGATACCCCGAAATGAATTGAGTCAAAAAGCCAGTGGTACGACGCCTAGCCTGATTAGGAAGTTGTCCAAAGAAGAGAATGAAGGGACCAAAAAAGAGAGTGGCTAAACGTTGAAGTCGATACACGGCTGGATGGGAAGCCAGAGCAAGCAGTCAGCAAGAAGTGGGGCGTACTGTGGCGATTGCGACTCTCAAGACAGACAAGCCAAGCTGCAGAGCTTAGCACCAGCAGTAATCGCCTAATTGCATAGGCTGGAATGCCTACAAGCAGTGAGCTAGAGAGAAGTCAAGATAGAATTTCACAAATGCATAGACCAACTTGGGCATTGTGTCCCTGTCTAAGGAGGCCCGAATTTTTGCAACAGTACATACCCGAACGAAAGCCGACTTGCGGGCTGCTGTGGAGCTGATGTGGTGGTCCGGTGAAAGATCATCTCGGAACAGGACGGATAGCAAGCACACACAGCAGGATATACGTTAGCTGAGTGCATTTGGAGGGCTAGGTTTTCCAATTTCAAAGTAATGCTAAACTTGCCCATACCTACTGAGTTCCTTTAAACGGCAGTAATGGATCCTTTAGGAAAGGATCTGCTACAAGAGAGTGTTTTCCCATGTTAGTGTGATGACAAGACGTTGGCCAACAATAAGGGAGATGCCAGATTTAGTGTTGGTCACTCAGTGTTGGAATTCTCCCCTCAGGGGCCTTTGGTCTCCTAAAAATGTGCATGATTTGGCTCATGACTAAGCAAACGTCAGAGGAGGGCTTACATCACTAACATGAAACACCTCAGTAGAGAGACCCCCTTCATAAACTGCCAGCAAAGACAGCCCCCTTCTCTGTTAGCAGCCGAGAAATTCCCCGTGTCCCACTTCAGGCGAGAAAGTCCCTTGCTGCAACCTCTGCCCCAGTCATCGAAACTGGGGCCTCACCTCATTGATGGCAATCAGCTTGACGTGGTAGACATTATTGGTGTGGAAAATATTATCGACTTCAATACCACCGGAGGATGCCACATTGTTGGCGATCGTGTCGACTGTCATCCAGGTGCTCATCATTGGCTGTTGCATGAGATCGCTTAAAAACTTGGTGCACGTGCCGGCCGAGCCGATGAACTTTTTGTAGCTGCCTGCAGGCGGCAAGCACACGGTGGCAGGCACGCCGCACCAAGCCGACAAGAGTGCAGCTTGTTTGCACTTTGCACTGGCTCGGTTTGAGATGTTCGTTGCCACAAAAGGCAACTGCAGTGGCCCAGTTACAATAATAATACTAATAATAATAATGCACTTGATAAAGCGCCCTTAGAGAACTCAATCTCTTTCAAGGCGCTTCACATTTGCTGCAAAGGGAAATGCGATTGAATGGTAAGTAATATCATGCTTGATAAACAACATGAACAACATGGTTAGGGTTGACATGCACAGAGTCAGCATGCAAATGTAGTTAGTGGCAGCATGCACAGTTTAAGCATGCATAAGCACATTAAGGACAAATCTAAGGGACCCACTAAATGCTGTCCTAAATATGTGTTTTTAAGTTCTTTTTAAATGTGGTTAAGTCAGGGGACGTTCTAACTCAAGTCGGAAGGGAGTTCAAGGCTTTGGGAGCATACGAACTAAATGCACGGTCTCCAAAGGATTTGAGGTTTGTACGAGGTAGTGGTAAACTGTTGGATTCCGAAAAGCGGGTAGTAGGATGCTTGGCCTGGTGGGGGAGTAGATCTGAGAGATAGGCTGGAGCCAAAGAATGAAATGACCTAAAAGTGAGCAATAAAACCTTGAAGTCGATGCGTTGCTTGACTGGGAGCCAGTGCAGGTCGGCGAGAAGTGGTGCGATGTGTGTCACTTGGTCGCACAGCAGGGTCAGACCACAGCTGTGCACCGGCCGACCCTGATGGTGAATCCACCATCTGACCACCAGGGGGTTACTGGCCTGTGTCCACGCCACATCAAAGGCTCATCAGAGGAGCCGGCATACAATACACACATATACATGTACATACGAACTACATGCCCCCTTGACCTTAAGGTCACAAGTCAGGAGCCGGCATACAATATATACATACGTACATACGAACTACAATGTGGCAACTGCTATGCTCACGACAGACAAGCCTAGCGGCGGAGTTTTGCACCAGCTGTAATCGCCTGATTGCACATGCCGGTAGGACAGCAAGCAGCAAGTTACAGGAGTCAAGACGGGATGTCACAAATGCATGGACCAACTTGGACGTGGTATCCTTATCTAAACATGCCCGAATTTTAGCAATGTTATGTAGCTGAAAGTACGCGGACTTGATTGTGGGGCTGATGTGGTCGTCTAACGAGAGGTCACTTTGGAACATGACACCTAGATTTCGAGCTGATGTCATGCTGTTCGCTGTGCACGCAGCAGACGGCGCTGTCAAAGCCAAGGCAAAACTTTGTCATGATGCCCTGTGCGGCATAGACAGCCCAGATGATCTCGGCTGAGCAGTGCTCTGTGCTGCGCTACCTCGCATGGCTTGGGGGACTGCAAAAAGCCTCGGTCAGCCGACGGCCGGCCAAGCAAGCAGCGGCCAAGGAGGGCCTGCAAGAGTGATGCAACGCGACGGTGGGAGCTTGACCGTAGCACCAACGCCGGAGCTGGGCGACGCCGGAGCTGGGCGCTTGATCGAAGGATCTGGCGGAGCAGCTTTGGAAATCAGGGAGGCCTTCGAAGGTGGGGCGAGAGCGTGATCTGGTGGAATTCAGACCACAAGGCCATATATAGAAAAAGGTATAGAAAAAGGGCGTGATCGACCATAATCGACATAATCGGGGATTCTGATTAGCCATTCCGAAAAAGCAAGCCGCAGCAGTCACTATTCTGTAACTCTAGCACAGCACACAGAAGACGGCCGGCTTTTGTGGCAACAGGCACACCGAGCACATCCTGCTAAGAGCAATGTTGCACCAGAGAGGACACACGTTCGAGCAAAGGAAGGAGCTTACACCGAAAGCACACCGCAGGCACACCGAAAGCAGCTTCAAGGTCCACCAAAAGCGCCTTACAGCTTGTAACAGAGGCAGCTTGCACCGGAAGCAGCTTACACCGAGTAGGCTTTCTTTTGGTCATCTAGCAGACCAAGTTATTGGAGGCTGATAGGAAAGTGTCAGCATGAGGCACCTCAACCCAAATCGACAACAGCAGGTAGATATATGTAAAAAGAACAGTATGCTGACAATATTAATAATTAAAGGACATTTCCATAGCACCATAGGAGAAAGAAATCTCTTAAGTACTTTACACATGTTTGAAAGGAAGCATGTATATTATCTAGTCCTAACATGCCATGTTAGCTTGCTTAGGAACACGGGAAGCAGATAAGTAGAAATAAAATCACAGGCACAGCTGAGTTTCATCTGCATAAAACCCTAGGTCAAGATTGGCAATTGCATCGGCAGCAGAAAAATTGCGAAAAGGAGCGAGCATTGACCGACGGGATACCCCATACTTTAAAGCATCTGCAGATGACCGTTGCTCATTGACATCAACACACTGGAATCTCCTACCGATACCGTTGGAGTGCAGTGCCAGTATTGGGCCGGCGAGATAACAAAGCACTCGGGAAAGATTATCAATTATCAAACATTATAAAAACAATATGATAATAAGGATAAAATGCTGCCCAAAAAAAAACAATAGAGGCCCTATTTAGGCCAGCATTCCTGAGGTTTGTTTCCACGAGCAGCAGTGCTGGGTGACTCTGAGGAGTTATTTTATCTAAAAGCTAACCAAAACTAGGATTCTAGGTTTGAAGTTCTGATCTAAGAATGTAATTCAACCAACGGTTTGGTAACAACGGCAGTAGAAAAGAATGTGAGGAAGTTGCGTAAGTTCTTCATTTCTACAGTTGCCTTCTTAAAGAGTAGCCTGACGGCCTATTCGAACGATACATAGACAAGACCTAAGGCTAAGGACGTTTTTAGAAAGTCACGTACGAAATGTTGGGGAAATCCAAGGACCTCATAAAGAGTTAGCATGGTGTCTAGAGCTTCCTTAGCTTTGCAAAGGGCTTAGAACAAGACTGAGTTAGGATGCTATAAAAATGTCTTTGTGTTATTATTTTATTATTATTATAGAGCACTGGCAGTCTCCTTAGACTGCATGATAAACTTCGAGATGAGGTCACCAGTGGCAGGCTTGACGGAGGACCTTGAAGTAAAGCAAGGAGCAGATACTGTGGAGTCCAGTGGGTCACAGATACTGTGGAGTCCATGCTACCTTGTCGGTGGGACTAGCTTCCTTTGGCATGAAGAAAGGCTGCATGCTCCTTGGCTGGTTGCTAAGCAGTACCGGGATCAAAGAGTGCACGTGAAAGAGACAGCAATGGGATGCAGTGTTGCACTACCGGTAAGACAGCATTCGAACGCAGTGGTGAGACAAGTGTCACTCGGACCTAACAACTACTTACTACAACAACAACAGGCCCTCGTCGAGATAAGTCGTCAGCCTCATCCTTCCCTAACTTAGTTAGGGCAGCAGCACTTCAAACTGAATCGCATGCCCCACGTGCCGGTGCTGCACGGCACGGCATGCTACACAACTTAGAGGAGCGGTCGCCATTTCTGCTGGATTCGATGACGACTGCAGCTGCTGCTGCTGTCGAGAACTCGACGAGTGAAAGAGAGAGAGAGAGAGAGAGAGAGAAAGAGAGAGAGAGAGAGAGAGAGAGACTTTCAAGCAAGGTCGAGCTTCCGGGAAGAGGCTACCCAAGAAGCAGCACCTTGGCAAGGCAAAGAGAGGAGAGGGAGAGAGAATTAGGGAGAAAAGGGCGCATAGCAACAGAAGCTCCTACCACTGGATGTTGGGTCGATCATGTTGACATAGTAGCAGGCATCCGAGCCAATCCAACCGGGCGATATCACGAAGCGTGTCGTCACATTGATCGGCGAAGCTGGTATGGCGGTTATGTTCACCGAGCCCACGCGTCTCTGTATGTGCACGACCCACGAAATGTTGACGCTCATCATCTCGTTGGAGACAGTGAGGAAGATTGTGTAGTTGCCTGGAGCAGAAGGAGCAAACACCCGGGCGCTGCTCACTGGCGACAGCCGGCAAGATGCCTTGGGCAGAACTCCAGCTGCAGAGCGTTCGGCCGAAATCGACCGGCGAGCATCCAATCCCATACCGTCTGCCGGCACACAACTGAGCGGTGCAGACCTGCTTGTCAGAATGCGTAAACGTCTCCACTATGGCCAACTGTGTGGGCTGGGGCAGCAGCAAGTGTGAGCAAAAGTAATCACATGCACCCCATGCATACAGATGATGTGCTAGATCTTATGCTTCTCTGTCCCACGTACTCCCATTTGCTCTGAATACGGTGCTCATTTTCCCAAGTTCGGCCCGGCAGAAAGCCTTCGAGATCTCTGCTTCTAAAGCAAGTTTTTTCGAGAAGCAGCCATATTTGTAGTATTATTTATTTTTATATATTTACTCCATTTTATATCGTTATATATCATATTGAAAGATTTAAATAGAGATTAAATTCTCTTCAGGCAATATACAAATGAATAAGTATTACATATATTATTTATATATATTTATTAAATATTATATATTGTATTTGCAGTAGTAGTAGTGGTAGTAGTAGTAGTAGGAGGAGCAACAGCAGCATTATTTGCCATATTTGTATTACTATTTTTATTTGTATTATTATTATTAGTGGTGGTGGTCCAATAGAGGGGACTCTGGGTCGTACCTTTGACAGGCAGCTTCAGAGTCTCCCGAGAGAGCTGCTAGGCTAAGGGAAGCTACAAGGTAGAGAGAGAGAGAGAATAGCTAAGAAGGTAAGTGGGTAGAGGGCAGAGGGGAGAATGTAGAAGGTAGAAGGGAAAAGGTAGAATTAATAACTTCGCTTATGCAGTGAACATGACACTTGGGAGTGCTTCTCTTGGCGAGCATGCTCCTGTGCATTCTGTCCATGTACAGAGTCGTGGAGATTTCTTTCAATTTAAAAAATAGTTCAAAAGATATTATGTGTTAAGCGAAGGCGTGAATGCCGTTTTAAGAAGTCTGGGTCTGATGACAATCTATTAAACTTCAAAGACTTCCTTCGAGTCTACATCCAGAAGCTTGGAAAAGCCAGGGATTCCTTTTTCACTCGAAAACTGAAGTCCTGCCAGTCAGACCCAAGGCATATTTATAAGACTGTAAACAATTTACTGGCCAATACAGAGAGGCCTCACTCTCAAGATATTAACGGCTTGGCTGAAAAATGTTCAGCCTTCTTTACCGAAAAAACTGTGCACATTTGTGCCTCCATAAAGTAGCGTCTGACTAAGGCAATTGCTGAATTGCAACCTGTGACCTTAATTACAAGATTTTCCAAGGTTTCTGCGTGTGATGTAGCTACCTTAATAAGGTCTAGTAATAAGAACTTGTCTCCAGAAGACCCTATATCATTATTTCTGTGGTTTTCACTGGCAGACCAACTTCGCCAAGCCATAACCGAGACTTGTTATGCTTCTCTGGGAAAATGGGTTGTTTTCAAGTCCTTCAAATAGGCCATCGTTAGACTGATACTTTGAAAGCCTAGATTGGATACAGAGGTTCTTTCGAAATATCGCTCAGTTTCCCTTCTTCCATTTTTGTCAAAAATTCTTGAAAAAATTAACACTAAGCAGCTGGTAGCACTTATTGAAAAGAAAGAAATTTCAGAAAAATTGTAATCGGGGTTCACGAGGCAGCACTCTGTCTCTGCTCAATCTGCTCTCGTCCGTGTAACCAATGACAACCTATGCAGCACCGATGACGGGAATGTCACTGCCATAGCACTGCTAGATCTATCAGCTGCCTTCGACACCATTGATCACGAAGTCCAACTTAAACAATTGAGAACAATGATCTGTCTGGAAGACGAGGCACTGGCGTGGTTTAAATAGTACATGTCCGATCGTGTTCAATCCACATCGTGTAGGGGTCAGGCCTCATCCACCAGACCAGTAACCAGTGGAGTCCCTCAGACCGGTCTGTTCTCGGTTCTTTGCTGTTCTCCGTTTACACTCAACCTCTAGGAAAACTTATTCCTGCCAATGGAATAGGATATCAGTTTTATGCTGACGAAACGCAGCTGTATTTGTCATTCAAACCGTCAGAATCTGCTGCAGCAACTGATAGACTTGATGCTTGCCTTGCACACATTCGATCCTGGACTTAACGACGATAAAATGGAACTGCTGCTCATAGGTCACCCCAAGCGTGTTGATGAACTAACAGGCTTACTCTTCTAATAGATGATAGTTTTGTGCGACCATCACGGAGCGTTCAGAATTCATGTGACGTCTTCCACAGCTGCCTAAATTTTGAAAGCTTCCTTAAGAAGACTCCTTCTGCAGCAAGCCATCGCGTCCAATCCTTAAACATGTTATTTATGTTGTTGTATCAAGTAACGATACCGCTCACCATTCGATCGTGTTTCCTTTGAAGTAAATGTTAAGCGCCTACAAAGAAATTCTCTCTAGGGCACTTTATCAAGTGTATTATTATTATTATTACTATCCCTATCAAAGATTAGGAACTGTCTTCTTCGGTGGCTTGCAAAGAATTTAGCTAGCTCCTTAGCTTTGTCTCGGCTTGATTATTGTAATTTTCTTTTGGCTGAGCTACCAAAAAAGTCACAAGGCAATGCTGCAGCTGGCAATGAATATGGCTGCAAGGCTAGTTTACAAATTCTAGAGGTTTGGCAACGTGTTTCCTTTGCTGAATGAGCTGGGATGGCTGCCAGTTGATCAACAAAGTTCTTTCACTGACCTCGACTAAGGCTCGATACTGCTCGGCTTCTTCATACCTAGCAGAACTGCTGCACCCTCCTCTCAGCCTCCTCGTACCCGCAGGTCCTGTATGAACAATAAATTAGCAGGTCCATTCCTTCGTTTAAAGACCATTGATGATAGAAGCTTTTGCTATGCACGTCCTAGACTGAACTCACTTCCACAATTCTTAGTAAACAACAGCTGCTTTCCTGCTGCCGACTATGACACATCCTTTCCAGCCGTCCTGAGCTGCTACTTCCATGCTACTCACTACCTCGACTGCTCTTCTGACTTTGCTATGCTTTCCACTTTCTCTTTGCTTCGTGAGATGAAGTCTGTTGGCTACCGAATACGTACCGAAAATCGATGAGGCTGTGAGTGCGCTATACAAAACTCTCCTGTGTAACACCCACATAGTCTTTGTGGTTTGGTGGAGTCAGAGATGGGGATACATTTAATTCGATTAGAAGGCAGATGGTCCATGCATTCGTGACATCCCGTCTCGACTTCTGCAACTCACTGCTTACTGGCCTACCAGCGTGTGCGATCAGGCGATTGCAGCTGGTGCAAAACTCTGCAGCTGGTGCAAGCCGGTCTACCGGTCTCAGCATGCAGCCGAGCCACTCGTGGCTGTTTCTGGCAAGCATAATAATAATAATAATAATATTGCACTTGATAAAGCGCCCTCAGAGAACTTAATCTCTTTCTAGGCGCTTTACATTTGCTGCAAAGTGATACGCAATAGAATAGTAAGTAAAATCATGCTTGAAAAACAAACAAAATGAATAACATGGTTAGGGGTTACATGCACTGGGTCAGCATGCAAATGTGGTTAGTGGCAGCATGAACAGTGTCAGCACGCATAAGCACATCGAGGACGAATCACAATAATAGCAGATTAATAGTAAGCATAATAATATCGGTGTCAAATGAGCAATAGCTTTTCAATAAGCCGCTAAAGCAGGGTCGTCTGCAAACGTCCGAGTTGGTGAGCAGCAGTGGTGCCTGATGTAACTCTAGTTGGTGAGCAGCAATGCTGCCTGAGAGGCTGAGCTGCACACGCACCTCAGCGCTTCCGTGGCAGAAAAACCCTAGTCACCTAGCCTTTGCCTCTGGCTACTGACAGTTGGGCAGCTAAAGATTGGGTGCTTACATCCCGGTTGACCATATGTACAAATCCCTTACTGGGACTTGAACAGCATCCACTCTACTGAAGAGCTATTCTGGTAGAAGAGGGAAAATGCTAGATGCCAAAATGCTCGGTTACAAGAGCCAGCCACCAGCTCCCAGCCGGGGCCGGGAGCATTACAAATCTATAGCGGTATAAGCCATTGCCGAGCCCTTGAGACTAACTTGGGGCTACACTTCTGTTCATTAACTTAGGGCTCCTGCGACGACGTGTTACAGAAGCCACCGACGGCTCTCAGCCCAATGCTCACGGCTGCCAGGTGCAGCAGCTAGGCACTGAGCAGTGGCTCTGAGCCAGATAATAATAATAATAATAATACACTTGATGAAGCGCCCTCAGAGAACTCAATCTCTCTCTAGGCACTTTACATTTGCTGCAAAGGGAAATGCAATTGAATGGTGAGTAAAATCATGCCTGACAAACAAACAAAATGAATAACATGGTTAGGGGTGACATGCACAGGGTTAGCAAGCAAATGAGCCATGCTTGTGGTACTGGTCATCAACATACACTTTGCATCAGGACACCAGCATTCAAGAAGTAAAGATCAGCTGGTTCAACGGCCTCAGCTATTTAGCGGCTGATCAATCCTGATTGTAGCTGCCAATAGCCCCGGCGAGCAACTTACGTCTCTTTGGGCTCAGGCAGCAAAAAGAACGGCCCGACGAGCTCGGGGGCCCCCCTTCAGGCGGCTAAGCGGGCTGCAGACAAGGCCATGTGTGTTCGGGTCAAGGCCTTCGTCACATGCAGCCCAGTCTTTGCCAGTGGCCATAACTATGGCGGTAACTATGGCCGTAACTATGGCGGTACTGGGCGGCTGTGGCTGCTCATCGAGTAACAATGATCTCAACGATGCAAGCTACGCTGCCAACGTTGTGGCAGGCAAACTGCTGCTAGGGGCAGCAGCTTGCCTGCCGCCACCCCTCCTGCTGCAGCAGCTGACGCCATAGCGATTGCTCCCCCACCACCAGCTCACCTGGAGCAGCATACTTGTACGATGTATAGGGAGTCAGATAGTTCAGAGCCGTGCCGTTGCCATCGCCAAAGTCCCACAGGTAGTTGAGGAAGACGCCGCGGCTGCACCACGTCTGAACAAAGAGGCCCATGTCGAGCGGGAAGTAGTCTGCCTTGGCACCATAACCAGGCCTGTGGGTCACGTGACTGTCGCTCAGATTCGAGCTGCTGCCGTTAATGTTGTACAGCAGAGTCACATTGCCGTGCAGGCCATCCACGGATTCGTACATCTTTATCGTCGTCGAGTACCAGCCGGTCGACACCAGGTTCCGTATTGATATGCTGATGCTATAGCTGGTGGCAGATGGAAGAGTATGCACACTGTCAGCTTCCACTTGCTGATTACTGAGGTAGCTGTCAGCCCAACGGCACTATGCCGAGCTCGATATTCACATGTGGAGATGAGAGATGGATGGGGAGCACGAGAGAGAGAGAGAGAGAGAGAGAGAGAGAGAGAGAGAGAGAGAGAGAGAGAGAGAGAGAGAGAGAGAGAGAGAGAGAGAGAGAGAGAGGGAGGGAGAGAGAGAGAGAGAGAGAGAGAGAGAGAGAGAGAGAGAGAGAGAGAGAGAGAGAGAGAGAGAGAGAGGTAGGGAGAGAAGCAACAAGCAGCCGAACTTACAATGCCCCTTTGTAGTAGTCATGAGTGAAGGTCAGCACATGCACCAGGCTCCCGTTGTACTTCGACGGATCAAGCAGGCTGGCAGCCACGCTGTTGAGATCCGTCGGGCTCGAAAAGTTGCCATCGCCATAGTCGATTTTAAATGTAGCGTTCGTGCACAGTGGTACGCCTCCGGTTATATAGAGGTGGAATGGCATCGTATAGTACCAGTTTGGGCCGGAAATCAACGCCTTAGTCTTATCTGCAGAGCAAGCCGAACGTGAAGTTTATAGCTTCTCTGCCTGATGCTAAAGTATGCACTTCACCGCTTCGGCAGAATGAATAACGGTAGGCCACATCGTCAGCCAAGCGAGTCAGACAAGATGGCGTGGACCGCTGGCATGCTAAATCACTATTGCTGCAAGTCAAATTTGCAAGCCGTGTAGTACGTCTCACACAGCGGTCTCCGACAACATTGGAATGGTGCAGACGACTCACTTTCACTCTCAGAAAGAACACACACAGGCAGTTGGCAGGACAACGCGTCAAAGGTCCCATAAAAAGATCAAATAAGCACACCAGTTTTTCCCAGCTCCACTAAGTGCAGTCAGCATGTGTGCACGAGGGCGTTAGGGCGACAAAGCAGTGGGGCTCTTGACCTGCATTTGAGTCATCTCGAGGAACTTCTAGAGGGCAATGCAAAGTTTACGAAACGAACAACCTCGGTGTGGCTGCCAGCACAGCACTAAATAGAGATACCGAATGACTATGGCCAGCAAGCCAAAGCCACGCCTACTTCGGTGGAGTACACGGCATGCGGTTCGCATAAAGCCCATGAAGCATTGGAATGTAAGAGTCTTCTAATTTGACAGAATCATTGATATAGCAGCAGAAAAGTATTGGGGTTTATCATTCCCTCTTTACAATAAAGGATTGCCTGTTGCACGACTCAAACCTACGACCTGAGTCACGAAGTGCGCATACCCTACCACTGGGCTAAGACCTCGGGGAGAAGTGCTCCATTAAAGGCAGGGGGCTGAAGATAGCTACGAGCAGACCTTGAGTGAAGCTATTAAACCACAATGGTGAGCCTGACGCCACCAGATATTGAAGAAAAAGAGAAGCTGCTCCTAATTCTATATCCCCAGGCAATAATAATAATACATTCGATATATCGCTCTCAAAGAACTCAATCTGTTTCTGGGCACTTTACATTTGAAGCAAAGAAAGCACGATCAATGACAACTAGTAGTGAATAAGTAATTGTCATTCATTTCTCCCTCAATCTAAAGCCATCTTCGGTGGCCAATAACAGGCCTTTTGAATCTCCTGCATTGAGTCCTCTTTGCCCCCATAACAAGCTGCCCATGGTGCCCGTGCCAATGGTGGCAGTAATCTATCGCACAATCCCCAGGCTCCTAGTCATGCTATTTTCATGATTCTTCTTATCTCCTTTCGAGTCCGTGTTCTAGAAATCGTCTTTTCTCGTGCTGAGCGAGTTAATCATTCTCTCCGTGACCCATATCTGACCCCTTATGCACCAAATTTCATGCATTGGCTGATTCATTTTCACTGGCCGCTAATGTCTATAGCCCATACTCAACAAAGGTCACATTCGATCTAGTATTCTTCCACAACTCTATGCTGTCGACTCCCATCAATCATTACCAAACTCTGCACATCTGACCACGTGCAGCAGTCATTCAGACAACAGTTAATGTGTCCCGTATACATCAAAAATGATTTGTGAATTGTGAAACCTTATGACCCTTGACAATTATGCTATCACAAAAAATTCCTCCTTGCCTCTACTTCTTAGTCCTCCATCATACCAGCCAATCACTGGTGGAACGCTACAACTCGACACTAGCACTACTCTAGATTACTAAGTACCATGGTTATCCTCAACCAGATGGCCTATGGCTTAGTACAGAAATAAACTATCTAAGCCGTTAAAAACATCATGCCTAGCAAGTAAGTTCCAAACAGGCTTTAAAGCAAACCATAGCCAAGCAAACACTGGTACATGTAGTCTCTCTGCTAGTGCTTCTATATATGTTGGCAGCATGTATTGCTAATTTTGACATGGGGACGGTCACGACCTCTCTCAAATTGAATGCCCAAAAACTGACTATGTGGAAACCTAGTGTTACACAGAAATTGAGAAACTTGAACCACAAATAGGCTCGGCCAGCATATCTCCTGATGCCTCTTCACCGATTCGGGGTATGTTTTGTTCTAAAATGACCTTTTACTAAGTGACCACATCTGCTCCATAGTCAAGACTTCCTACTATTAGCTGAGCAAATGTGCAAAAATTCGGCTTTAATTAGGTAAGGAATAGCCAAGAAGATCTATGCAACATCCCAGCTACATTTCTGTAGCTCACAGCTAGCAGGTCATCCTTACTGGGAGCATAGAAATTGCCTTATCACAGCTCCACTGGTCCACTTACTTGCACTGGCTCCCATCAAGCAAGGTTCGACTTCAATGTTCTGCCACTCACTTGTGGATCACTTTATCTGTATGCTTTGCGTGGTTACCTCAGCATGAGTCGGTGCTTGTTACTAACTAGGGCTCGTGCTAACCAGCCGCTCTGTGTATCTTTTTGCATGCTCATACAGGCTTGTAGACGACCACGTCACATCGGCTAGACAGTTGAGTCAGCCTACTTTCAGCTAGGTAACATTGCCCAAAGTCAGTTGTGACATTCCACCTCGACTTGTGCAACTCATTGCTTGCTGGACCACCGGCCTGTGCAATTAGGTGCTTACAGCTGGTACAAAGCTTGCAGCTAGACTTGTCTGTGGTGAACATCGCAGTTGTTACATCACACCACTTCTTGCCGACCTGCTCTTGCGCCCATTTAAGCAACCCATTGACTTCAAGGCTCTGCCACTTGCTTTTAAGTCCCTTCACTTTCTGGCTCCAGCTTCCCTAGCAGAACTACTCCCCCACCAGGCAAAGAATCTTACAACCTGCTGTTCTGACTCGAATCATTTAGCCATACCTCGTGCAAACCTCAAAACCATTGGATACTGTGCTTTTAGTTCGTATGCTCCCAAAGCCTGGAACTCACTACCGACACACGTCACAACATCCCCTGACATGACAACATTTCAAAAGAAGCTTAAAATGCACCTATTTATTATAGCACTCGGTGGGTCTTTGTGTCTCGTCCCTGTGTGCATGTACAGGCTTACTTGCTCATTCCTGCTGCTTGCGAATGTTACCACCAAATACTTAGTTATACTTTGTGTGAAGCATTGTAAAGTCCATAGAGAGATTCAGTTCTCTGAGGGTGCTATACAAATGTATTATTATTATTATTGTCCAAGTAAGTGCTGCTTCGTCTAGTATTCCAGAATCGCCAGAGTTTCAGTTCATGTTCTGGTGCACCCATGTTATAACGTGACAAATACTTAAATCCCGAGTTCCGAGTGCTGCCTAGCTGCTGCTGCTGCTGCTGCTGCAGGATGTAGGAGCTTAGCATAATAAATTCCCATGAGGCATTTTAATTTGCATGAAAAGCAAGGTAAAGGTGTTGCTTGACTTCAAACCCTTGTACTTCAATTGTAGATACACCAAGGGAAGATGTGTTTCGGATGTGTTATCTGATGTACATACGGTTTCATGCAACCGTTTAAATAAGTAAATGTATAGACAAACCTGCTGGAAAATGCAATTTGCATAATAGAAAATTAATACAGAGCATCGACTAACCTTTTATTCGATGGTATTGATTGTCATGGATATTGGGTTGTCTCTCGAGAACGTTGCAGTTGCCACATCACACCACTTCTTGCCAACCTACCCTGGCTTCCAATCAAGCAACGCATCGGCTTCAAGGTTATGTCACTCATTTCTAAGTCATGCCATTCTCTGGCTGTAGCCTACATCAGAACTACTCCGACACCAGGCTAGGCATCGTACCACCCAGACTCAAACCCTTAGCTACACCTCGTACGAAGCTCAAATCCATTAGAGACCGTGCCTTAAGCTCGTGCCTTCCAAAGCCTGGAACTCAGTCCCGACTGATGTAACATCCCCTGACTTAACGCATTTAAAGAAGCTTAAAATGTACTAGTTTATCACAACATTTAGTGGGTCCTTAAGGTTCGTCCTTTGTATGCTTATGCGTGCTGACACTTTGCATGCTACCACTAACCATACTTTACGTGTTGGCTCTGAGCATGTTACTACCTCTATCCATAGTGTGCTTGTTGACATTGTGCATGTTAACGCTAATTATTTGATCGTGCTTCCTTTACCGCATAGGTAAAGTGCCAAGAAAAAGCCCAAGTTCTCCGAGGGCACTATGCAAATGTATTATTATTGTTATTATTGTCTTGGCATGATATTTGTGTGCATTTGCATTCTTGTTTAAGCATGATACATTTTAGGTCATTTATTAATGGTTATAGCTTCTCTTGCAAAAAGTTGTGTATCAGCTAAAAACCCACCTAACTTAAGGGTAAATGTCGAGAAAATACTGAGAAGAGAGGACAAACAATCGAACAATTGCTTGGGGTACCTTTCAAAAGGCAACTGTGTTAGAATGAGATATGAAATTTTGACGATTTCAACATTAAAGAACAACAGCAAGAAAGTGACTAAGCAATAATGTCTAACCCTGACGTAAATCAGAAGCAACATATCTACTATTGAAAAATTGTTGGCACTGTGCTAGGTCCGGTTCTTTTCACGGTTTATACTCTCCCTCTTGCCGATGTGATTACCAAGCACAATGTATGCTTTCACTTCTATGTGAATGACACTCAGTTGTACCTTTGCTTTGATCCCTCCCAGCCTTCGATCAGTCAAATTTTCTCAACTCCCTTGCTGGATGTATTAAAGACATCGGGGTATAGATGGCAGCAAGCTTTCCTAAATTGAATTATGATAAAACCAACTTACTAGCTATGGGCAAACCAAGTGTGAATCAGAAATCTAAAGGGTTACGCTCACAATCGGCTCTGCCAGCATATCTCCTGTTGAATCTGCACGAAATCCAGGTGTCATGTTCCAAAGTGACCTCTCGTTAGACGACCACATCAGCTCCACAATCCAGTCTGCCTACTTTCAGCTACATAACATTGCTGAAATTCAGGCTTGCATAGATAGGGATACCGCATCTAAGTTGGTCCATGCATTAGCGACATCCCGTCTTGACTTCTGTAATTCACTGCTTGCGAGCCTACCGGCATGTGCAGTTAGGCACTTACAGCTGGTGCAAATTACTGCAGTCAGGCTCGTCTGTCGTGAGCATCGTAGTTGCCTTATCACACCACTTCTCACCGACCTGCACTGGCTAGCAGTCAAGCAATAGATCGACTTCAAGGGTTTGTCGCTCACTTTTAGGTCCCTTCATTCTTTGGCTCCAGTCTACCTATCAGATCTGCTGCCCCACATGGCTAAGTGTCATACCACCTGCTTTTCGGAAACTGACTGCTAAGCAATACCTCGTAAAACCTCAAATCCTTTAGAGACCATGCATTTAGTTGGTATGCTCCCAAAACTCGGGTCGCCTGGAACTCACTCCCGACTTGTGTCAGAATATCCCCAGACTTGACCACATTTAAGAAGAAATTAAAAACTCACCTATTTATGACAGCATTTAGTGGGTCCTGTGATTCGTTCTTTATGTGCTTATGCCAGCTGACACTGTTGCATGCTGCCACTAACCACACTTGTATGCTGACCCTGTGCATGTCACCCCTAACCTTGTTATTTGTGTTGTTTATCAAGCATGATACCACTTGCCATTCAATCGTGTTTCCTTTGCAGCATATGTAAAGCACCAAGACAGAGATTCAGTTCTCTGAGGGCGCTTTATCAAATGTATTATTATTATATGTCATTCAAATATTGTCTGAATATCGGAGATGTCAGCCCAGTACAGGTCAGCAACACCTGAGCCCACATACGTCATGGACATAGCCAATAACACACTGCCCCAACCACCTGGGACAAGCAGAGGCCTCTTTCTCTGCCTGTCGTCGGCCTGACCTGCCCTCCTAATTCTATCCTGCAGTGGCAAAATGTTTAGTACATAAAGTGACCATGGTGTGTACTCTCAACAACGGCAAGCACGAGCTCCAACAGTTGTTGTACAACACCTGGTCCGAGATTTTGGTTAGTTAGCATAGGGCCCTATGCATCTAAGACTTAGCATCATTCACATTCCTTACTCTACACTATCTCCAAATTGCTTCCTACTCAGGCTTCTCATCGTAGCACCCACTCTTCTGACTCCAGTCGCTTAGCTGCACCTCAAACCTACCTCAAATTAATCAAATTACTCAATTATTAATTAATTATTAAAAATTATTAATTGATTATTAAAATAGATTATTAATCAATTATTCGAATTAATTGGCGGTCTGGCTTTATCATTAGTATGCTCCCCAAGCAGGAAAATCACTAGCACCTGACATCACGTAATTCCTTGACTGGATGACATAAAATAGCGTAATCCAACTGTCTATCTCGGCATTTGAATGCATGCTGCAATCATGAATTTGACAACCAATTAATTGACATGCTGCTGTTCAAGTATATGTAAAGATGCTAAAATGAAATTGGTTATCTAGGGACACTACACACATGCTTTATTGCTACAAATATTTATCAATGCATTTAGTAGGGCCATTAAATTCGTATTTTGTCTACTTATGCCTGCTGACACTGCGCATGCTGCCAGTTACCAAATACCCATGCTGACTCTGTGCATGCCACCACTAACCATGTTATGCTTGTTGTCATTGAGCATGCTTAAACTAACCATTTGATCATGCTTCTTTGCAGCAACTGCCAAGTGCCTAGAAAGAAGTTAAGCTCTCTGAGGGCACTATACAAATGTATTTTTATTATTATTAAGGATTATTCTTATTAAAATTAATTATAAAGAATCAAAGCAATATCTACGAAGAGTTATCACCTATCCTCTCCATCATTGTCACGCCCGAAGATGACAGTGCACTTACTAGGTATCAGCACGAATCCGGCGACAGGTTGCTGAACGATGACAGGAGTTTGTAGGGCAGCTACCGTTTGGCCGACAGTATTCACGGCGATCGCTTGAGTGTAATAAATGCCTACTTTTGCGTATGTGTGCCTTTTCATATTCGTTCCGGCTGACACGTACGAGGCGTTCTCACTGGCCGTGCCATCCAGCCAGTTCCTGCGTGAGAAAGCAAGAGCCGCATGCAAGGCTAGCAACCACCACAGACACACGACTGAACCGCCAGAGTGAGTACCATCGAAGCTGGCAATTGCTCGCATCCCCTGCCTAAAAGTGGAAGCCTTTGCAAAACCACACCAGTGGTGGAAATTGCAATATTAATTAATACATTTGTGTAGTACCCTAAGCAAACTGCATTTCTTTCAACTGATTAGTGGTGGTAACGTGCGCCATTTCAGCATACCTGAGCACACATTATGGATCAGCTTATTCAGCAACCTCATTTACATAGCAGGCAGAAGAATCAACCCATGAGCACATAAAAACGTGCACACATGAATATGCACGAACTCATACACACACACACACACACACACACACACACACACGCGCGCGCGCACACGCGCACACACACACACACACACACACACACACACACACACACACACGCATGCATGCATGCACTAACTCCGATGTAAGCAGTCTAGTTTAAATTGCCGACCAGCGTGAAAGCTTGCTGATGCTGGCGCCAGCAGAAGGCGGCTGTGTGTCGTACCACGTGAGCAGCACCCTTGAGCCCCAGGTCATGCTGATGTTAAATTGAACGACAGTGACGTTAAAGACGACGAGCTTCAGGTCGCTGACGATGGCCAGATTGAGCACCACCTGGTCGACGTCGATCACGGCCTGGAAGAACTGGTAGCTGACGAAGTTCGACACGTTCAGGCTGACGTTGTACGTGCCGAACGTGCTGTACACGTACGTGTCGTTGGCTGGTGACGCCGTGCTAATCACGAGGTAGTGCGAGAACGTGCTGCTCGCCGTCGGTGCATCGCCCATTGTGTACAGCACGAACGCGTCGGTGGGCGGCAGCACGCTGCCATCGAAGCTGAGCGTGAGCACGGCCAGCCCGGTGCCGGCGTTCGGAATGCTGACCGGCGAATTGGTGGCCAAGTGCAGGCCGGCAGCCGGATTCTGCACGATCATCTTCAGCGTATTGTTATTGCACGCGCACGACGTCACTGCATTCGTGGCGTTCACCACCACCGTGTAGTTGTTGGCGACGGCAAACGAGTGCACGTACACGATCGAGCCGTCGCTCAGCAGCTCGTCCTCGTACATGCTGTCCGAGAGACCGTCGCCATACGTCACAACGCTGTTGAAGCGCGATCCGCGAAGCATCGTCACGTTGAGAGCAACAGGGTCGCCAGGCCGCAAGAACGTCGTGTTGGGTACGGTCTTGACGTCCTGCACCCTGTAGTCCACCCAGACGGTCTGCGACGTGTTCATCCAAGCGTTGGTGACCAGGTTCCAGGCACTGACCGTTAGCGTATGGTTCCGTGTGCGATTGTACTCGCTCCATGCCAGGTACGCACGTCCAGTGTAGGCGGTCGGCAGACCGAGGTAGGCGCTCGTCGACCAGTTTCGAGCCGGGGCCCCGTCGAACATCACAAGAAAAGTGACCTGTGACCCATTCACTGGCAAAAAAGAGACAGCATTGCTGCATGCGCCGAACGATAAAGCAGAAGCAAATATTAGCTTATTCAAGAGCCTCGTCTATATAATGCTAGATGAGCTTGAACGGCAATACACCGCTTGCAGTGGACTGAGAGAGAGAGAGAGAGAGAGAGAGAGAGAGAGAGAGAGAGAGAGAGAGAGAAGAGAGAGAGAGAGAGAGAGAGAGAGAGAGAGAGAGAGAGAGAGAAATGAAGTTCTCGGATGGAGCTACGCAAATGTGTTATTATTACTTTATTATACAGCGAATGGCGACATTTGGCACCCAATCCCAGGCCTATAAAACCGTTGAGGCTCAGTTTTGGGGTTGTGGCCCAAGTTGAAGCTAAAACTGACACTGAATAGTGCTATCTATATTTTTTAAATTCGGGTATGGACATAAACGACTCTTCTCAGCACTGGCTTCTGAGCCACCAGTTCATCTTTTTCAGCTTATAACTGCTGAAGTACTTGACTCATAATTAAGAAATGATACACTAGTGGATAAGATCTCAGATAGGAGAATGTACAACTTTATTATCAGCGTGGTTTCTCTGCTTCCAGTGGAATTCCATGTCGATCGCGTGTTGTGAGTGTGAATGTATATGTTATATTGGGCTCCAAAATCTAGCAATGACACAGTCGGCAGCCATCGCATTGCATGTGGAACCTATTCCATACCCATGAGCACTACGACTGTTCTTACAGTAAGTGGGATACGTCTGCTGCAAACAACTCCCTGGCAATTCGCACAATTACCGAAGAACTTATCGCAGTAATTCAAGGCCACCTGATTGCATGGATGCTTTGTCAAAATAAACTGCATCGTTTGGATATAGCAATGTATGTTGCATAACCGTTCCATATCTAATAAGGCCGACTCAATGTTTTGACTATTCTGCCTGATGAGATTCTTTCAGAAAATTCGCAAGTCATTGATTACAGACTTGGGGCTCGACAACCATAGAGCTGACCGAAGCAGCAGCATGCAGCCGGCTGTACAAGTCACACACTAGCAGCTGCCATACGATATCTTGTTGCAGGACTCGAAGCTATGGACCTGGCAAATGAAAGTAGTGGAAGCACTAAAGTGGAAGCACTAAAACCCCTGGGCTCAGACCAAGCACCACTCAGGCAGTGACAGAGGAATGACGAAAAAATGGCACAATTCAGCCTTTTACCGAGGTAGAAGTCGACGAACCCCGTGTCTTCGTATGCGATGACGGCAGGCGGCACGATGATCAAATTGCTTAGGATGATCTGCACCGGCAAATAGATGGTGGCTGCTGACCAGCTGACGTGATTGCTCGCATTGACGGTTACCGACCAATTACCGGTGATCGGAAAGGTATAGTTGTAAGAAGCTTGGAGACCTGCAAAGTCACCAACAGCAAAGGACCAGATTAGAGCTGGTGCACGAACGACACTCAAGCAATCGGGCTGAAGAAATGACACCGAAGAGCACGAAAACGCTTTTGCACTCCGTGTTTGTCGTGCGAAATCATTTTGAAGGATCACTCTCTCGTTGCAAGCCTGTCTGCCATCTGCCATGGTTACAGGGCTACACGGCACAATTCATAGATCCCATTGTTCACTCACACATACAAACGCATGCCAGCAAATACACACACATCCCCGTGCACACATCCCATATCCAGCTCTGACCTTAAGGAGGCGAAAGTATACTGACGAAGCGATGTGTGTGTGGGCAGCCCATGCATACTGACCGCCGTAGGTCGCAATGACGGACGTCGGCATCATGGTCCCGTTGGGGCACAGCAGCGCCTTCTGCCCGCTTACGCCGTCTGTGGTGACGACACTATAGATGACACTGGTTCCTAAAAAAAAAACGCAAAGACCAAGCAACAGTGAAGTGTGTCATCATTAGCACTGCCTTCTGGCACTGACAGGCTGAAGGGGCAGTTTGCACAGTCCTCGTCGAAATCTACAGTGGCTAATAAACTGCTTGCCTTGCAGACATACGATCATGTTTGTCTACAATTTTTTTAAACTGAACGACGAAACTGAAGTCCTACTCATTGGAGCCCTAAGCGTTCATCTGGACTCGGGGACTCCACTCTTATAATTGGTGGGGCTGCTGTGCGAATGTCACCATGGGCTCGGAATAGTGGTGCCCTCTTTGATAATTGCTTAAATTTTAAATTTTGGAAGTTTCATTACGAATACTGCTTCCACAGCTAGCCATCACATCAATCCCTGTTTAAGATTAGGGACTGTCTACCACGGTGGCTTGCTAGAAATTTAACTAGCTCCCTTATTCAGTCTAGACAAAACTACTGCAACTCCATTTTGGCTAGGCTACCGAAAAGACCCATTAACCTTCTGCAGCTCGTGATAATATAGCTGCAAGGCTAGTCAAAAAATCCCACAAGTTTAGCCATCGTTTAACCAGCAAATGTGTGGCAAAATGCTTACACTGACCACAAGACCTGTCACAGGTTGGACTGCTGCCCGAGTTTCAGACTCCTCATATATCAGACACTCATTGGACGATAAATTAGCTGTTCTATTCCTAAATTTGGTATCGTTTAAAGACAATTGGTGACAGAAGCATTTGTTCTGCCGGTCCTAGACTATGGAACTCACTTCTCCCATTCCTGTGTAACGACATCTACTCTCCTGATGCTGACTATGGCACACCCTTTCCAGCGGTCATGAGCTTCTGCTGCCATGCTACTCACTTCCTCGACTCTGCTCTCCATCTTCAGCCATCTGCTTCTCATTTTCTTTTTGTTTCGTTAGATAAAGTCTTTAGGCTGGCCTATTCGTAATGAAAGCCCCTACGGTTTTGAGTACACAAAATAAAACTCGTGTATGTAACATCCACTTATTCTTAGCGACTTCGTGGAGTTACAAATGGAGATACACTACATTACACGACAGTCTGAGCCGGATAGCAGTTGCCAGTGCAGCTCATAAAAATGACCGTGAAACACGGAAGAGCAAACCCAATCTAACATCTGACTACTGCTGGCCACAGGTAGCTGCTGCTGCTGCCAAACCGATCACAGCAATCACAGTCGCGCATGCCTAAATGTTTGCGAAATTATGGGAGTGGGACAGGTCACAAATAACTGTCCAGACAAACAGCAACATGATGCACCATTGTCGACTTCCCGCTAGCACAGCGAAGCAAGGCACAACCCGTGAATAGAACTAAAGGGTAATCAGCAACATCAACGTTTGCACTCAGCCAGCACATTTTCGCATACCTTGCTGGACACGGAAACTCAAGGATGTCAAATTACCATACTCAGTGGCATCGACACCAGAGACGATTGCCAAGCCATTAACGGTGTCCTCTACAGTTATATTGAACTACAACGAAAGTTCGTTTGCCATAATACACTGACCAGCATCAATGCATCTGGATTGGTATAGGTGTGTGTGTGCACAAAAGTTTGTTCAAGTGCCTGTGTGCAAGCGTGCAAGTGCAACTGTGACAGAAAACGCTCGATCGTAGTGTGTGCTCATGTGTGTGTGTGTATGTGTGTGTGTGTGTGTGTGTGTGTGTGTGTGTGTGTGTGTGTGTGTGTGTGTGTGTGTGTGTGTGTGTGTGTGTGTGTGTGTGTGTGTGTGCTCGAGCGTGCATGCTTGCATGGATGCATGCATGCGAAAATGAGTAAATGTGAGTGTGTACATGGATGCATTTTGTGTACGTATTTAGTGACCCCACGTATGGAAGCGACAAAACTTGTAGGCATGCATACACGACCCCTGCATCAGAATCAATTTAACTAGCATACTCACTACAGCTGTGGTGCTAAAAGACGTTTTCAAAAGTATTATATCAGTTTGCACGGCTTCGTCGGCAAAGCCACTAAGCCACTAACTGGGAGAGCTTTATTCTGTCCTCACTAAGCCTGGGGAGCTTTTGCTCAAGCATCAAACTACTGAACATCAAACTGGTGTAGAAAGGTGTCCAGTATAGCTGCATTTGGAAAATAGCTGAGGTGGCAGCAACTCACAAATATTTAGCTGCAGCAGGGCCGAACAGCTAGAAAAGGTGCCACGAGCAACAGCAGCAACTCGGAGAGTTGCTGCATTAGAACCGGATGACAATGCTCCACTGTCTCAAGACTAAGACTCCAAGATTCTAACAGAGTAGATTAATGGTGCGACTCTCAAGACTAAGAGAGGGCTGCCCACAGACACTGTCAGAGAGCAAGGCCGTTGTGGAAATCAGTACCGTCGCGTGATCAGAGCATAATCAGCAGAATGGAGTATGGAACACTTGCTGTTCCCTCGAAGACTGCAGGACTCGGCCAAGCCGATCGTAATGAGTTCTTCTGTTCTCCCCAACTATTGCTGCATCGTTTAATGCCGAGCAGCCCCAGCAAGTTAACATGACGGCTTGCTGCTCACAGTTCACATCAAGCTGGTTGCACGTTATCACACGCGTGCCGCTGTCGGCGACAACAGCCGTGGCAGCAGCGATGCGCAGGCGAGCTTGCTTTGCGGCACAGCAGTCATGGGTGGCCCCCAAGGACTGTGGGTGAGGGAACAGGCAGAGGCTCAGAGGAGCCGCTCAACGAAGCCACTCGTGGCGGCGCCACGCCTCTCAACATCTTGCCAAATCTGCACCGGCTGCATCTTCCTATCACGTGCCGCTGCTTATCTCCTGTGAGTAATCTCCTGAGCTCACGATCAAGGCAGGCACGAAACGGACAGGGCAGGACGTAGATTTGCTGTCCACGACTACAGCAGCACGTTTGAAGTAGAGAAACAAATTGCTACCTGCCGGGCGATCAGCATTAAGGAGATGTGGCTTTCCGCAATGTAAAGAATTGCAGCACTCCTAGCAGACAGCACGAGAGCATGAGTGATGAACCACTGACAGCACATGCATGCGTTGCAGGGTGGACGACGGTCGAGACATCGGTCGGGCATCAATGCTAGCAGGCATCAGACCTGGCAGATGGCGTGCCGGCTAGCGACTGCACGCCTGCCGAAGGCATTACGAACCTTGGCCTGAATTTCGCTGATGTCGTTATATGCGATTACGATCAGCGTGTAGTTGCCAGCACTGACGTACACGTGCAACATGGTGGAGTTGGCAGTGTATGTGCCGTTCACAGGATCGGTGCTGTCGCCAAACCACCAGATGTAACGAAGACTTGTGCCTGCCCACGTGTTTGCAGTGTACGAGTAGGTAGCATTGGTTATTGCTGCAAAATAAACGTCCTCAAACACTGAGCCAGCACGGGAGCCACACACCGTACGACGTGTCACTAGGCGACAATCAAACGAAGGAGCAAGGCCTCTCTCCACTCTCCACAGAGCACTTGCAGGCATGTATGGGCTACTCACTCCTTTTTATTTATCCACGGGAACGTGCAGACACATGAAAAAACCTGCAACTAATTGGCACTATAAATGCTGGGTTTGCAATTTAACTTTTCTCATTTACGTGTTCCATAAATGTAATCGGACTAAAACGACTGATAGTGAACAAACGCTGGACCAGGTAAAAGACATTGCACAACCATCCTATCATGTCTCGTGCTTCTGAATCCAACACTTCTAGCAGTCCCATCTCCATTTTCTACTTCTAATGCATTGCTTCATTTTTCCTCGATATGTGAGATGGAGGCAAACTCGTCCAGTTCAACATTCGCTTGGATTTTGAGGTTAGGTGTAGTTATGGTAGACACAGACAATCAACGAAAGACATCCTCTGAGCCCCCTGCTGTCGACCTAAGCATGTAGGGCCCCATAATGCCTTTTTATGGCCGTGTAGTGGCCTGATGATAAAGTGATTGGCAATCATGGGTTGTTGGAATTCAGTTTGCATCGCAATTCCTATCCAAAATAGATCAAACTGCTGTCATCGAACATGAGTGAGCATGGTGGGCAATCTTGGAGAGCAAAAATGAAAATGAGCCAAGCGACTCATGCTCGAAAAAGTAAAATATCACATTGTTTGACCTCTTACACAAGACATTGAAATTTTCGGTAAAAAGTGCTGTCTAATCTCTTACCTACCGCTGGACATAGTAAGAGCCTGCGTGAATCGCCCATTGCCACCACTGCATATATAAAAGCCTGTTAGCAATGAATGGCATTCGGACAAATATGTCTCCTTCCTCTCATTTCCTTTTCACATGCAATACGAGGTACTTGTCCGACCACTAAACGAAACTATTTCGACAGTGGAGCGCTGCTTATTCATCAGACACCCTTGCATAAGTCTTTAAAAAGTAACATGGCTGCTCCTCCCAGCAGTCAAGCTCAGGCCACTGTTCGGTGAAGCAGTTATACCAGCCCAGCCAAAGATGACAGACCGGTGGCAATGTGGGAGGGAGAAGTCTTGCAAAAAAAAGAGCCACGGGCACGATAGCTTTCTTGCTTGAGACTAGCTGCCAGCTCGTTGGAACAGCCACCAAGTGAACAGCCGCTCCTTCTAACCAGAGCTGATGGCAGACACGGCCTCAAGCGCCTCACAGTGATCATTGTCAACGAGTATTGTCAACGGTCAGAAGCTACGTCGTCAGCATCGCCTCCATTTTTAGAACGATCAGTATTTACGACGCCGTGTCTCTGATGCATCATTGCTTAAAGTGCAAGGTAAAGCAGTCCAAAGCACGAACGACAGAGATGAAGCCGAGAATATCCTAAGCTCGAGAGAAAGGGGAAAGCAGCTCAGCTTTCAAGAGGAAAAAAGAGACGTGGTGGCATCGGCGATTCACAGACAACATACAAAGATCCGTGGTTTTGTAACTAACCAATCAAAGATGGTGGGTCGTCGCAACGCTCAAAGATGAACAAAGGGGGGAGGGGGGAGGGGTGTAGGAAGACCCGCACCCCAGGACAGATCAGCAATGCCTCGGCGGCAGTCAGGAGCAGGGAGCCCACGATAGAGCGCGCCCCTGCTCCTGGGGCTCCAAGCCCCAGGCACTCACCGTACGATGGTGCATTGAACGTCAAGTTCTTTACCGCATCCTGAACTTGAACGCGCACGGTAGAGCTGAGAGAGCCAGAAGCAAAATCGCCCGTCACTGTATGCGTGACGTTGTACGTCTGCGATCCGGCAGACCTCGCCACCACTATAACGGTATGGTGGGCACACGTCAGCTGCTGCGCACACGAGTTGAGAGCTCACAGCCGAGCAGAGAGTGATTGGTGCTACTTGTGACAGACGTGACGTCAACCTTTGAACGATACGACATATTACAAGTGGGTCGAGACCAGACAGCTTCAACACTTGGTGACGCTCCTTAGCACCAGCCTCTCAGGAGTGCACACATGGGATGGATGTACTGCCAACTGACAGACTGCAAAAATTTGCCGGGGTTGAAGCACGAGTAGTAAAGCTATCCTGACCACCCCCCCCCCCCAACAGAATCACTTGCCAAGAAACAAAAACTGGTGCATTTGTGAAACTCGATATTCGAGGCACTGTACTAAGCTCGGGCGATGCATTATTCTTCTGAAATTCTCAAAAGCAATGCAAAGGGACAGCAACGAGAGCAGCCTTTTTCACTTCGGGTCGCTGCACCTTGGTAGGTCTTCTGCAGGACCATCTTGGCTGAGTTTAGTATGCGTACAACTACGCTGTGGGCGCCTCGGTAGTCGACCTGACCGCTTGCAACAGGGAACGCATACGAGTACAGGGCACGATTCGTCCAGTCTGGGTCGGTCGGCACCGTCGATACTTCGTAGGGCAAAGGTAGCGGTTGCACTGCAACGGTGTAGCTAGCTTCGTACAGGGCAATGGTGTCACCTGCAAGGAGACAGTGGCAGGCAGACCTTCAATATCTAGCAGCAGTGACATGCCCCGACCCACATAAATCGAGCAAGGTAAGGGACAGCAGAAGCAGACAGAGGAGCAGGCTTGGCACGTGCCCTTGTTGAATAGTTGAGTTACAGACGCAGACACGGAACATGGAAACCCACACGCTTATGCAAAAGCAAGTGCACGCAGAGCCCTCAACCATAGCTCATCACGGAGACGTAGCGCTCAGCGCCTGCGAGGCCACGGCGATTGTGCAGGGTGGCAGCATTGGAGCCTCGTGTCATTTGCAGGCATGACTCTCGATGCGTGCACGATGCAGTCAAGCCCAAAACTGCAGCTCGGTCCTAGTCAATCAATCCCATTAACAGCAAAGTGTCAAGAGAGCCGAGAGGAATATGATAGAGGAGGATGAGAGAGTGTGATCAAAGAAAAGAGAAAGCAGAGAGTTAATCGCAGCTTCAAATCCCAGCCCTTTTGCTCTCAGCATTCCAGAATGCCGAGAGAGAACCGGTACTGAACAAATGTGAACCAATCTCACTAGTGCGTCCAGGTGACTTGACACGAGAACGAGCGCCAGGCCAGGGCAGCACCAGCAGCAGACGCCCCGGCCGCAGCCGGCAGCAGCAGAGCGGACAGACGAGCGCGGCTACAGGTAGCCCCGCCCCCCCCCCCCCCCCCCGTGCCAGCCAATAATTCTCACCCGGCTGCACGGCAATCGAGGTGGTATCGTTGAGGATAATCTTTTGAAGACCGGTGGTCAGCACAGTGATCGATGTCTCGCCGGCCAGCGTCAGCTTCGGCCCTGCAGCAGACGAATCAGCAGCTTCACAGCAGCTGCCAAGGAGCCAGCAGATGGCAAGCATGGGCAGCATAGCCGCTGGCACTGCCCCAGTCTGCACGGCATCATTCAGGGCTGCACTATTACGTCACGCTGAGCACAGTCACGTGCTGAGGCTAGCTAGACTCGGCTGAAGCGTGGCATTCGAAGGTGATGCTTGTACAGTGGACCAATCGCCAACCAGCCACTGATCGAGCTAGGTTGCAGCAGTGACGCCGGCAACCCTTCCGATCGCAGAACCACGTTTGAAATTAAACATGCACCCAAACTCAAAGGGCCCAGGGCTGAGTGCTTACGCTGTGCGAAAAAGTTGCCCCCCCCCCCTCGCCCACTCGGCAGGCCTCTTTTGGGAGTGTCTGTAAAGAGTTTACCTGCTCAGATAAAGCTCAACACTTTATCTCCCCAAAATCACGGGGATGAAAGCAATGAAAGCAATGGGGGAGGTGGTTAGTTCGTTCGAGTCAGCAAAGGCAAATCACCCAAATACTCCCCTGTTTCGTAAAGGTAATTCACGCCTCACTGTTTTTCTATGCATTCGTAGCCAAGATTTGCGCCTCAATTGCAATCGTTGCTGTGGCCCTGCCTCTACGAGGAAAATCTGTTCCAGCTGCCGCCCATCTACATTAATCTTTGTCAGCGACCAGGAGTTTATATTTTTAATGATCGTAAGGCTAATCCCAGTAGGAGCTGACCCGCAACGATGACAGCTGCCAGCAAGCTGCACACCAGTGCCTAGTGTGTGGGGACGACAAAAACAAGAGGAAAGAAAAAGCAAAAATACAATGTGTTCGGCGGCTCAGCTCGATGGCGACTCCCCAGCAACTGTACAGCATGATCATACTGGCTCGGCAAGAGTGCATGCTACCACGCTGGCAACAAATCGCCTGAAACAAGAATGGCTGCACACTAACGTGCAGCCATTTTTCGGAATGATCAAAAGAAGAGAAAAGAAAAAGGAGAAATTTGGTAGCCGGCGTGCTGCGATCGCTTCTACAAAGCACATGCACAACTCGATCACACAATTTCGGTGCAGAGCACGACAAGCAAAGCAAAGAGAGCACATCCGTAGCAGACGACTGGCTGCGTTGCTTACTGGCAAATGTCGAGCTTATAAGCCAGGTCTTCTGACCGGCCGCAGTGTAGCAGCCGCGGCTGCCGATGCTGTAATTCAGGCTGCTGGCACTGCAGTAGCTCGCCCATGCGCCGCCACCTCCGGCAGCCGAGCAGCTCGCCATGCAGCTGTCGCTGTAGTAACAGTAGCTAAGACCGCCCGTGCACGTCGGGCGGTAGATCTAGGAGTGCAGAGGCATGTAGTGATGACAGCTTTGCGCGCAAGCAGTTGCCGAACAAAGGCAAACTCGTAGCACCTTCCACCAGCTGACAGCAGCACACGCAGAGGTTTTACCGCTTGACCGGTTTGGGGAGGGAGATAGAGAGAGAGAAAGGGAGTGCAACCCCCCCTCCCCCTACCACCTAACAACATTGACTAGATCAGCTGAGGTTAGAGACCTCACAGCCAACAAGGACGTATACCAATTACAATGCCCCTAGCTGAGCAGCCCACTAACCAGCTCATTTCAATTAATTCATTCGTAGCACAATGAACATTCTGCTCCAGTGCTCCAGTCGTGTGGGGGTGAGCGACACACTTTGAGGGTAAGGGAGATTGCGACCATTAGACAGCTCTGGGCCCCAGCCTACTGCCAGGAAGACAGCAATCAGACGAATGAGCCAGCTTATAGCTGACAGTCTGCCTGACTCAACATCCGTTTACGTGACACAGTGTGGTGCAAACACACAATTTTTGCTTAATGGACAATTTTCGAAAGCCAGTACCAAAGGAAAACTCGCCTGACCTAAAACGGAACAATTCTTCAGCCTAAGTAATGGAAACCATTGCTTAGCCAACGAAGATAGTAGCATTACCACAGCGACACAATAGACCTGCATGAACAAGAACGCACACTGCATTTCTTCTCTCTACATCACTCTCTGTATTCATATATATATATATAGATATATATATATATTCAAATTCGATATATATGCTATATATGTCATATATATATATATATATATCATATATATATATCCTATATATATATATCCTATATATATATATATCCTTTATATATATATATATATATATATCCTATATATATATATATATATATATATGTATATATATATATATCATATATATATATATATATATATATATATATATATATATATATATATATATATATATATATATATATATATATATATATATATATATATATATATATATATATATATACTTAGCGAGAGGTCTTAGTCCAAGAGTAGGGTACTTTCACTCCAAAACACAGGTCGCGAGTTCAAGTCCTGTAGCAAGCAATCGTTTATCGCTCGTTGCAAGCCTCTAAGGTTCTTTTGCTGCTGTATAAATCAGGCTGGTAACCTTTAATTCTGATTTACTTTTATGTGCATATATACATCTACATACATATAATGATATGGTATATACTGTATGTCTCTACTGAATACATGCATCTTTGCCAAGAACCACCAGTGACGTAGTCCTAAAGCTCGTATCTCAATCAAAGAAGACAACAAGTCCACTAACCCTATTCCCACTGTCCTGCTCCTACGTTGCATTGATCTGCTGCTGCCATGCATAACCAACATCATTAATATGTCATTAGCCTCGGGTCAGGTCCCAGCACCTTTCAAAAAAGCTGTAGTCAGGCCACTTCTCAAGAAAGCTACACTAGACCAAGAGAACTTAAGCAACTACCGCCCAGTCTCCCTTCTACCATTCCTATCAAAGACACTGGAACGGGTCGTGGCAGACCAGCTGAACTCGTATATCGAAACCTCACACCTTGCTAGTAAGTTCCAGTCTGGCTTTAGAGCTAATCACTCCACAGAGTCAGCATTGCTTCGGGTATACAACGACCTACTTAGGAATGCAGACATGGGTAGAGTGTCTCTTCTTGTTTTGCTCGATCTTTCGGCAGCTTTTGATACCATCGATCACAAAGTACTTCTAGAGCGCCTCTCATCTCGCCTGGGCATCACTGGCACTGCTCTGCAGTGGTTCAGGTCCTATCTCAGTGGGAGACTCCAGAGTGTTGACGTGAATGGACAAAGATCATCTGAAGTACCTCTAAAATATGGAGTACCTCAGGGCTCTGTGCTAGGTCCGGTTCTTTTCACGGGTTATACTCTGCCTCTGGCTGATGTGATTGCCAAGCACAATCTAGGCTTTCACTTCTACGCGGATGACACTCAGTTGTACCTTTGCTTTGATCCCTCCCAGCCTTCGAGCACCTCAAATTCTCTCAACTCACTTGCTGCATGCATTGATGACATCCGATCATGGATGGCAGCAAATTTTCTAAAACTAAACGATGATAAAACTAACTTACTAGTTATGGGCAAACCTAGTGTTATTCAGAAATTGGAAAGGCTGACTTTCAAAATTGGCTCTGCCAGCATATCTCCAGTTGCATCAGCTCGAAATCTAGGTGTCATATTCCAAAGCGACCTCTCGTTAGACGACCACATCAGCTCCACAGTCAAATCAGCATATTTTCAGCTTCATAACATTGCTAAAATTAGGGCTTGTTTAGATAAGGATACCACGTCCAAGTTGGTCCATGCATTCGTGACATCTCGTCTCGACTTCTGCAACTCACTGCTTACTGGCCTACCAGCATGTGCGATCAGGCGATTGCAGCTGGTGCAAAACTCTGCAGCTAGGCTTGTCTGTCGTGAGCGTCGCAGTTGCCACATTACTCCACTTCTCGCCGACCTGCACTGGTTACCAGTCAAGCAACGGATTGACTTCAAGGTTTTGTCGCTCACTTTTAGGTCTCTTCATTCTATGGCTCCAGCCTATCTTTCAGATACACTACCCCATCAGGCAAAGCATCGTACCACTCGCTTTTTCGGAATCCAACAGTCTAGAAATACCTCGTACAAACCTTAAATCCTTTGGAGACCGTGCATTTAGCTCGTATGCTCCCAAAGCCTGGAACTCCCTCCCGACCTGCATCAGAACATCCCCTGACCTGACCACATTTAAAAGAAACTTAAAAACATACCTATTTAGGACAGCATTTAGTGGGTCCTTGTGATTCGTCCTCGATGTGCTTATGCGTGCTGACACTGTTCATGCTGCCACTAACCACATTTGCATGCTGACCCAGTGCATGTAACCCCTAACCATGTTATTCATTTTGTTTGTTTTTCAAGCATGATTTTACTTACTATTCTATTGCGTATCACTTTGCAGCAAATGTAAAGCGCCTAGAAAGAGATTAAGTTCTCTGAGGGCGCTTTATCAAGTGCAATATTATTATAAGAAAAATAGCCAAACAGACCAAAAAAAGAATAACTAAGTGTAGCTGATGTTGATGGTGACAACAAGAAAATGATCACCGGAAAGGACCGATCACATACTTTGGATGACTTGGCAGAACCTAAGACCTTACGATTGCCCTCTGAAGGTTTCTCAGTGATATCTTGTTTTCTAACCCATTAATTCAGCGCGACAAAGTGCACTCACTCGCAAGCACGTGCACATGCGAACCGATGCGTACATACCCACGACTGCACGTACTTGTGAGTACTTCACGAGCAAATGCAGAAACAATGGAGCACACACACACGCGCGCGCGCGCACACACACACACACACACACACAAGCATGCACGCACGCACGCACACCTCCCCCACACGAGTACTCGAATAGGCATATGCATTCACCATACACGAATATGCAGGGCACTTGTCACTTTCACCTGCCTCCGTGATGATGACAAGAAGTGTATGGAGCTATGATGAAGCAATAATGTGAAAAACGTTTCGTACCTGCAGAACAAGCTGACCCGCACTGACGACAGTAAACTCCCAGCTGTAGATGCGTCCCCAAGAATTAATTACTTTGTTGACCATCAGATATAGTTTGCCCGGGCTGGTTGTCCCGGTCACTGTCGCAGAGGAGTTCACAGACAATACGGTGGCATTGGTAGCACCGGCCAGGGCCACACCCAGCCCAGCAGGCATAGATTGCTGCCCCAGCGTAGAGACAGACGAACCTGTAGAAAGTGCCCAGGCGACCGTGCCAAACTATGCCATTTCAGGGACAGTGCAGTGACTCGGCATGGGAGAAGCATGCATCCTTGCAAATACCACAGAGGAAGCAGGAAACCAAGGTGGTGTTAACAGCCACTCACTGATGCATTCAAATCGGCAAACACGTGCATCACAGGCATAAATAATAATTATAATAACACATTTGTATAGAAACCTCAGAGAACTTAATCTCTTTCTAGACACTTTTCATATGCTGTAACGGAAGCATGATCCAATGGTTACATGGTCACGACGGCCTTACTAAGTGCGTGCAGCAAATCGACTGTTTTCTGAGGATAGCTAGAATAACAAGCAGCAAATAAAACTGTGACACAGACATCCTTACTTCCGAGCGAAATGTTCTTTCTCATATCTCCGTCACTGAAGTCTACCGTCAAATAAATGTGTGTGCCGAATACCATCATGGTGCAGTTGAACTGTACCGTTGATATAGCAAAATTTGGACACATCAGCTGAGCGCTCTGCAGGCCGACCGCCACCTAAAAGTGCCAATGCAGTGTGACAGTGCATCGATTCACTGGAGGGGCTGGCGAAAGCTGTCACGTGACTGGGCACTCACAAACGACCTCCAGAGTGTGCAGGCATGAGAAAGGGAACGGTTCTCGAGCATGCAAGGTGGCACTCTAAAAGAAATTTGGCAGCCGGACCACAGATGAAGCAAGTGTAAAATCGAGCCAGACGCCAGAGGCCGAGCTGAGCAAGCTCGTCAGTCACGTGCCATGAAAGTTACGTGCCACGCGGTCACAAGAAGCCACTTTGCTGCTGTCAGGTCATGAATCAGACGACCACTGCAGCACAGTTCAGGAAACAAAAGCACCGAAGCAACAAGCATGCGCGAGTCACTCACTCGCACCACAAAAGCTGCCGACCTCTCGTCGGTGGTCTACATGTTCTATATGGTCTAGAGTGGAGGAGCGAGGTGGATTGCACACTAGCTGAGATAGCCAGCATGTGATGCAGCTGTTAGCACAATCACGCCTGCGAGCGGGCAGCTCAACTTGACACAGCGGCAAAAAAGGCTCTGCAAAGCCGCAGCAAGAGATGCAGCCTGCATCCCATCAGCATAAGCAAGTGGGCACGCAAACATCGGCAGCCTCGCGGCCGAGACGAGTCACACAGGAGTTGCACAGATGCGCTAGCAGCAGTCACAGCCACTGCATCCGGAGAAGAGAAGATGGGCCCAGCGACAGGATATGAGACTGGCAGGCAAACGTATGCGGTCGGCTGCTCATGCTGCCGCTGCTGCTGCTGCTGCTGCTGCTGCTGCTGCTGCCACCGGCAAGCTCAAAGCAACTCACCGTTATGAGAGCGCCTCCAGTCACTGTGTTGTTCTCGGCATCCGAGATAGCAGTAGTCACCTCAAATGTGCCAGGATATGAAAAGTAATTAACGAAACCGACAGAGGCCGTCGAAGACTGGGCAGCGGTGCCTGCAACGACAGTGACAACGATAAGCTAGCAGCAAGCAGCAGCCGGCTGCACTGATCGACTGCACTGTTCCTCACTAGCGGCTCGGCACGCCCACACCACGTGGGCATCGCCGGGGCGGCGCCTTCACTCCGAGCAGCAGCACAGCATGCATGCAGCACAAGAGCTTGTCAAGGCGCCAATCGTGCGATAGCCTTTCTCATAGGGCACAAGGGACAGGGGGCAAGGCACTCAAGCAATCCATGCTAGTTAGGGCCATCCGAAATATTTCCAGCAGCTTCGACTGCCAAACTAGATTCGAAACAGCCCGGACGTCGATGTGAGAGTCGGCACCGGTTCAAACAGGCTATTCCCGGCAGGCTGCAGCATAGCACGACAGACAAAGATGCTACTTTCGGAGATGCTATTGCAGGTAGCCTCCTTCACACTTTCTTTCACACTTTTTTAGCAGCAGCAATGTCCTATGCAGGTCATTTAGCCGGAGATGGACATGGATGTGCACGCACGCCGGCAAGCTGGAAGGCCAAGCGCTTCCTAAGCTGAGCACATGACTGGCGTCGCATGCCTACGAGATCGATGGATATCTGAGAAATCGAGCTCACGGCAATAGTCAAGGTCGGTGGGAGGCACGAATGCCAAATGGCTCTCCTCCACCATGTTTGGCCGTGCAAAAGGTGGCTTTGGGTGCTGTGCAAAAAGACAGCTGCACTCGATTTGATCTGTCTCAATTTGGGGGCAGCAGCAACTGCAGCTGCACAAATTTCTGCGCTCGTCTGCTGCAACAAAGCAGCAGCAGCACGGGAACGCGATACGGCCACAAACCATCAAAGAAGTCCAGCCACGAAGAAAAGTCGCTGCTGTTCGGGTAGACGGCAAATCCGATCGACGAGTAGGCCAGCGCACCTGCAATAAACATGCACAGGCATGCCCACTGCTGACCAGTGTGCCGGCAATAATGCACGGAGCACCAGCACCCAGCAGCAGGAGACGCTATGGCCACAGCTCCTGCGCTCACACGCAGTCCTCACCGAGCGAGTTGCTGCTTGAGTAAGTGACAGTGGCAGAGGTCGGCATTCTTGCCGGCAGCGAGTAGACGCTGAGCGAAGCTGAGCCAGTTGCGCCACCACACGGCTGACCATCCCAGCATGGGGCAGCACAGTCGAGTGCGGCAGTGGCATTGGCGTTGTATGAAGCCGAGCAGAAGCAGTAGTCGCCATTGCTCAGAGCCGCATAGCTAAGGAAACGAGCGCACAAGCTGCACATAACTAGTCAATGCAAGCGCCGACCACCGAGCTGCAGCTGTAACCTAGCAACGATGGAAAAGGTACTTGGGCTGGCCGGTTGACCGGCCACCATCATGCTTACAACACGAATTCTGGGTAGGTGATGGTAGGGGGGACAAGGCAAGGACATTGTGAACAACGTCGAGGTTTGGTCCAAACAGGACTGGGCTCCGACCGGTGACCTCAGGTAGCTAACTGGGCAAAAGAGGTGCAGACAGGTATCTGAGGATCAGAGTGCAAAAGCAGCAGCTACGTCATCGCGCTTCTAATCATGTATGTATTGTCCAGCTAATGAGTGAGCCAGACAAACGTGGACAGAAAGACAATACACAGTCAGACGATAGTGAGAGAGAGAGAGAGAGAGTGTGAGAGAGAGAGACAAAGGAGAAAAAAGATAGGAATCAGCAAGAAGAATAAGACAGGAAAGAGGGGGGAGAATATACAGACTGACAAGAGAGAGGAAATCGGGCCGTACGACAGGAGGAGGCTATTTTTTCATGGCCCGAGAACTCTTTCCGAGGACTCGGGAAAGTCGCCAGTCTCCTTTCAAGAGATGATCTCGGAGCTTTCTCGCGCACGGCCGAAAGCTTTACTGACTCCCCTTTTAAGCCCTGACAGCCGGTAAGGAGCAGCTACCGGGCTCACAGGTAGAGTTGAAAAAGGGGCTTCGGATCGTCGACATGACCACGTGACCAGCTCAGCTCTGCAGCCTCCAGGTCTCCTTCCGTGGAGGCTAAAGTTCCAGCACCCCACCCACCCTATACAGCCAGCCAGCCAGCCAGCTCTCGTGCCTATGTAGGGGTGGAGCCAGGCCAGACGCCTCCCTGGTGCTTTAAAAATGGCTACAACCAGCGCTTACAAGTGGAGCTTGCGAGCCAGATGCAACATCAAAAGGCAGCACCGCAGAAGCTCAGGAGGAAAGCAGGGGGCGGGGCTAGCGCCGGCGGGATAAATACGGTGGCTTACAGACACACGAGACAGACTTAGAGACAGAATAGGACGAGAGCAAGACACGATCGGACGAGAGTCAGAAGAGAGCTAGAGACCGATTAACCGACTGGCTGACAGAGAAAGGGAGGGGGGAGAGAGAGAGGAGAAAGGGTTCAGAAGGGGCTCAGTCTGCATCAAACACTTCGGTTAATTAGGCGACAATAGACAGCTTGAGGGGCCATCATTCGGGACAATGCAAAGGCTCAACGTGGCCAGCATGAAGTCCTACCTCGAGCTGTTGACAGCTTGTGTACAGGCGCCTCTGCAGCCTTGCAAGACCAAGCTGCTACTATTGTACAGACCGGGGTTCAGCGAGTAGTAGCGGTTCTGAGGTGCATCCTCGTAGCAGCCTGCATACACTGTAAAGCACAATGGCGGTGCAGACGTCAGCTTGCCACTGCCTGCACGCATGCGCGCTCAGGCTTCCCGCGCAATAATAATAATAATTCGCTTGATAAAGTGCCCTCAGAGAACTTAATCTCTCTCTAGGCGCTTAATAGCATGTGTTCGCGCGTGGAGACTGCAGCCGGGTGAGCACGCACGGCGCCACTGCCAGAAAACCTGCTGCTGCTGCTGCTGCTGCTGCTGCTGCTGCTGAGTTTGTTTTTATCACTCCATACAGCTCTACCCCATTCCTCAGCAGTCCACTGTGTTCGTTCGCACCTTGGCCCACTAAGAGGCTTACCAATTTAACCCGGTTCCTATAATTGCCTTCTGACAGTCTCACCACTAATTCGCTTTCTAGACGATGCTTGCCGAATGACTTTAAGCATGAGCTGGTAGCACAGTGGTAGTGGCCCGAACGACAAAGTGGGGCTGACTGGCCCGACCAAGTGGCTCGACAGACGAACTTGTAGTCGAAGTACTAGCCAGACCAAAAAGCATTTTCAGAGCTCCCAGCCCTCACTAGCTTTTTAGTCCAGCCTTGTATAGTGTCATAATGTCCCCTCACGAAGCTTAACAATTTGGCAACCTTCTCCGCGACTGGAAGACTTTTTCAGATGAAATAAATGGGACTTAAGGGATTTGCTGTAAGAGTGCGGGTAAGGGTAGGGTAAGGGTTAGGGTTCCTGCATAAACGAATACAGGGTCGAGTCTACATGCTCTATACTGGCAAAAAGTTGCCATTTTTAAAATGAGTATAAAGAGTTGTTGGCTAATTTTAGGGGTATTGTCCAAAAACTCTACCACTATCGCAACGTACCACTATCGTTGCAATCGCTACTTGGGCACCAAATAATTAGCAGACAAAACCTACATTGGGGTATATCAAACGCTTTATATTATGATACCGTGTTTAAGATGCTGTCAAAGGATTCAGAGATTCCTGGAATGTAATGTATCTCTGCCTGTAACTCCACAAAACCATAAAGACTATGTGGGTGTTACGCAGGAGAGTTTTGTATAGCGCACTCACAGCCAAAGCGGCTTTCGGTACGTATTCGGTAGCCAACAGACTTCGTCTCATGCAACAAAGAGAAAGTGGGAAGCATAGCAGAGTCAGGAGAGCAGCTGAGGTAGTGAGTAGCATGGAAGTAGCAGCTCAGGACAGCTGAAAAGGATGAGCCATAGTCTACCGCAGGAGATTAATGGGAAAGGAGAAATTCTGATGATTAGGACTTATCCCAAAGGGACTATACAGCACACTATACTAATTCCCTCAACAATCCATTCTAAAGAAAGCAGTTCCCCGTGGCATTATGGAGCCAGAGAAATTAGTTACACTAGAAAATACCTTCTTAGAGTAGAAAATACGTTTAAATACAGTTTATTATCAACGAAAGCTGAATCATTTTTTAAGTTGCACAAGCAAACATCAACCACTAAAGGACCTTTGCTTATGCAGTAATATTTACTAGCAAGCTGATTTAGATCCCTTTCCTTTGTTTCCAAAGTTGGAAGTGGTAACATACTAGCTAGCAAGCGCTGAGAGATGGGTAAAGCAAGGAATGTATGTGCCTTTACGGAAGTAAAAAATCGGAGAGACTAGGCATTGGGCAGCTACGAAAAGAACAATTGCTAAAGCATTAATAATTAATTATTAATAATTAATTTAAAAGCAGTGTGTACCCTCCAATATTAAGAAGCAGTTGCAACTCGGTGCGATGGAAACGTGGCAGCACTGTGGTCGACCTAAGCTGACAAACGATCGGGTTGACAGGTCATAATGTATCTTTCTAAAAAGCCAAAATTAAGTCACCTGCAACCGGCAAGTGACCATACCTACTAGATCTTGGTTAACTGCCTAAGAGTTGCATGGACTGAATTATCCAAGTTTGCCATTTTCACTACTGGTAATACAAAATTTGCAACTCAGTGCCTTGAAGCCTAACATGCAATGTAATGTATCTCCATCTGTAACTCCACAAAGCCACAAAGACTGTGTGCGTGTTACCCAGAAGAGTTTTGCAAGATGCCTGACATCCCAGAAAACCCTCTTTACTACCCGAACGAATTTACAGCCACAGCAGCTGTTATCATAGTGTGAGGTTTTTTGCGGCTGAGTCCGTGATTCCACATTCTGAATTTGTCTGAAACTCTGTCTTGGGTTTTGAATCTGGAATTTAGTTCATCGGAGTCAGACCTGACTCGAGGCCCTACTGCTTTGAACCAATTAATCACCTGACTACTTAGTAGCCAGTCCTTGATTAAGCTCGTATTGATCTTGGAGGATGGCAGGGAAAACCATGCTCCTTGGCTAAAGCTGATAAAAAATACTAGCTGATTTAACAGCCTCTTTTTGTATAGCGACAGAAGAGCCTTTTTAGCGATCTACCACTATTTGATCGGTGGCATGCATGACATCAGCTGTAATGAGTCCCACATTCTGAGACTTGGGAAGACAGTGCAAGAAGGGAGCAGAACTTTTGCAGTTCCCTCAGACTGGTCTCCCCATGCTCACAAGCCTCGTTGCTGCTTCAAGCAACTGATCGCTGATAAAGATTTTTGGTCGTTGCATAAATTAAAAGAAAAAACTCTTCTTTCCCTGCTGTTTCCTGATTTCATTTCCCTTTCCAGCAAATGTAAAGCGCCCAGAGAGAGATTAAGTTCTCTGAGGGCGCTTTATCAGGTGCATTATTATTATTATTATTATATTCACGAATAATAATAATAATAATAATAAAATTGAATATAACTCCACTAATTGGCCCGATATTTCTTTATTAAGATGTAATGCCACGATATCGCAGCACACTCACAGCCTAAGCGGCTTTCACTACACATTCAGTAGCCAACAGACTTCATCTCACGCAACAAAGAGAAAGTGGGAGGCATAGCCAGGAGAGCAGTTGAGAGAGTGAATAACATGGAAGTTGCAGCTCAGGACCGCTGAAAAAGATGATAAATAGTCGGAAGCAGGAGAATAGTTGCTGTTGCATAGAAAACATGCTAAATCAATCACTATGGCTGTATACCCATGCGAAGTAATGCTTCCTGAGTGCAGTACACGAGAATGCCGCAAGCTTAATGGTAAGCTTAGCCATTTGCTTCAACTTAAGATGGCGCCTAGGCACACATTCTGCATACATACATACATTCAGATCCCTGTGACTTCATAAGGACAGAGGCTAAGCAGATGTTTTGCTGTGGTTATGGTGTGCCTGAAGTAAAGGTCGGCTTATCCAAAAACCTCATCTAACAGTATCTTGCAACAGAAGAACCTTGCAACAGAACTGTACCTAGCAACAGAAAAGCTTTTCTGCTTGCAGATGGCATACATGTATTGCCTGCAGCCAGACTCGAACCCATGGCCTGGTTGACGAGCGTGAGCATCTGAGTGCTGGGCTAAAAATTAAAAGAACTTACCATGAAAGTCAATGCAAATCCCAGGGACATAGTGCTAACTTGCTTGTATTTGATGAAGGGAATTTATTGTTGACCTTCTAGCAAGCATACTGTTTGCCAAGTCTAGTGTTCGTCTGTACTGTCTTGGAGAGTGGCATGGGTGACAAGCAAGCTTCATTAAGATAACTCGGCAGATCAATGTGGGAGCCCCAAAAAAGGATGCCAATATTTGACAATTGATTCCATGAATATGCCTGCTAAAAGCCAGCAGGTTGCAATAGCATCAAAAGCACAGGCACCCATTGCAGTACAGTCCCACTGCTCCGCCGGCTCAACCCGACCCTGACACCCCTAAATTCCCCTGAATTCCCTTCCATCAGCCAATAAGTGAGTTGAGACATGGCGAGATGAGGCTTTGTCTTACTATGCTAAGAAAAACCTTCCCTTACCCATAAATGACAACCACGACAAATTACGATCGTTGATTGTTGGGTCAGCTAGGCCATCCATAGGGAGAAGACTGCTGGAATTACCCTTACCTGATATGCACCCATGCATGCAGCCAATTAGTGTGAAACGTCGTCCAGCATGAGGGCCAGCATGACAGGACACAGGAAGAGACAGAAGACGACAGAAGACGACAGTCTAGTGCTGATGCCCAACGGTTGTGGGTAATAAAAAATAAGACAATCCTGTGGCGTCTGAAGTGAGCTAAATCTTGCCATGAGCACTTGGCATAGAGCTATGACAGTCTGATGAGCACGGTGCCAATCGCGAAGCGACAGTTACCTGCAGAGTAGTTGAACGCTGCATCCACTGAGTGTGCCTGCAACAAAATAGGACAGCACGGGTTTCACATCGCTTGCTGCTCTCAAAGAAGCACAGTGTAAACGAGACGAAAAACCGGCTTTACATGATGCAAAGCCATGCTGCTCCAACATTTGAGGCCGGATTGGCTGCTTGGCAATTCACTGCACACCGTGCACGCCTGTCTGACACAACAAAACACTCTGCAGCTGAGCGTTAGGGCAACAGCAGCAGGCAGCAGCAGCAGGCTTGGATGGTCATACCACTCAGTGCCACCTTCAAGCAATAATCAAATACTTGGATCTGTGAAGATCTGTAGCCTCCACTCTCGTTGTACAAAGCTGTCAATGCAGGTAAGCATTCACGACCAAGTCAACACACAGTGTGAGTTACTATTGGCATCTTTCACCACTGCCCCTCGCCCTCGAAGCTGCTGCAGCTACTTTGACTCCGACGGCTGCTGCCTGCTAAGGCTGCTGCCTACTGCTGCTGGGGCCTGCTACCATCTGCTGCTGCTTGCTGCTGCTACTGCAACCATGGCACCAATGTCGTAGTAGCAGCAGAAGCAGCAGCAGGCCAGGGACAGGACTGCAATCAGCCCCTCCCATGAGGTCTCAGCATTAATTAGGGAAGCATAGACTCAAACAACTACTTTGTTGTTGCCCACCGAACAGCACCCGAGTAACGTAGAGCAGCTGTGAAACCAGACATGCATTCACGATTAGAGTAGAAACCAAGGCAAAGTGAGATGGGAGATAGAGAGAGATGATGGTGATGATGAGAGTGGGAGATGACAAAAACATACAGAGATGAGACAAAGGAACGAGAGTTACTGTGAAAGAGGTGCAGCGAGAGGAGAGGTTATGAGCAAAGTAAGAGGAGACAAGAGGGGAGGAAGGGGGATGAGTGAGAAAGAACGAAGGACTGCGAGATCAGAGAGGGGAGAAAAGACAAAAAGCCGCATGGCAATTTGAAATTAGTGAGACACCGAGACAGACAGAGAACACGCGGCAGAGACTGCGGTAGAGGAGTGGGGATCAAGGGAAGGACGAGAGCAGCCTAGCAGCAGAGAGCAGAGCCCAAGTGTCATCTGCTAGCCAGCCACCCAGTAAGCTAGCCTAAATAGCATCCACTCACAGACGAATGAATAGCAGCGACCCGCAGCAGCTGTCGTTAAACTCTGAATAAGACAGAAGCCCGGACTTAGGCAGAGGAAATGAGCAGACCCAGCTGCGACTAGTACTAGTAACCTTTTCTTTTTAGCTGCGGCCCCAGACTTTTGCCTCATGCCGACCGTTGCAGCACTGCAATCGGAGTGACAGAGGCACGGCTCGGAAGCTACAAAGGCCGAGGAACCCCTGAAGTAGGGAGTACCTCGGCGTTTGATCCGGTTCTTTTCACGGATCATACTCTCCCTCTTACCGATGTGATTGCCAGGCACAACCTAGGCTTTCACTTCTATGACACTTAGCAGCACGTTTTCTTTGATCCCTCCCAGCCCTCTAGCACGTTGAATTGTTCTCTCAACTCCGTTGCTGATTGTATTGGTGACATCCATACATGGCTGGCAGCAAACTTTCTTAAATTAAATGATAAAACCAACCTACTAATTATGGGCAAACCAAGTGATTCAGATTTTCGAAAACCTGACGCTCAACATTGGCTCTGCCAGCCTATCTCCTGCACAAAATCTAGGTGTCCCGTTCCCAAGTGACCTTTCATTATTAAACCATATCAGCCTTACAGTCAAGTCTGCCAACTTTCAGCAACATTAGTGCTTAAATTCGGGCTTACTTAGACTGGGATACTACATCTAAGTTGATCCATGCATTTGTGACATCCCATCTCAACTTCTGTAACTCACTGCTTGCTGGCCTACTGGCACGTGATATCAGATGCTTACCAATCAGGTGCAAAACTTGGCAGCTTTGGCTGTCTTTCGTGCGCATCGAAGTTTCCATATCTTTACCAATTCTTGCCAACCTGCATTGGCACCCGATCGAACAGTGTATTGATTTCAAGGTTATACCTCTCACTTTTAGGTCCATTCCTTCTCTGGCTCCAGCCTACCTATCAGATCTACTCATCGACCAGGCTTAGCATCGCATCACCCGCTTTTCTTAATCTAATCGTTTAGCTACACCTCATACTAATCTCAAATCCTTTGGAGATAGTGCCTTTAGCTCGTATACTCCCAAAACCCGGAACTCACTTCCGACTGGCGTCACGACATATCCCGACTTGTCCACATTTCAAAAGAAACTAAAAACGCATCTATTTGTCACAGCATTTAGTGGGTCTGTGCGATTCGTCGCTGGTTCGCTGACACTGTGCATGCTGCCGCTAAGCATATTTTCACGTTGGCTCTGTATATTTCACCTCTAACGACGTTATGCTTGTTGCCATTGAGCATGCAACCACTAACCATTCGACCATGCTTCCTTAGCAGCATCTGTAAAGTGCCTAGATTAGGCTCTCTGAGCGGCGCTATACAAATTTATTATTATTATTATTATTATTATTATTAAGACGATTGTGAAGGCAGGCCGGCGTGGGGGAGGGGAGCGGCCCAACGGTAGTCGAAACTTTGGGTACGCGCTAGCACGCCAAGACCCTACGGACCCCAGACGGAACAGCAATGACCGGCGGAAATGAACTAACGGCGCTGAGCCTGCCCCACCATTCTCGCGCCGGCGGCAGCGCTTTATCAGCAGCCGCCGCCTGCCGGCGACCAGAAGGCCGCCGGCAGGCGGCGCGAGCAGCGAAAAGGCGCTCCTCATCAAAACGACAGCAAACCCGTACCTGCCGCAAGGCGGACGCGAGCGGCGGCTGCGACGCAAGCGCGTGCACGATCGACAGGCACAGCCATGAGGTCACGGCCGCAGCCACGAGGTCGTGGGAGGGACCGGAGAATTCGTGCCGCCGGAATGCGGGAGCGGAGCAGGAAACGGCTTGCCAAAATTAGAAGCAGAGCGAATAGAGCGAGAGCTTCAAGATCTATGGCGAGCAGTCAGGAGCCCGCATTGTAAAAGGACAGCTCCTAGAAAGTTCATGCGCTCGACAGCGGTCGAAAGCCGATATGCGAGCGAGAACTAACCTTACAATCGAATGTCAGAGGTCAAATGTTGTGCCCTCCTCCTCCTCCTCTTCCTCCTCCTCCTCCTCCTCCTCCTCCTCCTCCTCCTCCTCCTCCTCCTGCTCATTCTCCTCCTCCTGCTCATTCTCCTCCCATGTAATCGAGGCCGGCTTCAGAGAATGTACAGCACTTTTTCCCCTTCGTATCGGTACCGGGCCTCCCCGAAGCGAGACAGCCCTCGGCAGAAAAGGCCACAACTGCGTATACATCTGCAGTAAGCAATCGGTGAGCTAAGTGGACAAACTCCCATCGCTCCATATAAAGCTGACGGCTACGTAGCAAGCAGCCCTAAATTTTACACAACTGACGCACTTGTCAAAAAACTGCTGGCGGCTCTCTCGCAAGCAGCCGGGCGGCGAGTCCTTCACAGCAGCGGCGACCCTCCGGGTGAATTAAACGCTGCGACCAGACAAGAGAGACCGCAAACTCTCGAGCAGTCGCTTCTGCTTCCGATCCTTCGGCAACAGAAAGAGAAATCGTCCAGTAGCGACTGCGCGCCATCAGGATCAGAAACCCGCGCGTCAAGGCGCTCGAACGGCTTGGCGAGGGTGATCCGGTTCAAGCGGAAGCCAGCAGCTACCCAAAGCGAGACGATGATATTCTCAAAAAAGCGCTGGACGCTGGCTGGCACGAGGACTGTGCGTATCTTCGCATAGACTCTCTCTCTCTCTCTCTCTCTCTCTCTCTCTCGCTCTCTCTCTCTGTCTCTGTCTCTCTCTCTCTCTCTCTCTCTCTCTCTCTCTCTCTCTCTCTCTCTCTCTCTCTCTCTCTCTCTCTCTCTCTCTTCTGTCCGTTTGACCTCAGAGGTCGATTGAGCCCGGCGTCTCATGGTAAGCTTGCAGCATTTAAAGTATCGGAGCATCGTTCTGCTTGCACCGATGTGCCTGTCGCTATGGCGATCCGCACCATAAACCACCACCAGGACTTTGCAGAGCACTGCAGGCGAACGCGAGTGCGCATCGGTTTCTTTTTAAATTGAGCGTGCAAACTCTAAGTGTAGGCTATAGTAACCGATATTCATGACTAACGCGTCCATCCCGACGTCGTCTCTTTCCGGTGGGTTTGCGGCAGCCGCCCTTACTCGTAAGGTTCATTCGCAAGAGTATAGGCGTGCGTATGCACAATTTCCAGTGGATCTGCAGCAGATTTGCGGTCAGCGGTCCGATTTAGCACGGTTTGCGCCGGGTGGCTTTTGGCGGGCGGCTTTTGGCGGGCGGCTTTTGGACGGCGGCTTTTGGACGGCGGCTTTTGGACGGCGGCTTTTAGAGGACGGCTTTTGGAGGGCGGCTTTTGGAGGGCGGCTTTTGGAGGGCGGCTCGCGATGGGTGGGCGGATCGGGTGTCTGGTGGTTCGCAGCACTGACACCCTCACCGCAAGCGCTCTTGTATTTACACGATTGTCCAATAATAATAATGCTAATAATAATAAATTGTATTTACCTCCCTCAGAGAACTCAATCTCTTTCTAAGCACTTTATACATTTGAGGTCCAAGCACGGAGCGGTCTTAAGCGTCACCAGACGGCACCGCTCGCGGCTCCGCGCCCTCGCTGCGACGAGGACTAAGACGCGAGAGGGCGCTGCTCATCGAGGCTCGCTCGAAAAGCGAGGCCAGCGCCGCCACTGCGCTCAAGCTGCAGCTCGCGACCGAAGTGCTGGAAGTCCGCCGCGGCCGGCAGTCTCCGCTGCCGCCGCCGCCGAGTCGGCCGCTCGGTGCCGGCGGCTGGCAACCAATCGACGCAGGCGCCGCGCGCCGCTCTCGCGGCGCTGCAGTTTATCGTCCGCCAGAGCGGCTCGCGGCGGCCATTAATTGATGGGCGAGCGAGTGACGCAGGCTGCTTCGGCGGCGCTGCCGCTATTGGCCCGTTTCGATTTCCAGCCGCATAACGGCGGCATCGGGCTGCCAGCTGAGGGGCTGCACCGAGGGGCTGTACCGCCTTAGGCACAGTATGCGTCCAGTCAGTACTGCAGTACTACGCGCGCGTCAGCTGCAGCGCCCGCCGCCGTGCGCTCACACACGCGAGCTCGCCGCGAGCCGACTTTGGCCGGACGTCGAGACGGCGGCGGCGGCGGCGGTGCCGCACGAAGGAAGCTATAGGACGCCTGTAGATTGTCGCGCCGTTACATATTAGCTCGCCGGTACCGATCGCCTCTCAGCGCGTGCGCGTGTGGCGCAGCAATCGATCGGCGAACATGAAAGTGGCGCGCGAAATCGATTTACTTATCGGAGCGTAAGCGAATGGCAATACGCGAGCCCGGACCGTGGGTGAGGCGCGCGACGCCGGCTGAACAAACTGGAGCCGCTTCGTCACATCCGCTTCGCGCACGAGACGAATGCGAAAAGCTTTCGCAAACGCTCTCGTCGACGCGAGCTGCTCTCTCGTCTCGCGCAGGAAACCGCATAAAAGGCTTTTATCTGCGGACGGATGCGTTTCATGCGATGCGCACATATTCCACTTTACCGTCGTCGTCGTCGGCGACGACCGACGACGACGGATCAATACTACTCAGTGGCCTCGGCGGTATGCGAGTCTCTCGTTCGCCAGTTCGCCAAAAAGTCGCACACCCTTCGCAGCGCGCACTCTTCGCTTCCTTCAAATTAGCGGCTAATATTATATAATATATAATAGTGTTATATTATATAATATTATTATATAATATATAATATTTATATATACTATATAATATTATAATATATATTATATATAATATAATATAATATATATATAATATATTTATATTTATATAATTTATATTTATATTTTATATAAAATGTATTATAATATATAATATTATTAGAGGCCGCTCGAGTTCTCTTTGTAGCAGCGCTCGTTCTGCATGAGGCAAGGCCTTAGTAACTAGTGTCGTGCGACAGTTCGCTGGCGGAGGCGGGGCCGAGGGAGTGGCTGCGTCCTCTGTCATTCTTCGCTTAGCGGTAAACGAAAACGCAGCGATGCAGAGCGGAGAGTGTGCTCTGTCGTTCGTTTTGGCTCACACCGGGTCCCACGAGGTGCATCTCACGAGTAGGACACGTCGATCAACCGATGAAGAACAATGTTCTTACGCCGACCCACAAGGCCAAGGCCACGACTTGGCTCCTTCGCGTGTGGCTGAGCTGCTGCAACCGTTTCAGCCTCTTCGTACCCTCAGGTCCTGTATTGCCAATAAATTAGCCGTTCCGTACATCCGCTTAAAGATCGTTGGCGACAGAAGCTTTTGCTCTGCAGGCCCTGGACTGCGGAGCTCACTTTCACGATTCTTACGCAACGACGACTACTCTCCTGCTGCTGCCGATTATGGCGCATCCGTTTCAGCGGTCCTACTGAGCTGCTACTTCCACGCCACTCACTACCTCAGCTGCCGTTCACACTGCACGTTCACACTGCCGATTCACACTGCCGATTCACACTGCCGATTCTTTTCACTTTCTTTTCTCTTCGCTGCGTGAGACGAAGTCTGCTGGCTACCGAAAGTGTGCGCGGAAAGCCGCCCAGGCTGTGAGTGCGAGCAAATACAAAACTCTCCTGCGTAACACCCACGCAGTCTTTGTGGAGTTACAGATGGAAATACATAGATATTACATGACCATTGAAAGTCTTCCTCCACCAGTTTGCCTCGCGTTCGCAGACTCCGCTCGCGCCGGCAGCAGGAGCGCAGAGTGGCCTTTGAATCGTGGCGAGCTGTGCGGCCCTCGAGCACTGGGGCATGCTACTGTTATAATGAATTAGTAAATATCAATTAATGTTAATATCTACACTATTAAAAAATAAGCAAATCAATCTATATTAATACTAATATTAATTATAATTAGACGTATGTACGGTGCCCTGAGAGAGCTCAATCTCTAGCTAGGCCTAGCGAGCGAAATAGAGAACCACATGCAACTTGCTTGCTATAATAAAAACAATCATAATTATAATGTATTTGGATAGCGCTCTCTGATAACTTAATCTCTTTCTAAGCACTGTACAGATGCTGCACAGGAGAAGCTTGGTCGAATGGTTAGCGGTAGAACGATAAGCAAGCTTATTGTCGCAGAGCTCAAAAACACGCAAAGAAAACCCCGGACGGAGGTGATGCTGTGAAAAACGAGTGGGCTACTCCCTTCTTTTCAAATCTCGTCAATTCGGGGCTACCGTGACGTCAGTCGGGAGTGAGTTCTGGGCTTTAGGAGAATGCGAAACAGATAGCGCGGTTCTCGGAGGATTCGGGGTTAGAGGTTAGCTGGCACAGCTAAATGAATCGATTCAGAGGAATTCGAAAATAGTTCGGAATGGTTTGAAATGCCGGAGAAAGAGAATAAGGAGCCTAAACGTGAGCAGAAGCAGAAGCCAGAGTAGTCACGCTCAGGCTGCTGAATGGGAAGCCCGTGCTGATTGGTGGATTGAACCCGCGCGGCGGCGGCACTGTGGTGGTTGCAACGCTCGCCACCGACGAGCCACAGCCACTGCAGTTTTGCTCCCACTGCAAGCGTCATAATAAGCATAAGCAGGAAGACCTGCGTGTGACGAGTTGCACAAGTCTCGTCGGTATGTCAGAAATGCATGGACCAGACTGAGGCTGAGACCAGACTGGCTGCGGCATCCCTGTCTAAGTTAGTTCACATTTTGGCCACGGCGCATGGCTCTAAAAAAAGTCACACTCGACTGCGGAGCTAATGGAGGGGCAGCGACGTGGGGGGACAGCGACGTGGGGAGATAGCGACGTGGGGAGATAGCGACGTGGGGGATAAAAAAAATGCTAGCTGCTTAAACAGCCTCTTTTTCTATAGCGACAGAAGAGCCTTTACGGCTATCACCACCGCTTGCAGTGGCGATAAAGGATCACCCACCACAGGAATCGAACCCACGACCTCGGGACCAAGGTAATGAAAGCAACCGCGCCTTACCTAGTGTGCCATCACGGCTCATGGGGGACAGCGACATGGGGGAACAGCGACATGGGGGAACAGCGACATGGGGGACAGCGACATTAGGGACAGCGACGCGCGTTTCGTTCTACAGAGGTTATTACATTACGATGGTGCTTTGAGTTTTTAATGGTTCCTGAAATGTGAACTATCGTGAGTTTACTAAGCCCAATTGTATCGATCGATTTGCTGTGCGCTGGGCTTCAAGCCAGAGAGTCGCACTTTGAGCCCCGAGTCGGTGAATTGTCGATTATTGATAGCCGAGAGGATGATTAGCGCTTCCCAATTTAATATGATTGAGAGTCAGATATGTAGGAATCTCTATCTAGACAGTATAAAAAGCCCAACTTAGGCACAAGTTATTCTTAGGTCATCTTACGAGGAGGCATTAGCCTTTTCTTAGCACAGGGGTAGGGGGATATTTTTCACTACCAAGGTCGCGAGCTTGAGTTAAGCAGTGGCTGATTTTTTGTTTCCTGCCGCAAGTGGTGGCTATATAGGCTCCTGTGCCGACATGCGTATGACGCTGCTGAATCAGCCTAGACCTTTTTGTACACTGTGACTGGTGCAAAACGCACCTGTCACTCTGTGGCTATGGAAGAGACGGTGTCGCACTTTAACACCGACACAACGGCGATGGCCACCGGCGCGAATTTCAACGCTGCAGCCGATCGCTCAGCGTCACTAGCCGACGAGACCTTCGCGAAGTTCGCGCTCCAGTTTCGGCCCGACGCTACTGTCAGAGCCGCTTTCAGCGATCGCTCCGAGACGAGCCAGCTGACGCCGTTTTAAGTCGGCGGGAAACTTGCAAAATCGCTGGGACGTTTCAAATCCTGCCGGACCAGCCGGGGGGGGGGAGAGAGAGAGCGGCGCCGATCGCCGCCGCAGCAGGTGCCGCAGCGGCGGACGCCGACGCAAAAGCAGGGCGAAAGCTTCGCGAAAGAAGAGAATCCGCTGGTGCATGCGCAGCTCCGCAGACGCAGCCGGCGCCAGCGAGCGTGGATCCAGCAGTCACCCACCTGCATCGCCAGGGCGAAGTACAGCAGCAGCAGCAGCAGCAGCGAAATTCTCCGGATTAGCATGGCATCAGTGGCGGCAAGGAGCTCCAGCCAGAGAGAGCGTCGGCGTCGCGCTTAGTGCCGCTCGCGCGGCGACAACGAACCGCGTGCGGGGGGGGGATGCCTCGGAGGAGGAATCGATAAGACCCTGGTGGCGGCCGGATGTTGAGTCGGCTCGGTCGAGCGATGCGCTCGCCAGACGTTGTGAAAAGGCGCCACAGCGGTTTGTGTATTCGCCGCCGTTAGGCGGGCTCGCGGCCGCTCGTTCTTTCGTTCTTTCGTTCGCGCTCCGTTCGCGCCCCTCTTTCTTGCAGAGCCGCGCTGGCGCGAGGGCGGCGCGAATTGGCCGATAACGGTCAGGGACGATGCGGACGATCGAGCCCAGCGAGTCGGCAGTGAAGTGCCCGGATAGAGATTAAGTTTTCATTGGGCAGTACACAAGTGAAGCGTATTTTGGACGGACAAGAGCCCCACCCTAGCGGTGAGGCTGCACCTGACGACGTCGGCGAATTAAATGAGCGACGCTGGAGCGATGGGGAACAGCAGCAGGATGACGCAATTCAACTCGCTGTGACCACGGCGGAACCGGATCTCGCGAACCGGCGAACCTCTAGCGCGGCGCTTCGAAGCAGCCGCGTCAGAGCTACCGCGTCAGAGCTGCTATTTTAGCTTCCTGCTCCTTTTCCCCTTTCATGGTAGCGAAGCCGAATAGCTCTCCTGCAGCTGTAAATCGCCTTTGCAGCTTTGCCGCGCTGTAGCCGCGTCGGCGAAGCGCGGCTACAGATCTTCTTGAAATGAAAGTAAAAATCAAAGGACGGACCCGCTTGTTGTTACCATTATTTGCCCGCCCTGGTTTGACCCGGGGGGGGGAGGGTGAAGGTGTTCACCTTCGATGACCTCGGTCAAGGTAAATGCATTCAATGACCGAAGCTGTGGGTCGGAGCCCTGCGGCACCTGTGAAGCACCTAGATGGAGATTAAGTTCTCTTAGGGTGCTTTACAAAATGAATGGAAATGAATTATTAATTGAAATGAATGAATGAAAATGAACTATTTATTATTATTATTTTTTTTATTGTAAAGACGCCCGCCAGCATTTGATACCTCGGGGCAATTTGTCGCATCCAGGTCAGCCGGTCTGCTGGTTTGTTAGTGATGCAACCTTCGAACTGTCAGCGACAGGTCGTTTGCTGTTCGCCATTTCCGCCCCAACGTATATCGAGCTGCTGATGGAAGCACTCTTTGTGCATTACTTCCGCAGCCGCTAACGAGACGTCGCGTCACTTCCCGGTAACAGCTTGCATTTGGTTGAGCAGGCTCCTCGCCGACTTAAGTAATCGAAATGCTTCCGCTGCTCTTTACTTAATGCGTCCATTACCTACATCGCTCCGGACCTTTGATGTCTGCCCACCGTAAGTGAGGCACTCATCATAACTGAGCGCTTCGTCGCTACGACTACGACGACATTACCAACGCACTCTCGATCGATGCCTGGCCTTGCTTCGCTCACTCGCGATCATCCAGGATCTTCCTCTCTCTCTCTCTCTCTCTCTCTCTCTCTCTCTCTCTCTCTCTCTCTCTCTCTCTCTCTCTCTCTCTGCTTCTCACTCTCTGCTTCCCACTCTCTTTCTCTCACTCTTGCTCTTTTGCGCTCTCTCGTACTCTCTGTCTCACTTTCTCTCTTGCCCCTCTCTCCCTCTCTCTCTCTCTCTCTCCCTCTCTCTCTCTATGTCTCACTCTCCTGCTCTTCCTGTCTGTCTCTCTCGTGCACTCTCTTCCGTGCACTCTCTCCTTTGCACTCTCTGTCCCCCTCTTTCTCCCTCGCTCTCCCTCTCTCTGTTTCTTACTCTCTTTCTCTCTCCGTTTCTCGCTCTCTATCTCACTCTCGCTCTTTCTCACTCGTACTCGCTCTCTCTCTCTCTTCTTTTGCGCCTTCTCTCTCTCTCTCTCATTCTCTTGCTCTCCCTCTCTCTCTCTCTCTCTCTCTCTCTCTCTCTCTCTCTCTCTCTCTCTCTCTCTCTCTCTCTCTTGTACCCTCTCTCTCTCTCACTCTCTTTCTTGCTCTCTTGGGCGTTCTCTCTCTCTCTCCCACTCTCTCTCTCCCTCTCTCTCTCTCTATCTCTCTCTATCTCTATCTCTTTCTTGCTCTCTTGGGCTCTCTCTCTCTTTCTCTCCCTCTCTCTCTCTCCCTCTCTACATCTCTCTCTCTCTTGGTGATTTTGCTTAGCTGCAGCTATTGCATAGCTCACGGGTGATGTGAGCTTTTTCGGAGCACTGCCGACTGCTACGCTCATTGTCTGCGAAGCTAGATCTCACGTCATAATGGTAGCATGATATCAGAGATGTCCCCTCTCCCTCCGCCCTTCTTCAGCGGAAGGCGGCTGGCCCAGCGGATCTTCGAAGCTGAGCGAAAATCAGAAGTCCTCTCCCGCCATCAGATGCGAATCGGCGGGTCGTGACACTTAGCCGATAATTTAGCTCTGTTAATTACTGAATCGTCGTGCTCGAATAGCACGGCCTTGAGCACCTTTCTTTCCAGCGAATGTAAAGTGCCTAGAAAGAGATTTAGTTCCCTTAAAGCTGTATTCAACTGCCCTATGAGAATACCAATAGTTACTGTTGCTATTCTCAACATGCCCCCGTCATTTAATTATAGCTGGCACCGTGTCCCAAGTGCTAAAACTAACGATCGGCTGATACAATAGCTACCCATTTACGAACGACGATGTGGCAGATGAAGTGGCAGATGAAGTGGCACGAAGCCACTCCTCTGGCTACCTCCCACCCTCTCCTTACCTCCCACCCTCTCTTTACCTCCCACCCTCTCCTTACCTCCCTCCCATTCGTCCATTCTCCTTTCCTCCCACCCTCTTCCTGCCCCCCCCCCCGTGCATGCGACACCCAATACAGAATTGCAGTGAGTTGCAGGAGTCGGAGTTACGACGTGTGTCGCGATATGACCGTGCGCATCTATGCCGGTGACCTGTGTGTCTACGACCGTGATAGTGTGATAGCGTCGCGAACGATAGAGTCGTGAGAGTGTGAGCACCTCTGGGCTTCGTCAAAGTCAGAGCCAGTGGAGCCCTCGGTGCTCCCAGTCTACAGCGCGTCTTCGTTTCGCCTGTTAGACTGGCGGTGCATGGCAATAAAAGGCATAATAACGCTGGCTGCTTGCAGCGAGACGGTAGCAGTCGCCACACGGACTACTTCTACGACTAGGACTACTTGTAGGCGCAGGGACCGCTAGAGAGATTCCCTCTGACTTTAGCGCAGGGACCGTTGCTGAGCAACGATGATGCGGGCCAAGGGAGCGGCCCAGCCGACGAAGCGCTTGACCAGCGCTGTCAGACTCAAAGAATGCCCCGCCCCCCGGAAGCTCGGACACTCTACTTCGCACGCATGTCCCGCCACTGTCCATCTCAGCGCCTCCTTCGTCCTCAAGCGCGTGCACATGCCAGTTCGACCTCGGTAACGGCTACCTCGGCGTCGGGGCTCCGACATCATGGCGACTGATTATTGACGCTTGCATTGATCTTGGTCAGCTGATACATTGCCATTTCGATTATTGGTCACTTTCACTTCCTGCTTCCGTCTTGGGCAGATGTAGTTTTTTCAGCGTCAAAATATAGAGTCCGATATCACTAACGTGTACGGAATTATTGGTCACATTCGGTCCACGATGCCTGGAGCACGGTCCTAGTTAGGGGTTCGGGCTGGGGCGTGTAAGCCTGGACAAGCGAAACGGCAGCGGCCGTTTCGGTTTGCGTCTCCATCCGTCTCGTTTTGTAGATCTAAGTAGCTATAGATCCGTAGATGGCGTGCCGTGCACGAGTATATCTGCATCCGGTTTTGGGAACAATCACGTGTGAGCCTTTTGAATATCACAATCCTGAAAGCTTACGCGCGACCCAAGCTCTCGAGGCGAGATCGTCTACGAGCAAGCATCGTCTCGAAACCTCAAAGCCTCGCAGCCAGGACGCGGTAGGCATTCCGTAGCATCCAGGGGGGAGGCCTTCAGCCACAAGAGCCTGCCCGAGGGTGGCCCGGCGCATTCAGTGAGCTGCGATCCCTCGAGATGCTTACAGACGAAGGCTCGATCGCTCCGTCGATGAAGTCTTCGCTGAATTGAAAATCGCAGGAGGTTGGCCGATTTCTATGCAGCCTCGTACATGTAAGGGCGGCTGAGACAAGGCCCCGTCGTCCCTCGCCATCGCTGGCAGCCACCGCAGGAAGCGACGACGGAGTGCGTTCGCAGTGTGAGAATCGTGTAAAGCGCGAGCAGCAGTAAAGCCCGTCAAGTGCGACGCTCGGACGCTCGAGTTCCAGCGACGAACGGTCGCAAAACGGCGGAAACTGAGCCGACATCAAAACACTTGGGTAGCCAACTCGCGGGACCACTTAAATGCAGTCGCCAACTCTCGTTGAACCAATGCACTGCTGTACTTAATTTACTATCGACGGCTGCGGGTCGCTACCGGTGGCGGCGGCTGCTGCCGTCACAAGGGTTCAGAGACAACTCGCTTTACCCAGCTTTCTCCGGCTTCACCTTAATTGGGGGCACATTTTTTTACCCTGAAGCTGGATTCTGGCCGTTCGACACCCACCTCCATAGCTTTCCGGTAACCTGCACTCGAGACATGAACGGACTAGATGAGGCACCGGTAGTGGCGGCGAGCTCCAACTTTGGGCTGCTGGGGAATGTGTTCGCGGCACCGCAGAAGGGATCTGTGTTCGAGGCGAATCATCCGGCGTGCTACGGGACTCATCGCTCTCGACAGCCGACGATGGAATTGAATTGAATGGCGACGAATGGCTGTCTCCTACCCCATCAGTCTATTAGCAGCCGAGGCATTTCTAACTCTACTCCTGTGTTTGGACGCCTGCCTTATTTGTGTCCAAGTCTATGGCTGAACCGCGGCTGGCCACAAAAAAAGCTAGCCCTGCCTAGAAACTGCATAGACGTCAGCCCTGCCTAGACACTTTGGATATGCTGCAGTGGAAGCGTGGTCGAATGGTTTGCGGTAGCATGCTCAGCGACAACAATCGTAACGTAGTTAGCGGCGACAGGCACAGGGTCAGCACGCATACACCATTTGGTCATGCTTCTTTTACAGGATATGTGAAGTGCCTACAGCGAGATTAACTTATCTGAGGGATAATACAAATGTAACATTAACAATCGTAACGATGAAAAAAGGCTCAGCCGGCAGAGCCATTCTAGGAAAGTACTCATCACGCCAACGATGTCTACATGGGCACAAGTCAAAATGCAATATAAGCGGTCATTTAAAAAATCATTTCAAATCCCAATCTGGATAATAATAATAATAACACATTTGATGAAGCGCCTTCAGAGAACTCCTCAGTCTCTTCCTAGGCGCTTTACATTTGCTGCAAAGGAAGCACGATCGAATGGTTGGTGGTAGCATGCTCAATAAACAACAAGAATAACATGGTTCCCTTGGGTCTTAGTCCAGGAGGTCAATAATAATAATAACAATGTACTTGACAAAGCGCCCTCGGAGAACTTAATCTCTCTCTAGGCGCTTTACATTTGCTGCAAAGAGAAATGTAATTGAATGGTAAGTAAAATCATGCTTGAAAAACAAACAAAATGAATAACATGGTTAGGGGTGACAGGCACAGGGTCAGCATGCAAATGTGGTTAGTGGCAGCATGCACAGTGTCAGCACGCATAAGCACATCCAGGACGAATCACAGGGACACCCTAAATGCTGTCCTAAATAAGTGTATTTTTAAGTTCCTTTTAAATGGCGTCAGGTCAGGTGATGTTCTGACGCAGGTCGGGAGGGAGTTCCAGGCTTTGGGAGCATACGAGCTGAATGCACGGTCTCCAAAGGATTTAAGGTTTGTGCGAGGTATTTGTAGAGTGTTGGATTCCGAAAAGCGGGTGGTACGATGCTTGGCCTGATGGGGGACTATGTCGGAGAGATTGGCTGGAGCCATAGAATGAAGGGACCTAAAAGCGAGCGACAAAACCTTGAAGTCAATCCGTTGCTTGACTGGTAGCCAGTGCAGGTCGGCGAGAAGTGGAGTAATGTGGCAACTGCGACGCTCACGACAGACAAGCCTAGCTGCAGAGTTTTGCACCAGCTGCAATCGCCTGATCGCACATGCTGGTAGGCCAGTAAGCAGTGAGTTGCAGAAGTCGAGACGGGATGTCACGAATGCATGGACCAACTTGGACGTGGTATCCTTATCTAAACAAGCCCGAATTTTAGCAATGTTATGAAGCTGAAAATAGGCAGATTTGACTGTGGAACTGATATGGTCGTCTAACGAGAGGTCGCTTTGGAATATGACACCTAGATTTCGAGCTGATTCGACAGGAGATATGCTGGCAGAGCCAATTTTGATAGACAGCCTTTCCAATCTCTGAATCACACTGGGTTTGCCCATAACTAGTAAGTTAGTTTTGTCATCGTTTAGTTTTAGAAAATTTGCTGCCATCCATGTGCGGATGTCATCCATGCATGCAGCAAGTGAGTTGAGAGAATTTGAGGTACTCGAAGGCTGGGAGGAATCAAAGCAAAGGTACAACTGAGTGTCATCCGCATAGAAGTGAAAGCCTAGATTCTGCTTGGCAATCACATCAGCAAGAGGGAGAGTATAAACCGTGAAAAGAACCGGACCTAGCACGGAGCCCTGAGGTACTCCATATTTCAGAGGTACTTCAGATGATCTTTGTCCATTCACGTCAATACTCTGGAGTCTCCCACTGAGATAGGACCTGAACCACTGCAGAGCAGTGCCAGTGATGCCAAGGCGAGATGAGAGGCGCTCTAGAAGAACTTTGTGATCGATGGTGTCAAAAGCTGCCGAAAGATTGAGCAAAACAAGCAGAGACACTCTACCCATGTCTGCATTCCTAAGTAGGTCGTTGTATACCCTAAGCAATGCTGACTCTGTGGAGTGATTAGCTCTAAAGCCAGACTCGAACTTACTAGCAAGGTGTGAGGTTTCGCTATATGAGTTCAGCTGGTCTGCCACGACCCGTTCAAGTGTCTTTGTTAGGTGCTCGTTCTTTACGACCCATGTCGTGGGTTCGGGTCTTGCTGTGGGCTATCCTTTATTTCCCACTATAAGCGGTGGATAGCCATTAAGGCTCTTCGGCCGCTATTAAAAATCACCTATAAATTTATTAATTTATTAATTGAGTGCTCTTGGGTCTTCGCCCAGGGGCAAGGTAATTGCTTCTTATGACCCGGGTCATGGGTTCGAGCCCTGTTCTGGTCGATTTTGTACTGACCATGCAAGCAATTGTGATAGCCATTAATGCCTTTATGCTGCTATACAAAAGAGGCTGTTTAATTAACTAACTGTTTAGTCTGGGAAGTTGTACTCCGTTGAAAATCTCCGGACATTTTGAAATTATAAGTTAGTGGAAGAACACTCCTAGGCATTTACGTATTTGTCATGTCTTCCAAAATAATTGTCTTTATCATGTCCTGGTCATTTGCCAATCGTCAAAACTTAGGATTGCATTTATAATTCCCTGGTCTTTTAGTAGGCATACTTCCAATAACTTTGATATGTTGACCATTTTATCTGACGTTCCCCGTATAGGCTGCCACCAACATTTGCAGCAAAAATAAAGGATTGCCTATGAGACGCAGTGCTGCCGTGAAGCCATTCACCGGTCAATGGTCGAGAAAACTACGGTAGTTTATTAACGAAGCTGACAAACAGAATGTGGACCCTATCAAAAGACGGAAAAAGAACAAGCAACCAACGGGTCGTATATAGTAGTCCTATAGTATTCCTAAATGATTACTATTGGCTGAGCAAGCCTTTATGCATACTAATCTTAAGACCACCGACTCCTCTTCCAGATCTCGCTCTGATCAGCCGTAGCAGGTGCGGCAGTGGCGGGAGTCTATTGGTCTATTGGTGCAGCCAATCAGCAGTGGTCTGGAGCTCCGACCTGGGTTGCCAAGGGAGAAAAGATCCAGGGGTCACTACTCACCCATTCAGCAGCATCCAGTCTGCCAAAAAGTGAACCAAATATCTAAATATATACGAAATAATGAAATTCATTTGCATAGCCCCTAAGATTATTTAATCTCTATTCAGGCGCTTCGCACATGCCACGTGGTTCGAGCGCACGACCTCCGTCATCGAATGCATTCGCCTTAACCTTGATCGAGGCGAGCACCTTAATCGCTGGGCCAAACATGCATCGGTGGCTAGAGAGATTAAAAAGGAGCCGGAAAAGAAATTGGCATAGCACTCTCTGAGAACTTTTTCTGGGCACTTTGGATTTTCTGAACGCCAAGCATGGCGATGTAACTCGTTATCAATTGACATCATGATATCCGCTGATTTAACAATAATTAAAAGAAGTTTCAAAACAACCTGCTCTCTACAGCCTTTTCTCCGTCCACGTAATTTTTTTTCTATGAGCTGTAATGTACTAGCTATTGAAATGAATGCTGTAAATTGAATGCTGTAAATGAATGCTGTAAATTGAATGCTGTAAATGAATGCTGTAAATTGAATGCTGTAAATTGAATGCTGTAAATGTACTAGCTATTGAAAATCATTTGACGTGCTTTTTCCAATATGTGCAAAAGTCTGCAGAAAGGAGTTTTTATTTCCTTAGGGTACAACAAACTTGTCAATTTTTCTTTGATATTGTTTTAAGTCAAATGTGATTAACTTTTTGCGCAAATGAGTAGGGTCTGCTGTACCATAATTCGACAAGAAGTTTGGATGAAAATCTTGCCCTGTTCGGGCGTACCTAGCTGCCATTAAAGGCTTTAGTAGATTGCAGCAGTCAAGTCCATCATGATACCCGGCTGGAGACCGAAGGATGGAAAGTGCCATAACCTGGTGTCAGAGCTTCCCGTTCTCTTAATTAGGACACAGTTAGGGTGACTGACTAATTGTGCCGTTCGGGAACTCTTTTAGTGAGTTCGCCCAGATCGAGCCACGCCCAGATCGAGCCACGCCCAGATCGAGCCACGCCCAGATTCGAGCCACGCCCAGATTCGAGCCACGCCCAGACTCGAGCGGAGGAGCTGTAGCGTAGGCGAATACGAGTCGCAACAGCGAGCGCACACCCGACGGACGAAGACCGCCCTAAAGCTGCGTTTACACGGCAAACTTTCCTCCTGGTCGACAACGACATTCCTCTTAGTCTCGACAGATTTGATGGCCGACTTCGTCCCACCAACAGCCAGTGCTCTAATCTCGGAGGCCGGTATGAAAGAGGGTATGACGCCAGAATGTCGCCGAGCCATCATCACCCGCAGAAGTTGAGTTCGCCACTGCAGTCCTAACTTTAGAGTGATATGAGAAGAATGTAAATAATATGAAGTTAAGCATTTAAAAATGGCATTGGGAAAGCGAGCAGTGCAAAGGAATGTGAGCCGTTCCAGTTTCGCTGGGGCGTAGTGCTAAGTAATGTGCACCGTTACGGTTTGTTGGCTGATTTGATAAAGACGCTCGCGGCGTCTTCAAGAGCATAATTAAGCTTTTGCTAAAACTCATTCCACGTTCAAGAGCCAGCTCTGAACTCCTCAATAGGCTTGTCTGTCGTGAGCGTCGCAGTTGCCATATTACTCCACTTCTCGCCGACCTGCACTGGCTACCAGTCAAGCAACGGATTGACCAAGATTTTGTCGCTCACTTTTAGGTCCCTTCATTCTATGGCTCCAGCCTATCTTTCAGATATACTCCCCCATCAGGCCAAGCATCGTACCACCCGCTTTTCGGAATCCAACAGTCTGGAAATATCTCGTACAAACCTTAAATCCTTTGGAGACCGTGCATTCAGCTCGCATGCTCCCAAAGCCTGGAACTCCCGCCCAACTTGCGTCACAACATCCCATGACCTGACCACATTTAAAAGAAACTTAAAAACACACCTATATACCTTTAGGACAGCATTTAGTGGGTCCCTGTGATTCGTCCTCGATGTGCTTATGCGTGCTGACACTGTGCATGCTGCCACTAACCACATTTGCATGCTGACCCTGTGCATGTCACCCCTAACCATATTATTCATTTTGTTTGTTTTTCAAGCATGATTTTACTTACCATTCAATTGCATTTCCCTTTGCAGCAAATGTAAAGCGCCTAGAAAGAGATTAAGTTCTCTGAGGGCGCTTTATCAAGTGCAATATTATTATTATTATTATCACTCGAGCCAACGAATGTCGCCCATTTTTATTTTGGAGGTGGGGTGTCTGAGACGAGCCCCAGGCAAAAAGTAGAGACAGATTCTCCTTTCACGAGAGTCTGCAGAATTGGCTCCTCTTCCAAAATGTGGTGACGTATTAGCCAAAATCTAGGGGAAATCAATCCAAAATCTGTTCAAATTTAAGAGGAAAGTCTGCCGTGTAAAAGCGGCATAAAGCTGCGTTTGCACAGCAGATTTTCCTCCTGACAGGCGCAGACTTTTCTCCTTGCTAAGGACGTTTACATGACAGATTTAGTCCCGCCAACGACAGATTCGACGGCCGACTTGGTCCTACCCACAGCCAATGCTCTAATCCGGGAGGATGCTATGAAAGAGGATTTCCTCGGATACGCCGAGCCAACACAAGCAGAAGTTGAGTTCGACGCGGCAGTCATCATTGTAGAGTAGTATGAGAAGAATATCAATAAAAGGAAAATAAAGTTGAATTTGCCTCGGCAGTCATCATTGTAGAACAGTATGAGAAGAATAAAAATAAAAGGAAGATGAGCATTTAAAAAAAATTCGGAAAATGGAGCGGTACCAAGTCTTGTGCGCTACGGGTGTGCGGGTGTATAGTGCTAAGTAATGCTCCCCGCTACGGGTTTATGAGTGGATTTGATAAACAGACGCATACCGTATTCTATGTAGAAAAGGCTGAAGCATTGGTTACAACGCGTAAGCATCCCATATTCAAGGACTTACTCTGAACGCCTCAATATAATTCGAGCCTACGAACGTCAGCCATTTTAATTTTGGCCGTGGGGTGTACGTGACCCCGTGGTTTTGATTGGTCGACTGGACCAAAAAGTTGAGATAGATTCTCCTGCTGATGAGTCTACAGACTTGGCTCCTCCCCCAAAATGAGGTGAAGTAGGATGAAGTAGTGGCCCAAATTTGCGGGAACTCAGTCCAAAATTTGGGAAAGTCTTTAAATGGACCATCACTCAGGCCCGCTATAGCCAAACAAAGCCTCGGCACCACCTGCCTCGGCCCCTCGATACACTCGATCCTCTTCAGATGGCCCAGCCATGAATGCACATCAAAGGGCCATGTCATAAGCCGACATCTACGGGCTGCTGCCTAAATCATAGGCCACCATCCACTGGCAGCGCCCACAAGCGAGTATGGAAGGGCCAAGGTAAGGTGGTCAATCAGGATCGTGGTCATCAAGCCTCGGGACACATTCCCGATCGCAGCCGCACATCTCAGCATCTAGTTTAATTCGTCGAGAGTGCCGCTGGGCTTTTCAAGTGCTTCGCCTAAAGTGCTTCAACCTTGAGCCAGATGAAGAAATCTCCAAGTTGTGTCTAGCTGCCCTATGCTAATGCAGTGCCTTGAACGGTATTGGTTACCTCCGAAGCATAACCAGCTTTTCGTGGACCACACAAGCAGCTGTATTCACCTCTGGCCTGCTACGACCGTGAGAGTACCTCGGCAGTAAAACAGAAGCCAGTGACACTCGTGGGGGCTCGTGGGCGCGCGATGGCGGCTCGACGAAAAGCGAAAAGCCGCCACGAGCGAGTCTTGGCGTTGTCGACGATGGCTGTATTATATGATCTAGCAGCCGTCGTGCGAGCTGCTCCGGGGCACGAGGTGTTAAGAGAGAGAGAGAGAGAAGAGAGAGAGAGAGAGAGGGAGAGAGAGAGAGAGAGAGAGAAGAGAGTGGATAGCGTGCGTACAGGCCGACGCAAAAGCAGAAAGCGAATTGCGCGGCTTGGAACGCGTCACGTGCCGGCAAGTAGCGTTCCCGTTGGGCGGACAGAACGTCGGCTGGGGGCGGAACCACGTGACGGCGATGACACCCAAAATAAATTCGGCAAGCGGTATACTTTATCTGCCTAAGCATTTTCCCTATGCTCCGTGATATGCTGACCAAAGTGTAATAGCTTGCTTGTATTTACTTCTTGGCTATTGATTCCTGCAAACAGAAATACATTTGGTTTGTCTCGAGGTAGCACAAAAAGGCCTGCCGTCTGTTTATATTAGTATTACTATTATAATCATTGAAGAAGTAGTAAGAGCAGACCATTCAACGCCGGCAGTGCACTTCCAGTGCGGCGACATGGTATTACAAATTTCTTGTGCGCTCTAAGTGCATATCTGGATGCTAACCGAGGGCCGAGTCTTCTTGTGCATTCTTTTCTAAACGCGATGCCACGCTTGTCGTCATATTTCGGTTATCTCATTTCTTGCAGCTAGCCTTAAAGCACCCGAATAAAGTTTTGATTCTCTTAAGGAGTCCTAAAAACGGCCTATTTGTTATGCAAAATGACCTCCAGCTTATCGGCACTGCGCCCAATATCCATGCGAAAAATTCTGGGAGAACCGTAAGGCTGTACCTGTAAGAGCGACGTTTCAGTGCAAGAACACTTTCCATCATTTTAACTAAGTCCTCAAGAAACTCTAATCACCGCGGAAATAAATCTTATCATGCCCTGGCACAGCGATGTATACCAACCTATGCTAGCGTCGGCGAAAGAATTCACGACGCGGTACGCCACACATGAAGAGCGGTACCTCGGCTTTCGAGTGTCTCGATACGAGTGTTTTCAGATACGAGCTGTTGCTCGGCCTATTTTTTGCTTTGAGTTGCGAGCTAAAATTCAGGTTACGAGCCAGCATCAGATACTTCACCGCTAGTAGCCGCAGCGAATGTCACACACCGCGCGGTTACTCAGGTCAATAAGGGTAGGCAGCGAACGACGTTCCGTTCCAAGACGCTGCCCTACGACCCGGGTGTGACGCCAAGCACAGACCTGTTGGTTCGCTCCCCGAAAGACTCAAACGAGCCGTCGTCGTGCATGGACGATCGATCATGCGAGATCGACGATCATGCGAGATCGCCAGACTCCTGTTTTAAATCCAACTACGGCAGGAACAGCTAAGTACGTACTGAACTCTATTTAGGCTACATCATCGTGTGAGAGTTGTTCGCATAACTATTAACAATAGGCGCATCCGCGTAAAGGCCCAGCCAATAAACTGTAGGCGAGGAAAGCTCGGCGAAAGGGATAAGAATCGGCGAATAAGATTCAGACATTAATTTCAGCCTTTCTCCTCTAAATCTATTTGCGTCTTTACGTCGTCCCATCTCCAAGTTACTCCTGTACATTTGAATTAATAAAGCCCATTTATTGCAAGACATTCAATTGTATTGTTTTTAACAATAGTACTACAATAATATTCGTTATTGATAAGTACATTTTTTTTATTCAAAAACATGTGGCAACAAATCGCAGTTTTTATGGTTCGGAACAGATTAATGGCATTTCAATTCATCTCATTTGGGAAAGTTATTTGACATGAGTAATTTGAGTTTCGAGCTCTGGCGCCGAGCGACTATACTTGCTCTTAGCGTACTCTTAATAATCGAGTGCTTTTGCTAAAAAACCGAAAGCTTTTTCATTCAAGTTTTTCGTGAGAAGCTTGCGAACGGGTCTAGTTCATACTAACGTAACGAGATAGCACGTGAACGCGTGTGGCGGCCCACGGACTACAGTCTTTCGAAATAAATGGGACGCAAGTAACTAGTGCTGGTCCGCATAGCTGCGTCGCTGAAACAGTTAAAACTAGCGCTTCCGGCTTGTGACTCTTAGGTACAGCATATCGGGAGCAGGTATGCAAGCGACAGCAGAAATCGAAAGCACTGAATGTTGCCCGCACCCCCTGTCATAAATAGCCATGCACGCTTACGAAATAGCGTCTGGATCAATTCAACCTACACTGCTAACCGAAACAGTTTCTGTATAGGGACCGCACGAGAGCCACTTACTGATCTCGAGTAAGCTTCGGCATCAACCTGACAATTATTATACTAAGAAATCAACCAATTTAATTTTGAATGCACATACCTCTGTCCTGTAATGTAAGTCATCGCTGATTCGCTAGCCGACGCCCACCTTTGGGAAAACCCAGCCCAATTTGGACATATAAACGCGGATGAAAAGCGCATTATGATAGTTGAAATTGAAAGCTGAATTGAAAAATAATTAATTTTAAAAATGCGTCCACGCTCCACCAAAACGGGTAATTTCTGATTCACCAGCCGACATCGACCAATGGGAAGAGAGAGACTCGCGTGTTTATGAATGCGAATAGCAAAATTCATTCAATGTTAAACATTTCGTTGAAAAAACTAGAAGTGGGAGTACCGAACTTTACGTAATTTAATATTTCGCCGTTTATACTCTGCTGGATTCAGAAAACACTGCACGATTGCCCTCAGGACTGTCACCGGCTTGATCGGCGGACAGTCAGCTCTGCCTTTCCAAAGCAAAGTTTGAGTTTCCGTGGTTTCTCACCGGTTTAGGATGCATTAGATCGGAGCCTAAGAGAGCTACTGTCACACGTGTGATTCCAGACAGTAATAATTTTACATAGCTACAATTATCAACATAAAGGAATTGCTAGCACTCTTTCACGGCAGCCATACTCCAAGTCCGACTAACACCTGCACGCCTAACAATTTCGTCATGCTGGCCTGTCTTGAGCAAAGGTTCGTGAGACGGCAGATTTAGCTTTGACCCCGAGATTACCGTTATACGGTCCCCTAGCAGGAGACGACTGCCCAAGACTCAGCTGAGGAAATCGTCGAGGAAACCAGGTATCTTTATGTTTAGAAAGTTTTCTGGGCACTCAATGAGGCTAGTTTCTTCTCGCTTTTAGCCACTCTCTTGAAGATTCGGCTATTCGCTGAAGGATCACCATTGCCAGCCACAGTTACCTCTCGAACTGCATGGGACCACCAGAAGCAAATGACACACTAGAGAGAAAATGTGGGAAGGGCTGCTGCTGCCTTGAGAGACCAGACATGAATTCCTAGTCAATCTAATAATAATAATAATATTGCAGTTGATAAAGCGCCCTCAGAGAACTTAATCTCTTTCTAGGCGCTTTATATTTGCTGCAAAGGGAAATGCAATTGAATGGTATATAAACTCATGCTTGAAAACAAACAAAATGAATAATATGGTTAGGGGTGACATGCACAGGGTCAGCATGCAAATGTGGTTAGTGGCAGCATGCACAGTGTCAGCACGCATAAGCACATCAAGGACGAATCACAGGGACCAACTAAATGCTGTCCTAAATAAGTATTTTTAAGTTCCTTTTAAATGTGGTCAGGTCAGGGGATGTTCTGACGCAGGTCGGGAGGGAGTTCCAGGCTTTGGGAGCATACAAACTAAATGCACGGTCTCCAAAGGATTTGAGGTTTGTACGAGGTATTTGTAGACTATTGGATTCCGAAAAGCGGATGGTACGATGCTTGGCCTGATGGGGTAGTATATCTGAGAGATAGGCTGGAGCCATAGAATGAAGGGACCTAAAAGTGAGCGACAAAACCTTGAAGTCAATCCGTTGCTTGACTGGTAGCCAGTGCAGGTCGGCGAGAAGTGGAGTAATGTGGCAACTGCGACGCTCACGACAGACAAGCCTAGCTGCAGAGTTTTGCACCAGCTGCAATCGCCTGATCGCACATGCTGGTAGGCCAGTGAGCAGTGAGCTGCAGAAGTCGAGACGGAAATGCATGGACCAACTTGGACGTGGTAGGTATCCTTATCTAAACAAGCCCGAATTTTAGCAATGTTACGAAGCTGAAAATAGGCAGATTAGATCTAGTCACCTCCTCATGCAGCCGATGTAATTGCGTTGTCGTCAGGCAAAGAACTAAGCTGGCCGACCCCTCCCCTCTGTCTCCACTGAGAAAGACTCGGCAGAAATTCAGGAGCTTGATGAGAGCCTGATGCTTTTCGAGATGAAAAGCATCAGGCTCTCATCAAAAAGCCAGTTCTGCGGCAGAGCAAAGAAATGTGCACTGAAAACGAAGGGCAAATGTCCGGAGGACAAATCGAAATCGCTGTAAGGGCGAAGAGTCCGACCAAGGTCAGCCAGCTTCTTGCCTGCTCGGCCGATGATACGGTAGTGCACGATTGTGGCATAAATGGCAGTGTCACTGCGTTCGTTAAAAGCCGAAGAATTGACACACACATGCATGGGCGAGCACACACACACACACACACACACACACACACACACACACACACACACACACACACACACACACGCACACACGCACACACGCACACACGCACACACGCGCACACACGCGCACACACGCGCACACACACGCACACACGCGCACACACACATGCGGACACACGCACGCACAGGGCCCGTCGATCTCCCACCTGAGACCGACGCCTTAAGTAGCTGTCGAATGCCTGGTTCACGGCTGACTCGACGGCCGATGAAGAATCGAGATCAGCTGGCCTTCCAACTGCTCTGCTGTCACTTGATACACATACACACACACAAGCACAAGTTACGGCAGAAGGATCTTTTTATGCTTAATCAATGCGTCTTAGGATTCGTCAAATCGCGAGGGGGCTCTTCGGGTGCAGGCCCGCTTGCACATGCTCGAAGAGACCAGAGTCTAGACGTCCAGAGGCAGAGCAAGGCAGAGACAGAGCGAGGCAGAAGAGCCGATCCTTGCATTGAGCTTAACTCTCACTCTACGAAGTGAGCCTATAATAATAATAATAATAATAATGCACTTGATAAAGCGACCCTCAGAGAACTCAAATCTCTTTCTAGGCGCTTTACATTTGCTGCAAAGGGAAGCCTAGTACTTCTTGGGCAAGTGTGCTTTACTGTAGATAACAGCCACAGAAACAAGCCGACGTGGCAGGCAGTTTTGAGTACACGTCCTCGTTGGGCTCACACACCAGCTAATTAACTCGCCGACTCTTTGTCAGTTAAGGGCAACATAATTCAGCCGTCTTCCAAACCAGTGATCGTACTACCAGCATCTCTTCTCTTCTTAGCTTGATGCTGAAATTCTGCTAATTGGCTAATTAACCGTCGCTCTCAATTTTTGGTCTGCAGGACGACCAAGCTAGTGTACTGTGAGATAACAACAGCGTGTCAAGGACGAGCCACACAAAGGGCGAGCACAGGTTTATTGGCTGGTCAATAAGTAGGACCTCCTTGGGCTTAGAGCATAAGTTAGGCGAGTAGAGAGGTCACAGCTAGCGCGCCTGCAAGACGACCAATAATAAACGAGCATATGTGCATGCATCTAGGAGACAGAAGCCTGTCTGCCACGTCAAACGAGAAGATTGGGCTGTCTAGCGCTGTCTTCTGGGCTTTACGTGCGGGGGGGGGGGACGAGATAAGGATGCATGCCTCGAACTTCATCATGATGACCGCCATGGCGTGCGAGACGCGTTTCGGCCCTATGTCGCCAGAAGGACTCTCTTGGTGGTCACGAGGGCCTGATAGTCGTTCCTGTTGCTCTCCTTCAGTCGCTGCTCCACAGCGTCCAGCAGCGACTTCTGCACGGGATCGCTGCTGACGATGCCCACGAACTTGTCCATGAGCTCCTCGATGCGACTCGACAGCTCTCCTTCTGTATCTGCAAGAAGGCGAGAATGCACGCTCAGTCAATGGAGCTCAGCACTACTGCTGCTGCCTTAGCTACAAGCTTTCGCTTTGGTTACTTTGAGGCCACCGCCCACCGTCCCCTCCCCCCCCCCCCCCCCCCCCCCGCAGAGCAACGAGTGCGCGATAATAATGGAGTCGGCAGGCGAGGACAACCTGAGGGTGACCTTTGGCGTTAGTCGAGCTCAGCAAGGGGCAAGCACATAAAAAAAGCACATATTTGGATAGCAGGCGATGATTGTAACGAAGCGCTACTGAAAGAACACACACATGCAGCTATCTGAATACATCGGGAGAAAGGAAGGCAGGGAGAGATAGAAAGAGGAAGACATAAGAAGGGGCCACAAAGGGATAGAAACAGAAGACAAGAGACAGGAGAAAAGGGCGACGCAGATAGAGATAGATAGATAGAAAGATAGAGAGAGAGAGAGAGACAGAGAGAGACAGAGAGAGAGAGAGAGAGAGACAGACAGACAGACAGAGAGAGAGAGACTGAGAGAGAGAGAGACAGAGAGAGACAGAGAGAGAGAGAGAGAGAGAGAGAGAGAGAGAGAGAGAGAGAGAGAGAGAGAGAGAGAGAGAGAGAGAGAGAGAGAGAGAGAGAGAGAGAGAGAGAGACAGACAGACGAAGGAGAAAGAGGGAGAAGAAGGACTGAGTGCATCGTGCCAGTGCAGTTGGCAGACAAGCAGGCAGGCACAGGGCTGAGGGCAACATCTGGCGCTAGTCGAACTACCGACGAAGCTGGCACACATTTGGATGACAGGCAATGGTTGTAACGAAGTGCCACAGATAGGGACACGGGAATCAGAGAAACAGACGCCAACAGAGAGGCAAGGAAAGAGGAAAGTAGCAATAAAGGAAGGGGGAGAGAGAGAAATGAGAGAATGGGAGCATGAGCAAGAGAGGCAAGAGGAAGGGAGAGAAAGGGAGGGAGAGAGAATAGACAGACAGAAAAGAGTAAAAGGAGAAAGAGGGGGAAGAGAAGGAGAAGAAAGACGGAGGTAGTGAAGGAGAAAAAACAATGAGAGGAGATAGGGAGAAAGAAGGAGAGAAAAGCCTCGGTCGGAGGTGTGTGAGAAAGAGGATATATATATATATATATATATATATATATATATATATATATATATATATGAGTGAGAGAGAGAGAGGAGAAAGATGACAAGAAACAATCACTGCACGACGACGGAGAATTTTGAGTGCAAGCAAGTGCAAGGACTGGTCACATGTTAAGCAGACTAGCAAGCACGAGATTGATGGCGGTCCATCAAGAGTAGCTACGTACTCGAAACGAAGCCCAGCGCCTCGTTCTGGCAATGTGGTGCCGTCGGAGGCTTGCCGAAACCGATGATGGCCTTCACTGATGACATTATGTACTCCACCATCTCGTACTTATTCTTCTGAAGCAACACCTCCTCTTTCACACAAGTGAAGCTGTGCATGATAATCGACATCATGAAGTTGATCATGATGAAATTGACGAATACGACGAATCCAAAGAACATGATGGTCGCCATCAATGGATTTGCCGTAATCAGTGCATGAAAGTCGAATTTATCTACGGCATCAAAGACGTCGCACGTCACCCACTGCACTAGGCAGCGCATCGAGTTATAGAATAAGCTACACAGCCACCGTGGTGATAATCTTTCGAGCAATCTAGCCGATGGCAGCCCACGGGAACACGAAGGCAAAACATTCAACATGTACTGGGCAATCGGCATACTTGGCTTTTAAGCAACCTAGACATACAGTATACTGACTCTTGCACCCACTCAATGCTCATGTATTGGCACGAAGGTTCAATTCTAGCTGGTAGACAGACATGCTGTAGCAGCTCAAATGTAGCACATCGCACATAGCTGTAAAGGCTCTTCTGCCGCTCTATTAAATAAAGCTGCCAAATCAGCTAAGCTCTCTTTTTGCTCCCTTACATGGGTATGGGCGCTCTTTGTTGCTGCCACTCTTTGCCGCCACGCCGTGTTTGTCCACTGCCGACGATATCTTTGTGCAGTCGTGCTGCATCGAGTGGAGTCGCTAGCTAGACTCCAACAGTAGCTAGATTCGAATACTCATGGCTTCACTTGTACTTTTTGTGCCAAGGGCTAGGGCTATCATGGTTACCAGCTTTTTGTTTGGAGCCCAGTTCTGTCCGAATAGAAAGGCGGTGCACTCTGCTTGTAACAGGACGGAGGTTCATGCACGCGCAAGGAGGAATCGTTAAGGCCCTCGGACCCACGATCAACTGCCTTTGGCAGGTCTGTATTCTGAAATTCCTGCTTTTCTTGTGATCACCACTCAAGGATAAATGTGCATTTAGCCAATCAGATGCGTCAGCACTGTCTTAACAGGATTTACCCCCACCTGTCTGAACCGGCATAAGCAAAGACACGGACATGGTCTCTTGACATCGGGAATAGCAGCAGATGCAATGGTTCCTACTTGGCATCCAATCGTGATTACAAATTGAAAACTCCATGTCCACTTGTCTGCCATTGCTGCCGAACATTCTTGCTTATAGAAATGGCTTCGCACATAGAAATGGCTTCGAACATAGACACTGTCTTTCAAGCCTCACCAGCTTTCGAGGTTAAATGTGCCAACAATGACTGTGCATGCTCAACGGGTCTGGCTTACCGAATTGAGTCAGAAGAAGAGGGTATTAGGCCAAGTCTGATTTAGGAAGTTCTTCGGATAGCTGACTAATGGTATCAATACCTGCCGACAGATCCAGTAGAGCTAGCTGGGACAATCTATCTACAGTAAGTCAGCATTCCTGAGAAAGTCACTTAACACTTGCAGCAGTCTGGACTATGCAGAGTGATTCTCTTTGAAACAGAAACTTACCAGGTTTGAAGTTTGGATATAAGAGTTTAACTGGCGTGTCACTTTTTATTATAAGTTTTTCTATTGCAGTAGGGGAGACTGGGCAGAAGTTGCCTCTTGGTCAAGTGTCGACTTCTTAACAAGTGGAAGGACGATAGTCTCTTTGAAAGAGGCTGCAACCAGACCTGAGACAAGAGGCATACAGGCTATGTTTACTCTGCAGGGCAGCAGTAAATCTATGCCCGGGGGAGATTAACTTCAAGATTGGGGGGGATCAGGAACAGGCTTGCAATGTGAAGACATAGGAAGTGCACGGAATGTATGTTGAAGATCACAGGGAGGCTTTCAACTTATGGACAAACTCTTGAGATTGTCGAAATTTCTGAAAAAAAGCCTGAACAAGATCAGCCAGCCCAACAAGGAGTCACCAGGTATGATGCAAACTTGGGTGTGGTCAAGGAGACAGCTGACGGTCGGTAGCAATGTGCATTTTTGGATTGTGTATCTGTGATAGAACTATGCTCTTACAGATGCTAGATTCGGCATTGGCTACGACAGATTGGAACTGGACAGAGGTACTAAAATTCGGCACATAATGGGCAAGTGGAGCTAAGGAAATTAATGTAGTTTTTGGATTCGGCAGCTGTGGTTTCACCATTTTTTGCAGACTTGGCCTTAGCTGGAATGGCTGGGTATGACCTAAAGTAGACATCGAATGCCAGTTGATGGACAGTCAGTTCTGGTTGCTTTTAGGCTTTGATGCTAGGTCTAAAGCCACGTTTACACAGTGGTAAGTCTAGCTTCTGTCCTGCTCGGTGTTTCTTCTTTTAGGAGATTGACAATATCAGCTTTCTTATACGTCTTGCTTCCTACTTGCTCCACCCCCCAGTGACCATAGAAAAATTTCTTTAGCTAAGGAGGTAGGAAATGGCCCTCCATAATGCACCTCCCGGGGAATTTTAATCTTCCACGATTGCTTGTATCGCCTGATGCCTCATTTACTGATGCTTAAATGATGAACGCATACTGTCTCATAACGAGGGGCTTTCGTGGAATGCTTTGCTGATTCTGCAAGTCGAGTCGTCCACCATCCTTTTCGAAGCAATGAAGAAGGTGTGCCCTATACGGCACCTATGATTGGTCGTTTATTCAGTCTTGCTTGCAGTCTTAGCCAAGTAGAACCACGATCAGCTTCTGAGCCTTCATTCAGTCTTGATCAAGTCTTGGACCGTCTATTCCCAGTCTTGGTGACTTACGCACCTAGACTGACACCAGGCCAGTAGCAGGACATAATCAAGACTCACTGCGTAAACGCGGCGGTGGTAGTGCTCCTAGCCGAGTTTAACGTCTGCTGGAAACCACAGGCCTTCTAGTCGAGGGCATACAATGTGCTTAGTCAGAGGAGCAAATTCATTCAGAACATCTGCTAGTATCGTGTTGCTGCATTCCAAGGGTGACTGCACGTCGGAAGGACTACCACCAAAGCAAAAAAGGGAGATGTGTTTTTTCAGGAAGGATCCATGTCAAGCGTCTTAAGGTTTCACGATTCACAAATGATTTTTGATACCTACGGGGGAGAGAGCTGCAGTTTGTATGGAATCCGCATAGGGTAGAATGTGAAGAATTCGATAGTATTAGGAGTTGAAAGCATACAGTCGTGCATATTTAATTGGGAGTGTGACGCTTGATGAGAATGTAGTCATCCACATGAGCCGCAAGAGAAAATGAATCAGCCAATGCACACAATTCCCCAGTACAAGGAACATTGAATCGAATTGAGATAATACAAAATCTTCAACTGAGCAAGACTCGGGGGTCTAGATTACCACTAAAATTGGCAGCTTGTTGATGCAGGGGCTCAATACAAGTGATCGAAAGACTGCTTCAAGGGGACCGCAAACGACTTGAAATAGAAGGCAGAACGAGTGATAGTGGCTACTTAGCCACCAGCTTGCATTTGACCTCAAGGTATGAAAGAAAGAAAAAGGCCTCAAGAGCTCTGGGTGACTAGGTCTTGGTCATAGTAAACAGGCCATCTCGAATCATGTCATGCATTATTAAGGATGCACCAGTATCCCACATTGAAAGCACATTCCAAAGGCACACTTTAAGTGTGAGTGGCCACCAGAGTTTATTGCCGGCCTGGTGACCACTAAGTTAGAGTGATCCATGTCAGTGCTTGATCGACCAAAGGAAACTTAAGCCTCGGTGGCATCTCGAGCCGAAGTAACTCATTAGGATCCCATGGTCTGAACCAAATGCTTGGACGGATGCTATTGAAAACGTCAGCAAATCCAAAGCCTAGAAATACAGCGATCGTATGTATTTGTAAGTAGCTGAAAAGGTTCCAAGGAAAATACGACCCCTGGGGTTAAAAAGGGTACACAAGAATTTGACAGATCCTTTTATTGCTTCTGTACACCTGTTGAATCCGATGGATACACTGTGGACGTAACTCTTCTGGTGGGGGGGGGGGGGCTTCTACCGGTGAACAGCAGACCCATTTATTGACTTTCCTGTATTCTCCCGGGCTAGGGTGGGCCATCATGCCATTTGCGTGCTGACCCTGTGCATGTCACCCCTAATCATGTTATTCATGTTGTTTATCAAGCATTATATTACTCACCGTTCAATCGTGTTCCCCTTTGCAGCAAATGTAAAGCGAATAGAAAGAGATTGAGTTCTCTGAGGGCGCTTTATCAAGTGCATTATTATTATTATAGGCTCACTTCGTAGAGTGAGAGTTAAGCTCACTGCGAGGATCGGCTCTTCTGCCTCTGCCTCGCTCTGTCTCTGCCTTGCTCTGCCTCTGGACGTCTAGACTCTGGTCTCTTCGAGCATGTGCAAGCGGGCCTGCACCCGAAGAGCCCCCTCGCGATTTGATGAATCCTAAGACGCATTGATTAAGCATAAAAAAGGTCCATCTGCCGTAACTTGTGCTTGTGTGTGTGTATGTGTATTACATGTATGGCCACAAACTCTAGCACGGTTTCCTGCTTTTCATAATAAACAGCCGTGTTGTCGATTCGGTCTTCAGGCATGAGCGAATGCTTACAAATCTTCACAAACATGGCCAAAAAATGGCACCACAGCTGGGGTCCAGGTCAGAGAATGCAGGTGACTTGTCTTCTACCTGCAAGCACTGACGATCGATAAAAGCGAGCTCGTAAAAGACAAAGGCTGGCTGGTCGACTGCCATCCAACTTCTTGGCTGCTGTGAGGTCGGTAGAACGTATATATACTGGTTGGTGGCAGATAGACTCACCAGAAATCAGAGGTTAGCGAGACTGACACCAACGGGATTATGCCATACCAGCAGTCCAAAGTAGACATCCGGTGAAAAGAGGCTTGCCCAACTGCTGAATACGATGGAACTTATTTACTGATCGAGCTTGAGGTGTGATTTATGGGAGGAACCAAGGGGAGTGCTGAGCAATAAGGATATTTCAGAAAAAGCTATCATCGATGAATTCAGTGATGTCAAGCGCACCCCGTCGAAAGAAACATGAGACAGACACTTCGGACACATTGCTGCAAAGCAATCCTGTTGACAGACAAAGTATCAATACACCGGCACTAAGTGTGCGCCTCCGACGTCAGTACCCAATGTCAGCGTGTGTCAGCACTTACTGAGCATCATTGTCAGCAGCGTCTGGCAGGTCTGCAAGAACGAGCTGTAGCCGGGCAAGTAGTTCAAAAATACCATGTACGACATGTTGGCGAACGCCATGAATACGATAGCAAAGACCGAGGAGAAGGAGGTAAGCGCCGGGCCTATGCTGGCCATCGTCTTCATCAGGACCATGATGCGCATGTTGAAGCGCAGCAACTTTAACATTTTCAGAGTAGCCGCAAAAATGAGAATGCCGAGGTAGATGACCACGACCTAAAATAAAAAGTGCCGGAGTAGCCGGATGAAATACTGCGCAGTGACAATGGCGTCCACGTCCAAATGCACTGCAGGTGTTTACAATTTGGGCAGAGTGCGTTCAATGAGTCGTGCACAATTGGCACTGCCTAACCGATCACCGTAGCCGTTGTGGACATCGATGTGCTCTAACTAAATTGCCATCAAACCGCATCCAAATGTTGTGGATATCGATGTGCTCTAACTAAATTGTAATCAAACCGCATCCAAATGTTGTGGGCATCGATGTGCTCTAACTAAATTGTAATCAAACCGCATCCAAATGTTGTGGGCATCGATGTGCTCTAACTAAATTGCAATCAAACCGCATCCAAATGTTGCGTGACAAATGTTGTCTCAGCTGTGAGCCAGATGCTGCCAGATTTTAGCGAGGGCAGCATCTGGCAGAAACAACTAGCCCAGTGCAGTCGAGTGGTCGGTCCTGAAAGAAATGAATTTATAAGGAAAGGGATTTGTGGATAGCTCGAGAGATCAACAGCAACTTCAGGCATTTGACTGCACCACTCCACAGTATCTCCGCTCGTGCCATCGATTCGAAAACTTTGGCGTAGCAGGAATGACGACACGTCGAGGGTTAAGATGAGGCCCGATAAAATGACAGGCGTTGGTCGCTATTTTTATTACCTTTGCTGGATACGATTGAATAGCACGTGTGCTGGCTAGAAAGCGACCTGTTTCACACGAATAACAATAAATTCTGCACAGCAGCACTTAAAGCTTGTGCGCTACGAAGAGAGAAAATAGACATGCACACGTTTACATCTGGTAGCAGCTCCCGATCCATGCTCATATTTTCTATGCATTCAACCAGAATATACTTGCTTAATCAGAGCCCAAGGCCTAGCCAGGATTAATGCCGCCCTGATTTCACCCATGGGTAATGTGCTCGCCTTTCACGACCAAGATCACATCGGCTCGAGCCCTGCAGCATAAGTAAAACGCCTGTGTAGAGACTACATTCTCTTAGGTCGCTATAGAAGGGAATTACACAAGGACTCCTTGTCAGACTTTGATCTTGACAGAGGCAGCAAATCATAGGGAGGCTCAAGGGGCTTGATATCCCTTGGCTTCATGTGCCTGGCAATGGCTGCACGTAATCGTAGCATCGTATACGGCTACTTTGTTACATCCTATTTAGCAGAGCTTTTCGATATCAGCACCCTTTTGTCATGAAGCACGCCGATGTCTAGTAACCTGTTCTTAACAAGGATGAAACTGCTTTTATTCCTAAAAGCAAACACGAATGCTGAAAAAACCTACGCAAACCTTGGCTTTGCAAAGACCACTGCTGTGCAGCGATAGTGCAGTCTTCATCGCCTTTGTAGGCATTCGGTCACTTCACATTCGAAAGATCTGGTCATCAGCTAATGGTGGTGGAAATCCAAGGTATCGGGGATGTATACACTGACTAACAAACACACAGCTGCAGGTGTTGCTTCGATAAAACACGCGAGCATTCCAGTCTAGTAGCAACTAAGTAAAAAATGATAGCACTCAATAGTCATCAAGTTTAAGAATATAACAGCAAATTTACTTTCTAGAGAGGACCTGATGGCACGAGGTGGCAGAAACTATAGCAGCAGTTCAGCTAGGTGTGAAGAAGCCAAGCCACGGTGGGCGAGCATTGTGGGTAAGAGCAATAATTTTTCTCTGTATCTGTTAATCGACCAGGAGCTACCACCACTTCTTTAGCAAAAGAGCTTAATTCAATGTCATGAATTTAAAAACCAAGCTAGCAACCATATTCCTCACAAGCTGTAGAAGCATAATGACTTTGTTCACTTTACCTGCCATTTAGACCTGCCACTACTGCACTTTCCCTTCTGACACAACCTCATTCCACCCTGCAATACATGTATGCACGCACACATATATGCACACACATATGCACACACATATACACACACATATGCACACAAAGGGGGCAGGGCATCGTGCTCGTGTTCACCTGTGACGCTTCATCCAAGCACTCTCACCTGATTCCAGAAGGCAGCCGATTGCAGGTTCAAAAACACAGCCTTATTGGCACGGTAAGTCGCCAGCAGGCTGCGTGACTGTGCAATGCGTATGGCCTCCAAAATGATCCAGACGTAGCATGCGAGCAGAGTAGTCAGCTCATAGACGTTCCACGGATCCTGGAGAGTGGCAGAGATACTGAGGCAGGTCGTTGGCAGTATAGAGGCAACACTAACGAAGCAGCTGTGCACCGCTTCGGCTGGCTGGCAGGTGCTCTAACGAGCACAGGCGATGCCGACAGGAGCACAAGCGCCGGATCAGCGTGCAAGTGTATGCAGCGTGCGGTATGGCCAGCGACCCTCGCCTTCGCCAGCGGTTGGTTACCCTGAAGTATTTAGCCTTGAGCTTGGCAACGAGCCTGCACTCTTTGACGAGGAAGTAGATCAGGTAGAGAAACAGCAGAAGCTGCGTCAAGACGACGAACAGGTAGTCTCCTACATAGCGATCCAGCCTGAACGGCTTCATCTCGAACGTTGCTTGAATTGCTTGAAACAACAGAGAACGACGAACGGCAGCTGTAGCGAAAGCTGTCCAGACAGGAAGCCGAAATAGCAGTGAGGCAGGCTTTCAGCGCAAAGCACTGTCAAGGACATCAGCCTGCAGCCGACCACGAGAGTACTCACAGCCCGAGGGCAGGAATTCGAACAGGATAAACGATGCCGTGTTCATGTTAATGTTGGCGTTGAACAGATTGAACTCGACGAACACGGCTCGGGTCAGCTTGTCGATCCAGCAGCCCGACTTCAGCGCAGCCACGGTCGCCAGGGCGTCTTCGAAGGCTAAGTCGAGCTCGAGAGCGTAGCCACCGCCGCCATAGAAGCCGTGCTGGCCGGCGTACGGGTAGCCACCCAGCTCGTCGCTCGACCTGTACTGCCAGGCGCTGCTCGACAGCGCCACCTGCGAGGCGTCTACAACACGAGCACAGCATGAGATGCAGCAGCAGCCACTAGCAGCTCGCTCGAGTGCGCTCAAGAAGAGAGTTATAGTTCTAGAGTTATAGTTTTAGAGTTATAGACGTTCGACCAGGGGGGGGGGGTAGTTACTGATGCTGGCAGGAATGCTGGCAGCAAGCTTGAATAGTCCGGCGATATTTGGTCAGCAGCAGCTTCGGCAGCAAGCCTCACCGGAAGTGTTGAGGACAATCCATTCGGGAGCATAGTCTCTGTCGTCATTATTCACCACCAGGTAATCGTCGGTGCAGCGCTTCGTGTACTTGTAAATGGGCATCGGACAAGGCTCTGCAAATGACGTCAGCAGGCGGGCAGAATAGCAAGTCGTTAGCCACTCTCGGCCCACGAGTGCCAGAGCATGGGTGCTGGTCACCATGTGCGAGCCACTAGCCCAGGCTTGCGGTCAGCAGGCCAACGCTCAAAAAAAGGATAGCTAACTTAAGAGCCTCATTTTTATAGTGGCAGAAGAGCCTTTACGGCTATCAGCACCGATTGCAGTGAGCAACAAAGGATCACCCACTTCAGGACTCGAACCCACGACCTCGGGTCAAGAAGAGCAGGGTCAAGAAGAGCAAGTACCATACCTCCTAGGCTAAGACCCAGGGGCGACCTACCTGTGGCCCTAAATAGATCCGAGCAAGGTGGCCCAAGCAGCAGTCATACTCAGAGGTCAAAGCGACTTTGCCTTTAGCTGCTGGGCCTTCAGACACCAGCATGGCGCCTGCACTTCATGACCCAGCACGCAGGCTCGAGTCCTTCGGCAGGCTAATGCTTTACCGTCAGTCGCCAGCGGTGGAGAAAGCTGCGATTGCTTGTGCGCATGCCCCATCTAAGCAGTTACAGGGGGAGATATATTACACAATGCACCTAGAACTCCCAAGACACACTGGAAACAGAAGCCGAACTCCGCAGCGCTCGCCCGAGGCATGCAGCAGCGTGACTCACTGTCGGTGACCCTTAGCTGGCGCAGCCGCACCGGTCCCACGCGCACGTTCGTCAGGTCGGTCGTGAAATTGTGCGCCCAGTCGTGCTTCGAGCCATCGTACAGATTTTGCTCGTACAGTGCAGTCAGCAGCGTGTTGTCCAAGTACATCCAGAACTCGTCAATCTTGGACACCTGCAAGATGCCCACCGGGGGGGGGGGGCACTTAAAGCGACCGGCCGCGGCCCAGCTACAGGGGGGGCAGTCACGTGCCACAGTCACGCGACTGGCATCGCGAAGCTGCTTTGCGAAAGGAGGCCCCAGTCGTGTGCCCAAAAGAGCATCAGCGCTGGTGGGCAGAAGGGCGCTTCGCCGCTGTGCGGCAGGTAAAAGAAAGATTACGTCGGTGATGTCCATGACTTCGTCGGTCATCGGAAGCGGCTTGAGGAAGGGATTGTCGAGGCCGCTTGAGTAGACAGCGAAAATGTTCTGGTAGAAGTCGTTCAAGCAGGCGTCGGCGTTCCCGTAGCCGACCATCATTAGCAAGGACACGAAAACCGCATACAGGAGGATCTCCTTTAGCACGCTGTTCATCTCCATCTCTCGCTGCCTGCAAAGCGATCGAAGCAGACCGTCTCACGATCAGCAATGGCCACTTCAGAATGCAACGCTCAGCAGCTCAGTGTAGCCCCCACCACACCCCCTAACACGTGATAGGCACTGCCGGGAGGCAGCTGACATTCAGACAGGTCCGCTGCTAGCGACTCCTTAATGCACGTCGAGAAGCAGAGGCAGGCAGGCACGGCCAGTGCTGCGTGCACCCAAAACGAGGCAAAAGGCACTCGGCGGTCGCTAAGGAAGGAAAAAGAGGATGCACGATAGCTGACTCAGAGCGGCATTCACGGCGAAACCCAAAGAAGACAGGACCGCAGCTCTACAAGGGCAACGGTGGCCGTGGAGCATATCTGAAGGTGCCGCCCTCAAAGAGAGGACCAAACTAAGATAGAGCCGTCGAAGCTGCATCCAATTTAGCCCACACTCGACGGCCGCCCACAGCGAGCCCCACTATATGGAATAGTGCACGCTGCCAGCACTCCAGAGCGAAGCTGTTGCATGTCGGCTCGGGTGCACCGTCGCCAGGTAGGAGGTGCTAGTAGGAGACAAGGCCGGCTGGCACTGCCTAGTCCGTACCGCTGCAGTCGGGCGGCTCTGACATATTCCGCTGTCGGTGGCAGCGGAATCTCTCGGTAGCGGTCGAACTGGCGCTGATACTCGGGGTCTGTCAGGTCATCCGCGTTGGCGTACTGGTGCACGAACGTCTCGTCTCGCCTCAGCTGCGGGTCGCGCTCGATGTCGCCCTCTGACTGCGGCTTCTTGATGAACAGGGCAAAGAATATGGCCAGCCCGATGACCTGCAGACAGAGGCTCGCCAGCTGACGAAGGGTGGCTCGCTGCTGCTGCAGTCGTGCTGAACACAATAATAATCGTAATAATAATGCAATTGATAAAGCGCCCTCAGAGAAGAACTCAACCTCTTTCAAGGCGCTTTACATTTGCTGCAAAGGGAAGTGCGATTGAATGGCGAGTATTATCATGCTTGATAAACAAACAAAATGAATTAACATGGTTAGGGTGACATGCACAGGGTCAGCATGCAAATATGGTTAGTGGCAGCATGCACAGTGTCAGCACGCATAAGCACATCAAGGACGACTCACAGGGACCCACTAAATGCTGTCCTAAATAGGTGTGTTTTTAGGTTCTTTTTAAATGTGGTCAAGTCAGGGAATGTTCTGACGAAAGTTGGGAGGGAGTTCCAGGCTTTGGGAGCATACGAACTAAATGCACGGCCTCCAAAGGATTTGAGGTTTGCACGAGGTATTGGTACTGCTGGGTTCCGAAAAGCGGGTGGTACGATGCTTGGCCTGGTGGGGTAGTAGATCTGAGAGATAGGCTGGAGCCAAAGGATGAGGTGACCTAAAAGTGAGCGACAAAACCTTGAAGTCAATCCGTTGCTTGACTGGTAGCCAGTGCAGGTCGGCGAGAAGTGGTGTGATGTGGCAACTGGGACGCTCACGACAGACAAGCCTAGCTGCAGAGTTTTGCACCAGCTGTAATCACCTGATTGCACATGCCGGTAGGCCAGCAAGCAGCAAGTTACAGAAGTCAAGACGGGATGTCACAAATGCATGGACCAACTTAGAACTGGATAACCTATCTAAACCAGACTGAATTTTAGTAATGATATGTAGCTGAAAGTAGGCAGACTTGACTGTGGAGCTGATGTGGTCGTCTAACGAGAGGTCACCTTGGAACATGACACCTAGATTTCGAGCTGATTCAACAGGATATTTGCTGGCAGAGCCAATTTTGAGCATCCGCTTATCCAATTTCTGAATCACACTGGGTTTGCTGATGACTAGTAAGTTAGTTTTATCATCGTTTAGTTTTAGAAAATTTGCTGCCATCCATGTGCAGACGTCATCAATACATGAGAAAAACGCCAATATTCCCCACAAGGTGCCACACGGCACACTTCTAACCTAAACCACTTCCTCTGGCATTAGGTTAGTGCTCGGCCAATGATGGGGCAATGATGTGAAACGATGACGAAGTGAAACCAGTACCAGTGAACTGCCTGCACAGTGCAGTACTCATGATCCGATGGCATGTATCAGAGAGGCAATGTAGGCACACCTAATCCACGGCAGGCTAGCTACCGGGCATTTTATTCGCATACACGCAAATGCTCATGGAAGCTTACACGAGCATACACACGCATGCACCCATGCACACATATTCTCACACGAGCACAGAAACACACGAAGCGCAACACAAATACGTGCGTGCACATCACACATATATACAAAATAAAGCAAACCCACTCACACACATACACGTGTGCATACAAATGCAAGGCAGACACCTCCCCAACAAGAGCACCTGGGCACAAAGGGGGAGGGCACTGTGCGGCCCACGGTGGTCTGACATTGACCTCACCTTGACCGGCTGGCTAAGCACCATCGACTCAAGGAAGGAGGTCATGAACGACACGAGCCATCTCTGCGCCTTTTCTGGTCCGAACGAGCCACCGATCTCCGTTGTATACCAGACGGCAAAGACGATGACACACAAACTGAAGCCGTACGCAACGTAGATGATCCACCACGGCAGGCGGAACTTCTTCTTCTTCTTCTCCTTCTGCTTCGTTCCATTCGCATCGTCCAAGACCTGGCTGCCCAGGCCGCCACGTCCATCAGAGGTCGAGATGCGACTGCTACCCGCATCCCGGCCGTCGTTCTCGTCCAGGAAGGAGAATTCAAACTTGGGCTTGGGCTACGATCGAAATAGAAAGCACTCTGTTCCACCGACAGCAAGGCTCAAGGCCACTGCACAACTCGACAGCTCGACGAACGCTGCGGTGGGCAGCAGCTGCATCGGGCAAGGCTGAGCAGAGGGAATGGGGGGGGGGGCAAGGGCACCGTACGCAGGCACCGGCTTGCACCGTGACAGGCAGAAGCGAGACGGCCCAGCAGCAGCAGCACGGCTGCCACAGCAACAGCCCGAGACGGCAGAGCCTCACAGGAGCTGCCGCACGAGCAGCGGCGGCGGCGGCCGGCAGCCGCTACTCCCGCAGCAGCAAGCATGCACACTACTGACCAGCTGAATTTCCTTCGGTCTGTCGCCCGCTTTCCTGAACATCTGCATGACACCGATGCCGACAGGAAAGACTATGAGCGAACTATAGAGGCCAGTCAAGAGCTGCTGCGTTGACAGGCTCATCGATCCAAACTGCAAGCGATGGCGCAGCAATGAGGGTGGATGAGCATGCACTGGTGGATGGATATGCATGGAGTGCACATGCACTCGTACAGCAGTACATGGAAACGAAATTCGGCAAGCCACGTAGTCCGACGAGGTCGAGCGCAACTAACACCTCGTAAAATCCATCACTCGTAGGGCCAATACTTGACAGATCAACTAGAAATTTCGAAGTTTTGCTCTATAAGTTTTGCTAGATATATCCTTAAAAGTCCTTGAGTTGTACTATCTAAAATCTTGGATGCGTACAAAAATCCTCCAAAATAAACTCCCGCGGTGGTGTACAAGCAGAGCTGAACTCATATTTGAAATTTCATGCTCACAGCTATACTTCGAATGAAGCAGTTTCGAAGTCACAAGCATGTACCTCAACATATTGAAAACAGTTAACTCGACGTACTAAGGTTCAACAAGTTGGGACACGAGTTGCATACGATGAAGAGACAGGTAGATTGCTTATTTGTCGTCGAGTTGCTCCCACTTTACTTTCTGGTTTCATGACATGGTTCGCCTAATCGTCTTTTAATGCTCGCGTTTTATTCGGAAACTTCATATCCAATATCGAACATGCTTGGTTTTTGAAAGATACCCTCAGCAGTTATTCGATTGCTGAATAAATGCTCTCTGTATTTTCTCGACATTTAATCCTTATTTTGCACTTCAGCATTGCAGTCAACAACCAGCAGACCAGCTAGTCAGCCACTTCCTCTACGACCAAAGACCAAAAGGCAAGCAGTAGGAGCTCCGTACTCATTATCATATTATATTATATAATTTATTATATTATATATAGTGTATATTATTGTATATTTATATATGATTATATATATATATGCATATTTATATCATTATATTATATTATATTATTGTAGATAATTATCTATAATAATTCGATAATTAATTAGATTACTGCAGTATGAGCTCCTCACTCTTCCACGAGGAAGTTGTATCGTTTGCTGCTCTCTTGTTCGCAACCCGGTTCTAACTATTCTACTAACAATGAAAAAGGGAAAAATAAAAGCACTAGCCAAAGATCCATGAAATCACGGTAATAATAATAATTATTATTATAATAATATACTAACAATAATACCAGTAAGACATTACCATAACACTCTGAGAGAACTAAATGTCATTTTAGAGACTTTGCATTTGCTGTAAAGGAAGCATGTCAGTACTGCGCCAAAGTCACGTGACATGCTGGAGTTTCGAACTGTCAACCGTGCACAGGGTATCTTGCCGGTTTCGAGAGGTAATGAATCTCAGTCTGTAACTCCACAAAGATGATGTGGGTGTTAGGCAGGAGAGTTTTGTATAGCGTACTCACAGCCTAATCGGCTTTCGGTACACATTCGGTAGCCAACAGATTTCGTCTCACGCAACAAAGAGAAAGTGGGAAGCACAGAGGAGTCAGGTGAGCACTTGAGGTAGAGAGTAGCATGGAAGTGGCAGCTCAGGACCACTGAAAAAGATGGGCCATAGTCGGCAGCAGGAGAGTCCATGCCGTTGCGTAAGAATTGTGGGAGCGAGTTCCACAGTCTAGGACCTGCAGAGCTAAAGCTTCTGTTGCCAACGGTCTTTAAGCAGAGGAATGGAACAGCTAATTTATTGTCCACACAGGACCTGAGGGCGCGAACAGGCTGACACTGGTGCAGCAGTTCAGGTAGGTACGAAGGAGCCAAGCCGTGGCGGGCCTTGTGGGTCAGCATAAGAAATTTTGCTCTGGATCTGTTGATCAACGAGATCAAAGAGGTGATCACAGACATTCGGTAATGCGAGACAACTGTCTAAACTCTGTAGGATTCATACAAGCTTCGGTTGGTGATCTTTGTCTGGTCCACGATCTTGGCCCACGGCTGCCACTCATCACATTGAATATCCCAGCTATTTACTGCGCATACACGTGTTTCGGCAGATTCCCATTGAATTTTGCAGTTCCGAGCATTTGTGAAGAGTAAATGGAGTCCCACTATCATTGCCACTACAGTGTGCCTACCGATAAAATCACCTACAGCTTTCGGTTGCCACTGCATCTGTAAACAGGGTGCTCCTGTACGATTTGAACATGCCATAGCCAGAGCGGCTGTAACCCACTGCAAGTGCGAATGCTTTATAAACGACGGCGACCGTACACTGAGCAATGCAATTTCTCGTCATCTTGATTGAGGAAAATCCCAACTCTGGCAACAGCAATTAGACTAAAAGTAAGTGAGCAACAAACTGAAGATTCGGTTGCAAGCAGAGAAAAGTTAGTGAAAGCAACGGCGACTCCCGAGAGGACCTGTACATCCCTGTACATCCCCGATGTATATCAGACCTGTACATCCCCGCCAAAGCAAAGGCCGAGGAAGGGGAATCGAAAACTGCTCCACAGCTTCGACATCGAAGCACGAAGGCACAAAAAGGCTCCCCGGTTGCTATCTGGGCAGTAAATACTCCGGCCTCGTACCAGAGGCCTGGATCCAATGATGCAACCAGTGACGAGCTTGAGCCACACGCAAAGAGGCAAAGGCGCTCGATCGTACCGTGAAGATTACGAACGAGGAGTCACTGCCGCCGGTATGGTAAAACGAAATGTTGGCCACCATCGTGGCGAAGAGCAGCGTCAAGCAGACGGTGAGTCGCTGGCAGCGTGTGAAGCGGCTCATGTGCGGCCGGCCAAAGATGGAGAACCAGATGTGACCGTCAGTGAGGTCTTTGCGTGCCTTGGTCCAGAACAGGTGGCTGAACGAAGTCATCTCCTCCTTGCCAGCCACGGGCACGATGCGATCGATCTGCAACGATGGCAAACAAAGCGAAGTCTGGGGCAGGTGGCAAGTATTAGTGTGTGGCGGCAAGTGCTCAGCTATGACCACAGACTGACAGGGCTGCTGAGTTGAAGACGAAGCGGCAGTGATAACGGCAGAAGCAGCAGGTAAGGGGAGCGATTTCTATGCTTGAGCAGCACAAGAAAGCACCGCGGCAACTGCAGCGGTCACAGCAGCAGCCAGAAGGAGTGGCAAATGCAGATTAGAAGAGACAGCATTTTCAGCTGGCAATGTAGATCAACTTGAAACAGCGAAAGAGATCGCGTGTACGCATAAGTGTCTCGTGTGGATAGTGTGCGCGTGCGTGCACGCACCCATACCCTCACTTGGGTGGCGTGTGTACATGTGAGCGCAAAGTGAATGATGTAGCTCGACGTTTCCATTAAAGAAATGGCAGTGGCAGTGCAGAGCACGCATGCAAAGTGAGAGCAAAACGTGAGGAGAAAGACTCCGAAAGAAAGAAAGACTCCGGAAGAGAAAGACTCCGAAAGAGAAAGACTCCGGAAGACCTGAGTGCAGAAGTGAGGCAAGAAGCAGCAGCGATGAGCAAGCAGTGGGCAAGGGATAGCAGCTGTTGAGAGGAGAGCACAGCGCAAGTGGAGGATGGGGGAGACGGAGAGGAGATGCGCACGACGATGAGCACCATGATCGGCATGGCCGAGCAGTTATAGCCTGCCGGGCCTCAGCTGAGCAAGGCATTTCTGGTGTAGTTTCTGTCCTACGAATCGCCGTCAGATCAACGCACGGGTGTCAACAAGAGTGCAGCCACACAGGCTTGCACTAGCCCCTTAGAGAGTGTGCGCCTACCGCTGCATCGTCCTCTTCGATGGCCAGCCACTTGTTGAGGATAAAGAAGTACTTGGCGCCCGTCTGCAGGTCGGTCACCATCATGCGGCTGAAGAACCAACCGGGACTCTTGCCGCTGTTGTTGTGCCACACTCTGAACGAATCACGAGACAGCTAGCGTCACCAGCTGTCCGGGAAAAGCTAGCATGGCTGGCACATCCAATGGCTGCTGCTGTGGAGCTTCGGAAACGGAGCACAGCAGGCAGTCGCTAAGCACTGCAAGTGCCGGTGAGGAGCAAGGCTGCTGACCGTAGGGCTACCGGACATGACGGTCCTGACGATTTTCCTTTTTACAAACGCCAAAGCGAGTGTAGCTCTGCCTCCAAATATCCAAATGACAGTAGTAGCACAGCCACGCACCTGCATAATCCCCCCCAGCCAAACCGGCTCCACATTGGCACGACATGCTTCCGGTCCTCACTGCATCCCTCCCAACAAGAGAAGGCAGCAGTTTGGGGGTGCGCACATAAGGCTGGGGCTCCCGAACAAGGAGACCGAGCAAACACGATGGACCGGATGAGCAGCACCGACACCACAGTGCACGCACAAAGCAGTCGATGAGCTGCTAGCTGCAATTGGGGAGAGGGTGTGGGGTGAAGCATGGTTGGGGGGCTTGATTACCGCAGCATGGTCAGCGGTCCGAGCGACCGAGGCGTGGACAGGACAAACGAGTCGATGCCACCCTTCTGCAGGACGGGCCGCTTGTTGTCGTAGATTAGCCGTGGCGGCGTCTCGTCCTCCTCGCCCGACAGGATGACGGAGACTCGCGACGTGGTGCCGGCGCGCGATCGCTGGCCCGTGTAGACGACCAGCTCGTAGAGGTACTGGTCGCGAGGGTCGTTGTCGAGCAGCGGAGACGAGCCTGCCTTCAGCACATCCAGCATGTCCTGCCGCTTGGCCCAGACGAGCATGCACAGGTAGAGGCACACGATCGAAATCATCACCGCAAAGATGAGCGGGTTCTCGTCGAGGTGATTGAACGCCGAGTCGGCCAGGTTGATCGTGTTCACCGGCACGCTCATCGCTGTGAAAACCAGGCAGGGCAGCTCGGGGAGGCAGGCCAGCGCTCGGGGAGGAGGCGCGAGCTCTGGGCAGCCGAGCGACACCGGGCAGAGCACAGCGCTCCTGGCTTTACGGTGCAGCCCGAAAGGGCAGGTCTGAGAGTGCAGGCAGGGTAGTGGCAAGTCCAGGCAAGGGTCGGCGGGTGGGGGGCTCATCTACACATTGGCTACACAGAGGGACGTCTTGTTGAGAGTTCCTGCACCTGCTAACGATTTCTTTTCTGACAGCCACTCTCAAGGCAAGCTCGTGGTTATACGAGCAAAGCACCCACCCAGGTTGGCACGGCTGTAAGGGCGTGTCAGCTCAAACCGCATGGTGTGCGCTCTACCGACTGGCATCAAAGAGCCGGCTTTGCCAACCAGAGTCTGCTGATGCTTCTGTTACAGTTGGTAGGATATTCGTATGGATCACACTAACTCACATATGGTGAGGCCTCGTGCCCATGTCCACCTACCCCAGCCCAAGTCAACGCAATGAACGCCAAGAGACTCTCACTTAACAAGTAATATTGAAACATCATGTTCTGCACAGCTGTTTAGGTTGAAACTCGAGCCACCTGCCGATAGACTAATTACCTGAAACTGCCGATGCCCAGTTCATTTGTGCATCGAGTCACCCCAAACAGACTTTTGCATGCACCAGGTTGTGCACAATAAGGCAGACAAGTGGTAACAAAATACTAGCTGATTTAACAGCCTCTTTTTTATAGCGACAGTATAGCCTTTACGGCTATCACTACTGCCTGCAGTGGCAGTAAAGGATTGCTTACCGAAGGACTTGAACCTACGACCTCGGGACCGAGGTCGTGAAAAGCAACCGCCTTACCTAGTGTGCAATCACGGCTAGCAATGGCCCTGTGATTGTGAGTATGTATATTCACTTTCGCTTTGCTGCAATAGATGAAGTCAGTTGGCAACAGTGTGCTCGCCAAAAGCCATTTAGGTTTCGATTGCACTATAGATAACTATCCAGGGTAACGATCACTTAGTCCTTGTGGCTTTGTGGGGTTGCAGACAGAGATCCATTACAGAATACCGGTCAAACATGGTAATACAGGTGAACCATGCAAGATAGAGCAAACAATTGCTGCTTCTATACTAAATTATGTCAACATCAAATAGACGTCCCATAGCTTATTAGAATTGTTCATTTACAGTGCCATCTTATATTAGCAGTGCTTTAAAAAGAAAGCAAACATCAGCTGATTAAAAAAGACTCATTTATACAGCCGTCCCACCCATCCTAAGGTGTGAACATCTAGTGCACCACCTAGGCTAGTTTGGCGCACCCACGAACACAGCACGAAGCAGAAGTTAAGCCACCAAAGTAAGTGATAGTGAACTCGAGAGATTTAGAACTCGGATGATTCTCTCAAGCCTTCTCCCAGCCTGCAATGCTTGAAAATGCACGAGCTACTAGGCATGGGCTGGCAGCCTGCATGGTCCCTCCACCCCCCCCCCCGAGAAAGGACACGTGCATCTGAGAAGGAGATTAGCCATTGCATGTAGCCGACGAACACGCGTGGCGACAGATCCTACCTGCACCAAACGACATCGGCTTCTCCACGGCGCTGCCGGTATCTCGCTTCTTCCGACTCGATGTGCCATTGCTGCTGCTGTCGGTCCAGTTTACAGGTTTTGGAGCAGCGAGCTTGTGGAAGATGCAGTGTGTGAACTCCGGAGTCGTGTAGGGGCCCACCTGAAATGAGAAGGTCACAGGTCAAATGGTAACGATATAGACGCGGTGGCACAACGCAGGAGCTGATGCAACGTCGTCGGCTGCCTGTGCACCTATTTACCCCAGTCCTACTGCAGTAAATCTATCCATCTCTTTCTCTATCACTCAGTCCGATTCGAATCTCTGTTTTTTCTATTGCTCCAGTACACATCTCTTTCAATATATATATATATATATATATATATATATATATATATATATATATATATATATATATATATATATATATATATATATATATATATATATATATATTTGCCTCAGACAAAAGTCTGACTCTTTTGCTGCCGATTCTCTCTTGTCTATGTTCTATTCAAATTTCGGTCCCACTCGCACTCTTACAGACACATGCACTCTCTCTCTAATAATTGTTTTTGTCTCTGTAACATATGTGTACACATGGGCATATGTACCTAAATATACGGGTGTGGCTTAGTCAGAGCTTCCTATCTGTATCTGGCTTTAATTCCCATCGTGTCTGTCCTGTCCTTAGCTATCAAATACGCCGTGCACTAAAATGAAGCTGAACATGAGCGCTATCATCATCTTAAAGAAGTTCTGAATTAACGAGTCATTACTGCATAGGCTGTCGTACCACAACAAGTTGGTATGCATACCTCACAATTGTCCGTTGCCCACGTGCTTAGATATGGGTTAAAGTATTGGCAGACGGAACTAAATATTTCCAACTCGAAGTAGATCAGAGATGCATCTGACGCTGCTTGGGTTTGTGATGCAGCCTTAGTCGAATCTAAAAACAAAAACCACTGAGGCTGCACATTCTTGCTGGTACTCGGTCTGGCATCTGAGCCAACGGCTGGCTTTTCTAACATCGAAACCGTGGCCTAACTGGCAATCGTGCATTACGGTCTGCTAGGCAGCAACATTATTTGATCTAACGGGTGAAACTGAATGGCAGCAGTTACTTTTATCTGGTGCCACGGTGGTGGTAGTAGTCGTGGTAGTGGTCGTCGCTGCAGTCACGTTTCCTATCGGTGGTGGAATGTAAATGTACTTGATTCCAACGTAGTAGTATGCATCTATGGAGCTGAAATAAAACGGGCAGCCCCGGCGTTTAGGGTGCTATCCTAATGCACACACCTTGATAAAGAAGCTGATCGGGGAGGGGGTTGATCCATCGGCAGTGGAGGCTGATCCAGGAGCTGCTGATCTACGCTGGCAGGAAAGCCTGAGCTGAGCAGCTGGGAGCTGAGGTCGCCGTGGGTGCTGGGGTGCCGTGCAACGTTCGAGCTAAGGAGGGCAGAGCTAAAAGGGACCAAACTGGGTGTATGACCGATGAGGCTGGTCTAGGAGCAGATCTAGGGAAAGGAGCTGATCTAGGGAAGGGGCTGAGCTTCGCTGAGGGGTCTGAGTTGCAAGATCTAAGAAGAGAGTGCTGCACAGATCTTTGAGGGGGCAACGCCCACCCCCAGATGATGCCACGCCCACCTCGAGGCATTCGACAAAACGTGTGTGCCTGAATCTCAACAATAGAAGAATCAGCATCTAGAATAGGCAGTGGCTAATGCTGCATATGGTAGAACAGCTGTCGGTGAAGGTCTAGTATCAGCCGATTTCGTATGGCAAGTTTACATCCAGCTATGCGCTGCAGGTCGGAGCTTTTTTAAGGTAAGCTGATTAGCCAGCCTCATCTACATAGCAGAAGAAGAGCCTTGACAGCTATTACCACCGCTTGCAATGGTCAATAAAGAATTCAGCACTGCAGGACGTGAACCCACGACCCGGATCGTGAAGACCAAGCACCTTAACCGTGAGCTCAGACCCAGGCTTCACTCAAAATTGCTTCTGACAGAGTAAACATATTAACATGAAAGCATTGACCAATGTAGGCAAACACATGCACTTACGAGGATCAATCCGATCGTCCCATGCACATTAAACCTGGCATGAAGCAATATTACCGAAGAGTGCGCATGAAGCTTCAACCCAGGAATCAAAGATACTTGTGCACACTCACAACGCACACACGTGAACACACACACACACACACACACACACACACACACACACACACACACACACACACACACACACAACGCACACATACATGCAATACATGCTCATGCCGATGCCTACACCACAAGGTCGCATCGCGTGGTCTCCTTACTTGTTGAAATAGTAGTTCGATGCAAAGCAGGTATCCAAATCGTAGATGAGACCATCCGGTATGTTGCTTGCCCACGTCGGTACGCCGGCAGCACTATATGATGCATTGGCTGCAGCCGCTGGCGCCTCCCTCTTCAGCTCGGCGATGGGATCCGACTCGTAGGGAAGCGTGCACCTGTACAGGTAGCTGTTGGACCTGGGTGCTGCACCTGCGGCCACGAACAGCACCCATTTCACCGTGCCGGCGGCATCTGCCGAGTTGACCGGCGGAGTGGTGGCACCGGTCACGTTCCCGGCTGCCGTTGAAGCACGATCGGCGCCTGAAGATCACAAGAGGTCAGAAAGAAGTGGGAACACTGGCCTCGATGGTGTGGGGCAATGTGCGAGCATGTTTGCTGCAGGACATGGCTATAAGACGGTTGACCGAGAGGCTAGGAGGGGCTCTAGGCTACGAGCATGCAGAGGGAGAGCAATGTGAGGCCAGCTGCTGCTGCTGCTACTGCTCTCTATCTATGGCCAACGTGGAAGGCCGGCCACTTCGGACGAGAGCCGAGCGCTGGCCACTCACCGAGGGCCGTGCCGTTGGCATTAGCCGTCGGCTTATCTACGCCCAAGTCGAAGGTGGAGGTCGAGTTGTTAAACCTCGTTATGCGAAGGCTGAGCGAGCTGTGGGCGGGCACCAGCACCTTGTAGGTCGTCATTCGAAGGCTGCTGTCAATGCTGACCGTCGTGCCGACGATACGAGTCACCGAGACCTGGCTCGGGTCTCGGCTCACGACCACGTGCGTCGGTGCAGTCTCGTTGTCTGCGAGGAACGATGTTAGCAGTAGCAAGGTGAAGTGCCACATGTTGCAGTCGCTAGCTAGCCGATACAACTGCTCTAACTGCTTTGCTAAGACTGATGATGGCGTCAACAGCGTTGCCGACAAGCCAGCATGGGGTTAACAGACAGTCCACAGGGTGGTAGGAGTATGTCACCAAGGGTTGGTGGTGAGAGTAGAGGAAAGGGTGCAGGACAGAAGCCACCGTAAAGAGAAGAGGCCACAGTAATTTGTGGCTGCTTGAAACAGGTTCGGTGGTTGCACGTCTCGCTCCAGTTCGACAGGCGTTCGACTGAATGGAGGAAAACCCCTGCAGGTCACAAGCACCCCCCAGCACTACCACGGTGGCGATGATAGTGACCAGCACTGCTGCCATGATGCGGCAGCGCCTGCCTACCGAGATCCAGTGCTCCACCGGTGCTGTTGTGCAAGTTCATCTGAACGACATTGCTGGTGACTGACCACTTGCCAGAGCTGGTCTCGTTCTGAGCAACAAGCGGGTTGAACTTGTGAACTGTTATCTGGGAGTGCACCTCATCCGTGCTGTTGCTGCCCACGTTCAGGCTCAGCTTCCCGCCGCTACTCAGATCCCTGGAGGCAGCTGCAGCGAAACGAACGGCCCCATTGGTACCCCAGAGGCAACACGGCAGTCGGCTGCCAAGCACGGCTGTGCAGCAGCAAAGAGCAGAACAGGCGCCCAGTCTTCCTTCTCTCCCTCTCCGAGCTGCTGCTGCAGCCACTGGCACCGCGGGCTCAAACGGACCAGCCCGATCTAACCGGTGGCAGGCTGATGCAGCCGCAGGCGAGGGCGTACCAGCATTGCTGGCAAAGGCCTTTGCCACGATCATAGCCATGTTGCCAGTGTCCAGGGTGGTGGGCGCTTCTCCGGTCACAATGTTGTTAAGCAGCATGCCTCCCACGGTGAGTCGTGTCGCATCGATGGCAGCCTGCGGCAGAGTGACCGATCACGGGCGTAAGGCACGCAGGAGGTTTTGCTCTTATCACCGGGAAATGAACGATGACAGATCTCAACACAAAAGCATTCAACTGGTTATAGACCATGCTCCTCATCCGGCAGCCAAAGTGCAATGAATTCCTTGCACGTTAGAGAGGGCATCAAACGGCGCAGCACTCGGCCATCCTTCTTACAAGGATTTCCATTCTCTTCCACCTCCCTTCCACTACTCCTTTACATCTTCATCCTCCTCCCCTTTTCCACTTGCTACCTTTTTCCTCGTCATACTGCTCTTTCTAGAATGCGCACTTCCGACATGGCAGTCGGTTCGCGACTCTACATAGCACTGCTTCTCACCTGGAGATCGGCCATGGTGGGCGTGGTCGACTGCGACACGTTACCGGCAGTGGTAAGTTTGCTGTCTGTCACAGAGGCAGCGGCCGTGCCGTTCAGCGCAAGCTTATCAACGTTCTGCAGTCTCAACTGCTGCGACGAAGCCAGCATCATGTTACCCATGCCACTCACGGCAAGCTTGCACATCCGGACCTTTGCCGATGGATCCAGGCCCTTCTCGCCTGTTATCAGTGCGACGGACGTCTGCAAAGAGAACTGCACTGACCAGGCAGACTGTGCACGCACTCACGATGCGCTGGCTAACTTCTCCACATTTTACCCCTCTGGAGCTGATTTCTGCACATCTGACTAGAGCTCCTTGCCTGTGGACTTGCCTCGCTAAGTCATAGTATAATTACAAGACTATTACGTGTCACTCCTGAAAGTACTAGTCGTCATCTTGTTGTGTGACGGAAGGACGGCCGGGCTTTCTCACTTTAATGACGTGTAGTAGGGATATTAATCTCTTTCTCCCTGCGGTATGTATCCCGCATGCAAAAGAAGTCATCCATAAATTCTGGAGCCTTGGGGAAGTTTATAATCAATATCTTTACACCAACACAACTTCCTTATCACTTGTGCTCAATCTTCCACCTGACATGGCGTAATGGCTCACGGCCCCGAGGTCGTGGGTTCGAATCCTGTGCAAGGGCGATCCTTTATCGCCACTGCAAGCGGTGGTGATAGCCGTCAAAGCTCTTCTGTCGCTATACAAAAAGAGGCTGATAAACCAGCTGGTATTTAATTATTTATTTGTGGCTGCACTGGTGGTGTGCAACCACACAATGAGTGTAGTTATTCTGAACGAGTTGCTGAGATAGTTTGTGATGTCTGTTAGACATTAACTAACTAGGACTACTAGATGCAAGCCTTCAACAGCATAAAACGAGTTTGGAAAGGACTGTCCATCGACTGACATGCAATAATTCAGGTCGGACGTACCAATCAATCATTGCTAAGGCCAAGTCTAGCTTCTATTGAAACATAGTAGAATCACCGATAAATGTTGATAAATTGATAAATGATGTGGTCGAGCAACCACCTCAAAACGCACTTAAGTCAGCAACTTATCCGGCAAACCTTGCAGTGATCTTACTGATTATTTTTCTCACTTCAATAGCCGCAATATAGGCAAAATCAGAGAGTCCATCTCCAAAGTAATATCTTCCCTGGAGTCTTTAATCTCCACACCCGACTCTATCACAACGTCAACCTTAGAGCCTGCCCGTGCTGCCCTCATTGCAAAGATTATCTCAGCGTCTATGAAGACTACTGGTCCTTTAGACCCAGATCCTATGTTCCCCTTCTGATATGCCTAGATTTACTTGAGCCCTGAGAAACTAATATTGTAAATCTGTGCTTAGCCTCAGGTTCTGTCCGTACATACATCACTCAAAGAGGTGAATTTCAAGTCATTCATCAATAAGTTGAACCTGGACCAGGAGATCGTTTGCAACGTATACCTGGTATGTCTATTGCCAACTCTATTACCCTTAAACCCTATTAAAGACACTGGAACTAGTTATGTCTGATTAGTTAAATGCTTAGATCAACACCAAGTCAAGCAAGTTTTTTTGCTGTCTGGTCTTAGGGCAAATCACGCAAAAGAGTCAGAACTGCTGTGTGAGTAAAAACAAACTATACATCAGGAACGCTTACTTAGCTAGAGTCACTCGTATACTTCTGCCGGATTTCTTGGCAGCTTTAGATAACATTACTTAACAAATCCTTCTTGGGCGCCTCACCCAAGTATCACAGGCTACAACGTGCTACAACGGCATAGGTATCAATATCTCAATGGGAGCTGGTCATCCGAAGAGCCTTTAAAATGGGGAGTACCTTAGCGTGCTGTCCTGGGCTGACTTCTTTTCACAATTTATACCGTGCTTTTTGCCGACACAATCGCCACGCTCAATCTAGGATTTCATTTGTATGCAAGTGACACACATCTATGCGTGCTTCCCTGTCTTTCAGTAAGACCAAAATCCTTTAAATTCCCTGAAGCACACATAACTGACATTTGCACTTGGCAGTAAATAATCACAAATTGAAATGACGACAAGATCAACTAAATAGTTTAAGAGAAACATAGCTTCCCTCGGAAGCTGATAAGCCTAACCCTTGATGCAGGCTCGGCCAGCAAATCTCCTGCAACGTCTGCATGGCGACTGTTGTGCTGTTCCGAAATGATCTCTCACTATATTGTCAAATAAGCTCCATAGTCAACTATGCCTACTTCCATCTATGCAGCATTGCAAAAATGAGGGCTTGCTTAAATAGGGACACCACAAACAAGGTGGTCTGTGTGCTTGTGACATCCCAATCTCGACTAACAAAACTCACTAGTTGCAGGTCTTCCTGCCTTTACCTTTACAAAAAGAAAGACACCAAATAAAGCAGCATCGAAGGACTACATATCTTAGTTTAGAGGCCACGAGCAGTGGCAGAGGGACTGTGCAAGTGCTATGGGTAATGTCGGCTTAGGCAGCTCATCACGGTTTAGGCAAGCTGAACACGGTTTAGTCAGCTGATCGGGGCTTAGGCAGCTGATCACTAAGCTGCCAAGACAGTAAGACAGTAGACAAGACAGTAAGTGCAGAAACAGCAAACGGAATACAAATAGTGCAGGAAGCATCACCGGAATACAGCTCCAGCTTAGCGACCACGAGCCGTGGCAGCGGCTGGCTGGCTGCATCGAGGCGCTGGTGACTGCCGTGCCAAAAGGACATACCAGTAGGACATTGTGGGCGTCCGGCAGGCCGTCAGCTGTCATGTGGTCAGGGTTGGCCGTGCCGGCGCTGATAAATGACAGTGCCAGGTCGGCGTCATTAATCGTCGTCTGCAGTGTCAAAGTGCCAGGCCAAGCGATCATTCGGAGGCCTGCACAGCCGGTCCCCCACCTCCCACGCCCTTCCACTTCCTGCAAGCCCAGGCCGCCGCCGGTCGGGCACAAGCCGGAAACTCCTCAGGAAACCGAAGCGGGTCCTCACCTGCGGCATACTCATTGCAGTCTGCATGGCCTTCTCCTTGACGCTAATGACCGCCTGCTTACGTGAGTCATAGTCGTTCTTAAGCCTTGTGATGCAGAACTGCACGTAGCTTTCGAATGTCTGGTTTCCGCTTAACTGCCCAGTGCTGTTGGCGCCTGTAGCTTCGCCGAGACCTGAAAGGACGGCAGGACATGGGCAGTCACAGAAGTAAGCAACGTTACACAAGTAAGCCACGCCGTACGTGCAAAGCAGCATGGAGGAAGGGGAGTTGAGATAACAGCTGTTGCCGTACACTGCAGCTGAGCGTCAGTCTCATTCCAGTCTGCCATGCTGTTATCCATGCTCTCAATGACGGCAGCCATGGTGTTGAGCGCTTTGCCAAGGTCCCTGCCGGCAATGTAGTTCTGCATGGCCCCGTTGCCTTGGCGAATGTTTACCATCAGATTGCTGAGGCTGTTCGACGAAGGTGGATGAACCTGGGGCGGAAGACTCCACAAGGTGAGCCGCGCCGAGGCAGGGAAGTGCTGAGGCAGGAAAGTGCTGAGTCAGGGGAGGGGGAGGAGCCGAGACTCCAGCAGCAGCAGCAGCACCGACTGCAATAGAGCAACATGAATAACATGGTTAGGGGTGACATGCACAGGGTCAGCATGCCACTCTACGAAAGGTACCGAATGCTTACAAGCAGCAAAAGCAGGACAACTCCAGCACCGACTGCAATAGAGCAGGCTCCATCTGACCAAGTCATGACAAAGTGCTAACACGCTGACAGCAACAGGTGCAGCTTGTACGGGCGAAGGAAATCGAAATCCTTGCAGCAGTGGGTTTGCGGCTGGAGGTGGTAGTGGCAGCGTTGGAAGAGGGAGCGAAAGGCAAGTGTCCCAGCTTGGCGCCAACATCCACCGAGACGTGACACGCCCCCTGCCCACAATACACGTCAGGACGTGACGTGACACGCCCGAGCGCCCCCAATACACGTCAGGCATGCTGGGTCACTAGACCTTCGGCAGCTCTGGGAGCCTGGAGCAGTCTCCCAAGCGTAGAGGCATAGCACGCCTTCTGCCCACCAGGCGAGCCACGTGACGAATCCAGCCACTGCTGCAATGAAGCTTGTCGCCTGCAGTGATGTCGCCCATTGAGCATTCACAGAGAGCAGCCGACGGCTAGGATGACTGACAGGCTGAAAAGGGAGACGCGAGCCACAGCATAGCACTACAAAACAAGTCGGGAATAAAAGAGGCCACCTACCTGCACAGTGGTGACAAGGTTGGTCCAAGCTCCCAGGCTGTCAAAGCAGCGTACTAATATGTACATCGTGTAGTCGACCCCGCGGCCTTCAGGCAGTATGCTGCCTGACCCTGGTATCGATGGACTGTTTACTGCAAAGATTAGGAAATACTGCTTTACAAGGAACACAAGGCATGAGGCAGAGGCGTGCAAATCACGCACTAATATAGACAAACTGACATACACAAACACGCACTTACACGTCTGCATGCTCTGGATTGGGCCCCTCGGAAGCTTATCAAACAAGGTCTCTCGTGGAAGAAATGCATATACCTGCCGGGTTTATATTGACGAAGTTGGGGTAGATTGTATGCAGCTGAAAATTGTATGCTCGCAAGATTGGGGCTTGTCAGCATGTCTAGAAAAGTCTTATAACTGATTATAAACGAAGAAACTTTTTTCAATATCACCTGTAAAGCATGGTTTAGGCGGTGAGTCCTGCTTTTTACCTGCTTCCTACCTACTCGAGTCTTACTACGGTCTTCTGGTTTGTAGGAGGTTCAGACGGCAGTCTTGCTCGAGTCCGGCTTCCTACTTGATCCACTCACTGAGCATTTCATGGAGGTTCAGACGGCAGTCTTGCTCCAGTCTGGCTTCCTACTCGATCCACTCACTGAGCATTTCATGGAATAGCAACAGCATTTCTCTACAGCCAGGCTTTGCTAACACAACTACCGGTAGAATGAACCAAGCTCAGAATGTCCCATAAACAGGATCTCGCCTAGAATGCATCGACGATTTCGCTGGTCAAGTCGTCTGCTATTCCTTTCAAAACCATGCAGTAGGCGTGGCTTAACAGCATCTATGACTAGTCGCTTGCTATGTCTTGACTGAAGTAGAACCAGGTTGGCTGGCGAGTCTTCACTAAGTCTTCCTTAAGTCTTGGATGCGTATTGATGACGTATACACCGAAGACAGCAAATTCAAGTGTCACGTCCTTCCTTTGGTCGGCTGAAAACTCTCTCTCTCTCTCTCTCTCTCTCTCTCTCTCTCTCTCTCTCTCTCTCTCTCTCTCTCTCTCTCTCTCTCTCTCTCTCTCTCTCTCTCTCTCTCTGACGCTCTGAAAATGGAGCGATGTGGACTTGGCAGGAGAATGTAACCTACCTTAATAATAATAATAATAATAATAATAATAATAATTCACTTAATAAAGTGCCCTCAGAGAACTCAATCTCTCTCTAGGCACATTACATTTGCTGTAAAGTGAAATGCAATTGAATGGTAAGTAAAATCATGCCTGACAAACAAACAAAATGAATAACATGGTTAGGGGTGACATGCACAGGGTCAGCATGCAAATGTGGTTAGTGGCAGCATGCACAGTGTCAGCACGCATAAGCACATCAAAGACGAATCATAAGGACCAACTAAATGCTGTCCTAAATAGGTGTGTCTTTAGGTTCCTTTTAAATGTGGTCAGGTCAGGGGATGTTTTGACGCAGGTCGGGAGGGAGTTCCAGGCTTTCGGAGCATATGAACTAAATGCACGGTCTCCAAAGGATTTAAGGTTTGTATGAGGTATTTCTACCTTGTAGTCGGACTCAAGCTAACAAATCATTTCGGTAACACTCAAAATCGGCTCTGCCAGCATATCTCCTGTTGAATCTGCACGAAATTTAGGTGTCCTGTTCGAAAGGGAGCTTTCACTAGATGACCATATCAGTTCCACAGTTAAGTCTGCCTACTTTCAAATAAATAACATTTCAAATATTCGGGCTTGTTTAAACAGTTGATACTAAATAAAAATGGGCCCATGCATTTTTGACATCCCATCTCGACTTCTGCAACTCCCAACTTGCTGGTCTACCGGCCTGTGCAATCTGGCGCTTACAGTTAGTACAAAACTTAGCAGTTAGGTTGTCTGCCATGAGCATAGCAGTTTCCACATCACATTAAGTCTTTCCAACCCGAATTGGTGCCCAGTCAAGCAGCATATCAACTTCAAGGTTATCTTCAAGGTCACTCAATTTTAGGTCCCTTCATTCTTTGGCTCCAGCTTACCTATCAGATCTACTCACCCACCAGGCTAGGCATCAAAACACCTGCTTTTCCCGACTCAAATCGTTTAGATACCTTTCCTTTAGTTTGTCCGCTCCCAAAGCCAGGAACCCATTCCCGACAGACGACACGACATCCCCTGACTGACGACATTTAAACAGAAATGCAACTATTTCTAACTAAAATGCTTAAAATGCAACTATTTCTCGGCATTTAGTGGGTCCTTGCGATCCGTTATTTGTGTGCTTATGTGTGCCAACACTGTGCATGTTTCCACTAACCATATTTACATGTTAGCAATGTGTGCATTACCTCTAACAATGCTATGCTTGTAATATTGTGGACATTACCACTAACCATGCCCCACTACAGCCTATGTAAAGGGCCTTGAAAGAGATGGTTGGTGATTTAAGGATGGCTCTTTACCTAGTTATCCTTGCGGCAATCTGATGGTTGCTCTAGCCTTTTTCTCAGCAAGATAGGCAAGATCAGAGAGTCCATCCCTGAGGTTGCAATATCCCCTCTGGACTCCTGTACTTCAATAACAACTACACTACTACTCTCAATTCCGTGCAGCACCTCAATGTCGACAGTTACGGAGGGCAGAAGTGACCTTATCATGAAATTCAACTCCCTGTCAAAGATTGCCCAAAGTTCTCCCGATCATAATCTGAGGGTGCTATACAAATGTATTTTTATATTATTATCATTGTTATTATTATTACTTTGATGCTCAGTAGTCACGAGTCTAAATGTCACTTCAATTGCTCAGATACAATTATGACTATTATTATTATTATTATTATTATTATTATTTTGATACCATGTATTTGCTGCTCAGTAGTCACTGGTCTGAATGTCACTTCAATTGCTCAGATCACCATTAGCAGCATGCACTTCCAGTGCCACTGAAAAGCCACTATGCAAGGCAGCCTGTAGAAGCAGCTACCCTACTGTCAGATGAATGCCGACACCATCACCTTCAGTACTCCTATTCTCCTTTCTTCCTCCTCATCCTACTCTCCTCTTCTATTACTCTCACACTCTTGCTTGCATCTCTCTATTTTTCTCCATCCAAAGAGATCTACCTACATCGATTTATATTCTGCATCTCTCCTCTAAAGCCGGGTTTACAGGGTAAGTCTTGCTTTTTACGTGTTTCTGTCCTACTTTGGTCTTCTTTTAGGAAGTTTACACGGTAAGTCTGCCTGTATTGCTTCCTACCTACCCCCACTGCCCCCTGGTGTTCATGGAACAATTGCTCTACTTAGGGAGGTAGGGAATGGCGATCCGAGAAGGACTTCTAGGTGAATTTTAAACTTCCACGAGTGCTTGTATCGCCCGCAGCCTCGCTATCTGATTCTTACAAGACGAGCTTGCAGATTTCCCTAAAGAGGGTTTTGCAGTTTCCACGTTTCCACGATTGCAGAAAATGAAGCTCCAGCACATTTGATGGCATATACAGCAAAATACATACAACAGAAATCGAAAATAGTTCAGGCCTTAAAGCATAGAAGTGCACTGGGGCAGCTCTCAGGTTAGCCGCAATACTAGCCCTTGCCTTAGTGGGTTTGACTAGAACGCCTCGAGCCACCCGCAGCGGATGGACTAGCCAAGTAGAATTGGGTAGAGGACGAATAACCGGAAGTGGAGCGAGGTGTCAGTCTGACAGTGAGATCTGCTCAGCACCAAGAGCGGGTCCAACAAAGAAGCAGCTACGCTCAAGGTCAAGAGGGCAGAGAGAGAGAGTATAAACGAGACGACTGACAGAGCTCGGGGCTGCAGCTTCGGTAGTCGATGCGAGACTACGCCTCGAGAGCACGAGAGTCGAACCTACGGCAACGAACCGATAAGTGCAACTTGGACTATGCGGTTGTGTTCTGTCGGCTACTCAGATACTCAGATAGCTGCTCATATCTTGGGGTGCTGTAGCAGTCTGCCTTCGGGGTCGGGACCATTGTTAGCGACACAGGCATATGGTAGCTTAGCTGGTTTGGTCTAGCGGTTAAGGTGCTCGCCCCGACCAAGGTCTGACTGAGGTCGTGGGCTCGAGCCCCGAGGCATATGTGAAGCGCCTGAATAGAGATTAAGTTCTCTTGGGGCGCTATATAAATGAATTATATTATATTATATTAGCTTAGTGTTGTCGGGCTTCAATAGTTCTCACGCAATTAACTCCGTAGGTCCGGTGTGCGCCGTGTAAAGCCCTTGCGCCGGCGTGTAACCATTGCTAACATGCCCACAATTAACTGTTGCTTTCGGCACCCAGTTGTGGCCGCTTGTGCTTTAACTGCACTGCAGCGCTGCACTACACCATCATCCGGTAGTGAAACGGGGTACGAGCTTCTGCGTGATTACAGGAGCAGAACTGAGCATGGATTTCAAATTTCACTCTGATATGCAAAGTTTTGGCCGAGCTCTGCAATTTACAAGGTACAAAGCTACACTGAAAATGAAGCTTTTAAGCATCGAAAGTTTCAATTCAAACAAAGCTTCACACATGTAGCTCGATGTACCAAAGTTCAGCATGTTGGGATACAAGTCCCACACGATGCAGAGATCAGTAAATGTGTTTTTTGTGGATGTGTCACTTCCGATTTACATCCGGATTAGACGTGGTATGCAAAAACCATTTTTTCTTTTATGCAGAAGTCATCGGAACTTCCGATCCCATTTCTAACACATGTATCTTTCTAAAATGTACCCCAAGCAAATCTTCGATTGTCGGACAAATTGTTATAAGTATTTTCTTGATTTCCCCCCCCCCCCCGAGAGCCAGAAGAATGCATAGGCTCACATAGAAGTGTGTATAGGCCACATGAGCCGTTAGCAAAAACACACTACGGCCACCAGAAAGGGCACCGAGTTAGTGGTTATATACCAGTCGTCTTTCCAGTCTGCACACTTAATTAAAAAATTTTTTGGCGGTTTGAGCCTTCAGTTTGCATGCGCAGAAAGTCGGGACCTTGCTTCTTGCTTCTGTCACTGCCTGCACTGACACTGCATCATTCAAGTCTCAACTGCTAAGTTCTCTTAGGACATTAGACCAACAACTTATAACAATAATAATAATTATTATTTTTACCACTACAAGCCGACTACATATAAATAATAATAGTTACTTTTATTCTTATTGCGATTCGATTAAATACCTCCTGCTGCCAGCACTTTGAAGTCGTCATAGTCTGGTTCTTCTGCCAATGGATCGAACGTCGTTGACGCTCCGATCATGTAGGTCAGTGGAACATCCCGGTCGTAGAATGGTGCATCGCATATTGTATTAAACAGAGTCCCCAGAGCGGTACCATTCGATGGGTATACAGTGCAATTACCACGCTTCGGTGAATCGTTTATCTGAAAACTCTTATAATTCCTTCCTGTAATAAAGTAAAAAAGCTCCGCTAACTACGCCAAAACCGCAGCTGCATACTCCACAGCGAGATCAGCCAAGTCTGCCGAAAGCCATCCAGCATTCTTGCTGAAGAGAAAATGACCAATTAATATTTAGCCTACCAGCTGCCGCGTGCCTCAAGGGTGCCTTGACAGATGCCCCACCCTCGAGGTTGGCTGAAAAGTTGCTCATCGCAGCAATATCACGGCAATCCACAGATCACAACTTACCATAATTCGATGCGTTGCCGTCCACTCGGTAGGCGCTGACTTCGAGAAAGAAGTAAGAACCGTCAGCGTCAGAAGGGCGGAAAGTGAATGCGTCGATTGCTATGTTGGATGACTCGATGCCGGTCGTGTTCAGCGGAGCCCACTCACTCAGAGGCATGGGCACGGCTTGGCGGTAGTCGCTGCCGTTCTTGTTCACCAGAAGCCTCCAGCTACAGCGCATCGCCGTCCACTCGCTGGCACCCTGCTGCTACCTGCCGCCCTCGCTGCAGCGCCACAGTCGCAGCCACATGCCGCTGGGGTGGGGGAAGCGGAGAGGAGGAAGAGTGGGCTGCTGGATCGCTCTTGAGTACCTAATCATAGCAGTAATGACTCGGGCAAGGCTAGCTGCCAAGGAGGCTGCAACAATACAACAAGCAGAAGTCGACAGCCGACCGACAAACCACTCCGGGAGAACTGCAGCGCTCGGTCAAAGAGTATAAGAGCGCTACGTCCAACGCGCGAAGTGGAGACGTCAGCCGGAAACGAATGACCCACAGCCATATAGCCCCGGGAATCGGGGGGGGGGGGGGGGAGGAGGAGGAGGAGGAGGCACCTCCGAGAGCCAGTATTCGCAAGGACGGCATGCAGGCGTAGCGCTGCATGGCAAAAAGCAGGGCACACAAGTTCGTCGCACGATTTCGACACAAGGCAGCCGTGGAAGCAATCAAGCAGCCGGGCCTGGTGACGGCTGAGCGCTCGCTGGGGTCACGTGCATTTGTTACGAGTTCAGCCACGCGCGTAGCCAGGATGTATCGACTGGGACGGTTGCTGATCAGGGCCGGGAGAGGCTCTCTTCGAAATTCTTCCGAAAAAATGCATTAGCTGATTTAAAAGCCTTATTTATAGAGCGGCAGAAGAGCCTTACGGCTATCACCACACCGCTTGCAGTTGGCAATAAAGGATTGCCCACTGCAGGATTCGAACCCACGATCTCGGTCGTGAAGAGTGAGCACCTTGCCTCCTGGGCTGTCACGGCCCTATAAGAAATTTCTACGGTGCCTGCTAAAAGCTGGCTTGTTTCCACTGTAGAAGAGCCCACAGGTCGTCGGTGAAGGCGTGCCACACCACTCGGTAGCCATCAATAAAAGACAGCCACTTTAGTGGCTCTATGGTATACAGCCATCCGTTGAAATAAGTGGCAGCCATCTCTGAGAACCAACCCTGCTGCATGCCAATTCACGCTGGTGGAAAACGATTCACTCAACCTTTTAGCCCCATAAAAAATAGGCTGATAGCCTCTCTAGAGAAACGGCTTGATGCCGCGTAACCAAGGCAAAACTGCCTCAAGAGCCTGGCAGCGCCTACCCGAAAGGAAGCTTGGCAGTCATCCATTGGAGGGGCAGCCAGGCTTTGGAGGGCAGGGACTAGCAGGCTTTAGTGAGGGCGGAGCAACCGAACTTTGGTGGGAAAGGCATAAGGAGTCACACCGCGTCGGGTCACTTTCTAGAAGACAAGCCTCGACTAACTCTCCCTCCCACCACCAAGGGTCAGCAAGACCCTGGGCAATGTGCCAAAGGACCTTTATCCAACACATATCTCTTACTGGCACCATTCTCGGCCACCGCACATGTCATTATCGACCATCTTAAATGAATCAGTTACTTTTGACATTGTCGCACCATTCAGAATTCAAGGGCACTGAACGGCTGCTGCTGCTTGGGTTTAGCAGTGTGGCCCATGCAGGGGCTTCTCCATATCTATGCCTTTGGCTGCGGATACGCAGCTAAGAAGGTAAAAGAAAAAAGGTCGGATGATTCAACAGCCTCGTTTGCAAAACAGCAGAGCGAAGCCTTAATGTTCACCGGCCCTTCTTGGAGCAGGCAGTAAAGGATCACAAGCTTCCGCCCAATTCGAAACCCACGACAATGCAACCCACAAGTTAGGGGCAATTTATGTTCGAGCACCTGATCACTAGGCTACGACCTAGAGGCAAAAAAGCCACACAATTCATATCCTGTTGTTGCTGTAGTCTAACATTGGGGTGCTTTATTACTAATGGGCAGCAAACATTAGCCTGAAAAGGACGTGTCACGGATGTCGAACTGCATACACGCTAAATCGGTCACATGACAGTGCCAGAGAGTCTTAGCAGATCCTGAATTATAGGCATCGGGAGCCAGACATGATGTCATAATCTATGCTTTATGACCACGTGAACTGGACATTTATATAAATAATAACTCACTCGCATTTTGGGCTTGGAACTAGTGAGTTGTAGACTACGGCAGGTGCAGTACAGACCACTGAGGTAATGGAATCGACTGGTCTATATTAACACCATGGACTTGTTAAACTAAGATATGGGTGTACTTGATAGCTGCCATGCTCTGCTATAGCCGTCGGCATAGCTGCATAGTATGCATAGCATCAATGGCTTGCTAGATGGTCTTTTGAGAGACAACATCCACATATAGGCATTTGTCACGCATCTGAGCTGGAGTAGCAAGCATTACGTGCCCTGCGTTTTTGGGGCAAAGGACTCAAGCTCAGGAGCCACTACAGCTGGTTTGAAACAGTATGGAGAAACCAAACAAATGCACACTGCAGCCAAATATAGATTACTTTTGCCATCTCCTTACATTTGCTTCATCATTGCCTTTCATTTGTTGCAGCAGGTACCAGCATGGTCACTGTAAACCTCCATAAATATAATCTACTTCCAAACGCCCAAGAAATGATGCCATTCAACAGTGCGCTTGCATAAGCAGCCCCCCAGCAAAACAAAAGATCTACAGTTATGCATTTATGGCAAACCAAACTTGGCTTCCTCGCGTGGGGGAGCAACAGGCTAAAGCCTTGTGATAGCAAATCAGAACAGCTAGAATAAGTCTGCTGACATGCATTAGCCACGCCGATTCCCGGACGTGTGACAGCCCCCCCCCCCCGAGGTTGATCGACCCAATACACGCAACAACGATGCCGACTAACTAGTGTTTGCAAGAGTTCGACCTGACTGGTGCCAGCCGTGCCGCCCCGGGCGAGAGCGACTAGAGCAGCAGTGAGAGCAGCATCTCTGCGCCAAAACTTGCTCGCAGGGTGACCGACGCAGGGTTCAGGGGCACGAACCTGTATGCATACTCTATTCCCCTGGGCGTGTTGGCGATCACACTGGCGTAAGCCAATTTCGCATTGTAGTTGACAGCTGAACCGCAGTTGGACGAGCACCTAGCCCCGAGAAAGCAAATCGCAAACGCTCTATCAGGCGGCGTGCAGCAACAGCAGCAGCCAGTTCGCAGCCGCACCTACACGGCCATGCAGCATGCTGATCAGCAGATGGATCGTGCAAGACGGCCACTCATACCAGGTAGAGAGGGCAGATCTGACATCTTGCTGGCCATTAAGTCGGCACTTACACGGCAGTGATTTCCGGTGGGTCGCCATAGGCCACGTCGACCGCTTGGTCGACTTCAAGCAGGCGTGGTCCGTTCGTGATCAAGACCTTCATGAAGATCGTCTCGCCTTCGTAGGTATACCAGAAGTCCTGCACGATCGTGCAGCCCGTCGGGTCGGCCGGATCATTTAGATCAGGCGGAAAGAATCCTGGCCGAGGGGCAAAGACGAGCGAACGTCAATTGCAGCGATCGATCGTCAAAGCAGCAGTCAGGCAGTAGCAGAAGCGCGCTGCGCCAGAGCCATGCGGGGATAAACGGCTACTTTCTATTCGCAGAGCCCGTTCTAGTCGCACAACCCTGTGACTGCTGCTAGCGGTCAGGAGGCAACGTCGGCCAGCTCTCGTGCCGTGAAAAAACAATTTTAAAAAAGCCTTCCTGCAGAACCGAGCGAGTGCCAAAAAACAGCAGCCGCGCTTCGTTTTCGTTGTGCAGTTTTCGTTCTTCGTTTTCGTTGTAGCCCACATGGTGAGCAGAGGCTGCGGCAGGCCGATGGCCTCCCGAGAAAACTCGGGCACACTCTGGGCAAACTCGGTGCACTAGCATCGTTCACAGTGTCAGACACTGCCTGGTGGTGGCCTCGGTGCTACTAAGGACGATCGTCAATTCCGGAAATTGATCGGCAATCAATCGGGTGGGTGGCTATGTAAGCCTGCTTATGCATATACATACCTAAGTCTGTAATTACACAAAGTCACAAAGACTTGGTGGGTGTTATGCCTGAGAGTGGTCTATCGGTCACTCAGACCCAAGCAGCCTAAAGTGTGCATTAGGTAGATAACAGACTCCGGGCCAGAGTCGGCAGCCAGAAGTCATGACGTTGCATATGAATTTTGGCAGCAAGTTCTATTGGCCTACGACCGGCAGAGCTTTGGTTGCTGAGCGTCTTGAAAGTGTTGCAATTAGAGAATAGCTACGTTATTGTCCTGGGAGGACCTTCAGGCTCGAAGAGGCTGCTACTGAGGCAGTTGCAGTTCGGCTAAGTATAAATGAGCTAATCCATGGCTGGCCATTTGCGTTAGAATAAGAATTTTGCTCTGTCCCCGTTGACCGATCAGGAGCCATTCAAGTTTAATTAGCAAATGCTACATACGACTGAATTCCTTAGATTTGGAAGCCGACCTTGCAGTCATAATTGGCATAACTTATTGTAGATGTTTTCTTTCTAAGGCAGCACATCAGTCACTGTATTATAGCAGTCCGATGTAGACATAATCAGGGAGAAAGTAAGATCTATAACCGGCCACCGCCGTATGCAATCCCTAATTCCTGGAAATGGATCGAATGCAATTACTAGCTGTAGAGGCGGTTTTCTCAGCAAGGATTGGAAGCGTCAACCAGTCTCGTCAGAGAGGACACCTAAATTTCGAGCACTCGACAGCGGTTGCACTACAGCAACATCGACTAAAGCTAAGTCACTTAGTTCTGTTTTCGTTCTCCCATTAGGAGTACTATCGTGGTCGGTGCGTGGTATGGAGAGCAAGACTCCGAGTAGCAAGTGCAATAAGTCACCTCACATCTGCCCACCGCCACCAGCTTTATTGCAGGCCCCCTAAGGTCGTGGGTCAGCACTTGCCAGTACCGTTCGTCGAGGCACCTTCGTTCCCTCAGAGCGGCAGAGCGACTTTGGGAGAAGCGAGGCAACTGCAGGCCGGAAGCCCGGAAGAGGAGAAAACAGCTTCAGGTAGCGCTATTCGAACGTGGGCCATGAATAAAAGTAAAAGGAAGGGGTGAGTATAGCGAACATGCGCAGCCGACATGAGCCAAGCGATCGAGTCGGCGTCGGCAGCCGGTTTCGCTCGATACGCGTCCATCACCTGCCGCCGCGCCACCGACTGCGTGCCTCGTTGCTCACGATGGATGGGGCAAGCAATGCAAACTTTCTCCCATTTGGCATGCTCAAAGCACTGGCGCTGACATGAGCACAAGCCGGAACCCGATGTTAATAAAAAAATATCAATCGTTATGAGAAATTTGTAAAGCCCCCTCGAGCGAGCTAAACCTCTGCCTGGGCACGTTACGAGTGCCGAAATGGAAGTGCAATCCTCTGGGGGGGAGTGGTTTCTTTCACTGCTCCAACTCGAGCTCACACAGGCAACGATGGCGTCGGGTCTTCCTCTTTCTATCACAGCCCACAGGCGACTCGGCAAGTCGCGAGCGCAAGAGGCTGCAGGAGCCACGAGCGAATACACCAGAAGCAACTGCGCAGGCAGCCGAAGCAACTGCAGAAGGAGGCGACGGGGCAAGGCAGGGGCAGCGAGGCTGCACCGTCGGCAGGCAGCTCGCACCGGCTTGAGTGGTGCCGGCGAGCTTGAAGCAGCCGCCAGTGGAGTAGGTGAGCCTGGAATTGAGCAGAGCCTGGTGGGACGCCGGGCACGACGACGTGCCGTTCTTGATCATGGTCGTGTACGTGACGTCGTACTCGGGCCACGTCTCGCACCAGCGCCGACACATCCAGCGGCATCTGCACGACGAATAAAAACGGCGCCGAGCCGTCAGCACAGATGCTGCCCAGGGGGGGGTGGCGGCGGCGGCAGCCAGCAAGCACGTCTAGCCTGGCTAGTGCCGCTCTTCCTGCAAGCGTGGTGCACACATATACAGGTGCTAGTCCTAGGCGATGCTCGACCGGATTACTTGTCAGAATTGGCGTCTCGAAGCACGGCTACAGAGTAGTCGTAGGCGATTCTCCCGATTTAGGTGGAGAGCAGAGCAAGACACCAATCCAGAACACCAGTAGCCCATTGGCCCAACGCCCGGGGGGGGGGGAGGCCCCGAGGAGGGGGCATCGCCTCAGCTCGATAACAGTGGGAGTCGGCTACAGAGACGAGCTTCCAACACCGCCTGACGGGCAGTGCTGCAACGTGTCTGCTCGACGAGTCGGTCGTGTCGGTCGGGGAGAGCACCTTCACCACTGAGCCAAACCAGCCCTCTTTTTGTGCGAGATGAAGTCTGTTAGCTAATGCATGTGTATCAAAAGCCGCTTATGTTGATGACAGCACTCTGCTGCCACCTACCGCACGCTCCGACGAGCAGATTTAAAGTTTCTACATATTCCGAGATCTGCTGCGAACTCATGCGTAATGAGTTAATCAGTACTCGGCTGCCGCCGTCGTGCTGGGCTGCTTGCTGCTTCGGCGCACGCAGGACGGCACTGTGCCAGCTGGCATTGCTGCAGCTCACCTGAAACTCGCCTTGTCGTTCGGGTTATCGGGGTCTTCGGTCAACTGGATGGCATCAAACGTCACGTTGGATCCGAAACCTTTTCGCCGGAACTCGCCGCCAACGATTCCGCCAACGAGCGGAGTTCTTACTATGGAGAGGCAAAGCGACAGACGACGCAAATTAGCACGGAGCTCATTCCACACAGCCCCCCCCCTGGATGCTCACACATCCGAGACACACAACAGAGGCGACTCGTTGAAAGGTGGTCAACGGCAGTGGCAGCAGCAGTAGGGCAGCCCCTGCCCTCCGCCACCTCAAGAAAAGAAAGGGCACAAGCCGAGTTGGCTGCAACAGTGCAGCCTACGTACTGATGAAAACCCTGACAGAGTCGCTTGAAGTCAGGCCGATCTCGGTGAACATGGTGACGTTCAGCTCGAACCTGTAGAGGCCATAGTCGAGACTCAGCGCCGGGATGGCCAGCTGCCGTGGAGAGGGCGTGCTGAACACACTCATGTCGCCAGTGTAGGGTGTCTCTTCGCCCGTCGTCGCATTCACCACATAGATCTATACGAAGGAGGTGTGACAGCCTGCTCAGGCAATCACCGCCGAGCAGCCTGCTAGCAAGATGGGAGAGAAAGAACGATCGACACTTTTCTGATCAGGTGCACGGTGGCTGGATGCAAACAGCCGCTACCAGCGCTGACCATGAGACGTCCAAACACAGGTCAAGGTGAACAGTCTCAACGTAGAGTCCCACGAGTAACTTAACACAGAAACAAACATCAGCACCTGAAGCAGTAAAAATGACATAAAAATGCATCAAGCAAGCCTTGCCATGCTCACGAAGCCTACACTCGCTGCACGTCCACAGTGACCGATGCCATGTGCACAAATGCAAGGTGAAGGTGAGGTGAGCAACGAGCCAGAGGCTAAAAGCTGAGAATGCAAGAAGCGGTCGTTGCCGGTCGTTGCACTCATCAACCAGTAGTGAGCCAATCACTGCACAGGCTGGCTTCGCACTAGGCATCTCGCTCCAGCTATACGCCTTAGCTAGAGCTAACAAAACCTTGACTGAATAGTGGGCAAAATTGTTCCCTGGAAAATTAAGGCATGATTCCATTTATTTACTCCACTGCCATTCGAACGGGGGGGGGGGGGGGTTGGCCACGCATTCCAGACATTCTAGGCTACGGAAGCAGCAGCTTCCTCCGGCAGAGGATCAGCCAGCACTGTTGACTATTATCAATGAAAAAAAAAACGAAGGGGGAGGAACAGCAGCACAAACCACGATGAGCTCAATCTTCACCTGGCACTCACGGCTACAAGCCTAATCGATCGCCTGACACGATAAGCGGTTTAGGGTTAAGTGAGAGCCCCCAAGAACAGAGAACACATCTGATGTAGGCGGTAAGCGAGTCGATACCTGCCACACGTAGGTCGCCATGTTGGTGGTGACGCAGTCGATGACGACGGATGAATCGACGAACCACTTGAAACCTTTGTATTGCTTCTTTATGGGATAGCCCATGCTGTTGTCGCACATGCTATCAGTAAGGCAAGGGTTAATGGACGCTACATCCACGGCCGGGTACAAACAATACTGCGTGGTGACGGCAATCTTTTCATAAAACGTCGAGTTCGACACCTGCAATTAAAGCAGCAGCAGAAAGAATGAGTAGCAGCAGCAGCAGCAAAAGTCGAGAGTGCGACTGCTCACGGGTAGAGGCCGGCGAGCATGGCGGGCCCCAGCACGAGGCATTTCGCTCACTGGCGCTGGCACGCACACATTCAGCCATTAAATTTGGCCACAGACCATTGTGTCTGCAGGTGCATGGATTGTTGCACATCTGCTCGGGAGAACGCGTAAACGTCTCCACGAAATACGGCTGACCGCAGAGCAACGTCGGATGAAACCAAGTAGGTAACAGTGCTTCAACTCTACCACCCACCCACCCACCCACCCACCCCCCAAGATCAGGGGGCACCCATCCCTCATGGGTACACACCCCCAAGATCAGGGAGCACTCTGCTCCTTAAAGGCCCTGTCAGAGACCTACCACTTCTGCTCGCAAAGACCCCGACCAAAGCGCACTACAACTCGCAGCAGCAGCAGCATTGAATGCTCCGCAAAAGCACGCACACAGGCAAGCATCGCATACTGGGTCAACGGGCGGGCACCAACCTGGGCAGGCATGTATCTACCTTAACCTGGAGCCTTGCCTACTACGCCTATGAGCGTCGTTTTCTGCGCGACTTCATTTGCTCGCTTTCAAAATAGCCACGGCAGCACTCGTAGACTGTCCTCGTGGCCTTTTGTCCTAGCATCCACAACGTCAACAGCCAGACGGACACCGACATAGCACTGTCTGCCGGCCAAAACTGCCACCGCAGTCAGATAGCCTGATTGGGCAGCAGACTCGCGCACCCCACGCACATGCTGCAAGCACAATGAAGTCGACCGGTGGCGTGCGCACATGCTGCTGCTGACCCAGCTGCACGAAAAATTGCAGTAATGGATCTTTTGAGGAAAGGGTCCACTAAGAATGAGCACTCTTTCGCACGTTACCGTGGTGACAAGGCATGTGCATAGGATAAATAATAAATAAATAAATTCTACCTGATTTAACAGCCTCTTTTTGTATAACGACAGAAGAGCCTTTACGGCTATCACCACAGCTTGCTGTGGCAATAAAGGATCGCTCATCACAGGAATCGAACCCACGACCTCAGGACCGAGGTCGTGAAAGCAACCGCCTTACCTAGTGTGCCATCACGGCTCGTGCCCAAGTTTGATGTGGCCCGAGGGGGTATTAACGTCTTGGGAGCATATCGGCACCTAAATACTAGCCTGATATTTCCCATAAGATCCATTCCCCATAGGTAGGACGAATCACAAAGACAGCATTTTGTGGGTCTTTGTGATTCGTCCTTCGTATGCATGCGCCTACTCAGACCGCTTGCCAATGTTACCACCAATCATTTGGTAATGCTTCCTGCGGTTTCGTTTATGCATGCCCCAGTCTATGACAGTGCCGCGACTAAATGTTGTTATCTGCCAGTACTAGGCTGGAGGACCCTCCCGACCACCGACTAGCCAATCGAAGCGCAGCTAGGCGCTAGCAACAACGCTAGCGAATCAGAGAGCAGAGTTCCGGTACTGCAGACGAGAGAAGCCGACGAACATCAGCACTGAGGGCACTTCACCTCCTGCAGTGGCACTCCCCCCCCCACACCACCCCACACCCACTCGGTGGGTAGTCGAATAAACTGGTGGTGTTGCTCGTAGGCTGGCGTTTTGTGCAGTGCACGATGGCAACCAAACTACACTTCCTATTCAGCATCTGTTAAGTGCCTAGAAAGAAATTCAATTATCTGAGGGTGCTACAAACGTACTATAATAACATAATAACAAAAATATTAATTTATTTTATAATGCTCTCAAAGAACTTAATCTATTTCTAGGCACTTTACGTTGCTATATGCCTTATCATGTATCTAGGCGTTTAAGTTGCAAAGGAAGCATGGTTGAATAGTTACTGGTAGCACGCTCACTGACCACAAGCCGTGATGGCACTCTAGGTAAGGTGGTTGCTTTTCACGACCTACATCCCGAGATCGTAGGTTCGAATCCTGCGGTGGGTGATTCTTTATCGCCCCTGCAAGGGGTGGTGATAGCCATAGCGGCTCTTCTGTCTCTATTTAAAAGAGACTGTTAAATCAGTTATTATTATTATTATTATGTATAACATGGTTAGAGGTGACATGCATGTGGTCTAATGGCAATAATGGCAGCCTGAAAATGGCAGCCTGCACAGTGTCAGCACACATAAATCACACAAAGGACAAATCACACGGACCCACTAAATACTGTGATAAATAGGTGCATGTTTAGTTTCTTTCTAAATTCGTCCAGTCGGGCATAACCACCAAGTCTCGGGGGGGGGGGGCTGCAATCACAAACGTTAAGCATCCCCCATCAGAGTAATACCTCTTACTAACAACCACCATAGATGGCAACAACCTCCCTCTCCATCTGCCGATAAAAAAAAACTCTTCCTCCCTTCACCAGCCGAGAAAGCATCCGGCAATGATCAACCCCTCCAATCTCAATGGCAGTAATCGACATGGTCGCCTCACCTCATTGATGGCAACCAGCTTGACTCGGTAAACATTGTTGGTGTTGTATATGTTCTCAATTTCAATGCCGCCGGACGTTGCAACAGCATTGGCGATCTGGTCAACAGTCATCCAAGTGCTCACCATTCCCAGCTGCATGAGCGCACTGAAAAACTCGGTGCACGTGCTGGCCGAGCCGAGGAACTTTTGGTGGCTGCCTGCAAACAGGAAGCACACAATGTCATGGCCCGCCTTGCCAAGCAGCCGAGCAGGCTCAGCCTGAGCGAGCACGGGCTGGCTCAGTTCGAGACGTCAACCGCGGCAGCCAACAGTTGCAATGTCGTCGTGCCCTTTGCTGTCCGTGAGGCGGGCGATGCTAGCGTGGCAGAGGCAAAGTTTCGTCCGTAGCCACGCAATGTGGCCATGGACCGCGCGCGAGACGACAGACGGCGCGTCGAGGATCTCGGCTGCGCTGCTCCGTCTGGCACGACGGGCGCCTGCAAAACTTTTGCCTCCGACTGCACCAAAGCAGCGCATGCCGCGACGGCCGGCTTAACGACGTGCGCAAGGACAGCGAAACAAGGCGACCACCGGAGCTAGATCGAAGCGACCGGATCCTGTGAAGCGGCCCGCTCTTGGGGCACAAGGTGCGGCCGCCGGCGATGCCGGGGCGAGAGCGCGCACTCTGGCTGAATCCAGACCACAAGGCCGTGCGGCGGACATGCACAGGCGTGTATAGGGAAAAAGCACATGGCCGCCACAGGAAGCATGAGGACGGGCTGCATGTGGCAGGAAAGGAGAGAAGCGCTCACACGGCTCGGTCTATAAAAAACCACAATGACCAGCCCTTTGCCGATAACAGGCTGCAGCCTTGTTCGGCTGTGGCAGCAGTGCTTCCGATTTTGTTCGACGTCCCAAAGTTGTTGAAGAAGCGTCAAGGCACGGCATGCCGGACAATTTAGGGGATGCAGGTGGCCATGTCTGCTGGGGCGCAACGACGACGACGACTTAACCCGCTGCATCCACGGCGGCAGCAGCAGCTGCTGCTGCTGGAGCACAGCCCTTGCAAATAGGACGGCTGGCACAGCAAATCGAGTTGCCGAGAAGACGCTACCCAGGAGTCGGCACACTAGCAGCAAGATAAAGAGAGGAGAAATTCGAAAGACGGAGAGCAACAGAAGCTCCTACCGGTAGACGTTGTGTCGATCATGTTGACATAGTAGCAGGCATCCGTGCCAATCCAACCGGGCGACATCAAGAAGCGAGTTGTCCATACGACTGGCGAAGCTGGTATGGCAGTGATGTTCACCGAGCCCACGCGTCTCTGTATGTGCACGGTCCACGAAATATTGACGCTCACCATCTCGTTGAAAATGACGAGGAAGATTGTGTACGTGCCTAGAACAGAGGGAGCAACCAACCGAGCGCTGCTCAGCAGGTGGTAAGTTGGTTCGAGTCACGGTCGTCACAACGAGAAGCCCTGTGTTTTCCGGCGGTCGTGTGCATACACGGTTCGGCATTGGTGGCACTCGGCCTAACGAGTGATGCCATTAGCCAAGCGGCAGGCCAACACGCCAGGAAAGCTGCTAGGCGGTAGCCGTGACACGTGGCGCCTCCCTGTCTGCCGGCGCTTCGGCAGGGATTTCTCCACCCACCACAACCAGCTCACCTGGAGCGGCATACTTGTACGACGTATAGGGAGTAAGATAGTTGAGAGCCGTGCCGTTGCCATCGCCAAAGTCCCACAGGTAGTTGAGGAAGACACCTCGGCTGCACCACGTCTGAACGAAGAGGCCCATGTCGAGCGGGAAGTAGTCCACCTTGGTGCCGTAGCCCGGCCTCTGGGTCACGTGACTGTCGCTCAGATTCGAGCTGCTGCCGTTAATGTTGTACAGCAGAGTCACGTTGCCGTGCAGGCCAGCCACGGATTCGTACATCTTTATCGTCGTCGGGTACCAGCCCGCCGACACCAGGTTCCATATTGATATGTTGATGTTATAGCTGGTGGAAAATGGAAGAGTATGCACACTGTCAGCTTCCACCACTGTCAGCTCCCACTTGCTGATTACTGCAGTTGCTGTCAGCCCAACGACAATACACACGGAGCTCGATATATATATATATATATATATATATATATATATATATATATATATATATATATATATATATAGAGAGAGAGAGAGATAGATAGAGAGAGAGAGAGAGAGTCGAACTTACATCGCCCCTATGTAGTATTGATGTGTGAAGGTCAGCACATGCACCAGGCTCCCGTTGTCCTTCGACGGATCGCGAAGGGTGGCCGTCGAGTTGTTGAGATCGATTGGGCTCGAAAAGTTGCCGTCGCCATAGTCGATTTTAAATGTAGCGTTCGTGCACAGTGGTACGCCTCGGGTTTCAAAGAGGTAGAATGGCATCGTGTAGTACCAGCTGGGGCCGGAAATCACTGCCCGAGCCTTATCTGAAGAGCAAGCAGTGTAGCGAGTGTTTATCTTTTCCCTGTTTGATATGAAACAATGCCCTTCACGTGCTACAAGTCTTACAAGATTATGCATAGCACTACGGTTCTGATGGCTCTGCGACAGCTCCAACAAGGACAGAGTGCGGCAGTGGGGGGTGGGGTGAGGACGGCCTCGGTGTCCACTCTCAAGCTTGCCACTGCTGACCTGCTCATCTCGCAGCTCCTCTCCCAATCTAAGAAGATTACTTGCCCCCTACAGACCCCACACCCCCACTGTTCGCCTCCGGAGATGCATCAATTTGCTGCTTCTCCCGTATTGATAACGTTACAAATATCTCCTTGGCCTCAGGTCCTTTTGCAGGATCCTTCAAAGACGTCACAGTCGGGATGCTCATTAGGAATTTGATACTACACCTGATGAAATCGTCAGAGCTTGTACATATTGCATATCTGTTTTTACTTTTCCCAACAAGGACAGCGGCCCGAGTTATGGCAGATCAGCTTGCTTAGCTCTCATATGACAATTTAAACCGAGCAAATAGGCTTCAGTGACATCTTAGCGTAAACCACGTCAAAGAGTCGGCACTGCTGCTTAAGGACCTTCTACGGGATGCCGACTTGGGTCGTGTCTCTCTGTTAGTTGAGCTGACATATACTACTGAGATGCAGGCAATGATGGCAGCAAACCTTCTCAAATTGAATGAAGATACAACCCACTTAATAGCTATAGAGTAACTTAGTTAACTCAGAAACTGGAAAGCCCTCAAAACCCCCTACCCTTCACAATGAGCTTAGCCGGAACGGTAGTTCTTGCAGCCTCTTCAGCACGAAATCTGGCGCAAATCCTCTTCTATAGCGACCTTTTATTAGATGACCACATAAGCTCCACCGTCAAGTCTGCCTACTTTCAGCTATGTAATATTGCTAAAATTCAGGATTGCTTAGATGAGGATAAGCTAGTCTACGCATGTATCACTTCTAGATTTGTCTAACTCAATACTTTAAAGTCTTTCTGCCAGATAAGATACGACCGGTAAAAAACTCTCCAGATAGACATGTCTGTGGTGAGCATTGCAATTACCACATCACACCACTCTCGTTGACCAGCACGGGCTTCTCATCAAGCCATCGAGTACAAGATATCTCACTCAATTACATGCCACTTTCTCCTTTGCACGTTATGTGGTTCCTTGTGCATGATTCACAGCATCTTACTAAGCAGGGATTCTATCATCCCCAGTGTCTTCTTGTGTGCTTGTGTGCATGCTTGTCAAAGCATGGTACTTGTGTGCTTTTGTGTTCTGCCTAAGCAAGATACCTAGCACGACATTAAACATGATTATGCATTCACTTGCAGTGAGTTGTAAAGCACCTTCTTAGAAATTATTTATCTATACAAAAGAGCACTTCATTCTCTTGGTCTTTGACCTCACCCGAATTACTTCTTAACCGGGCTTTGCATCGTACCACCAATTCTTCTGACTAAAGTAGCTTAGCTCTGCATGTAGCCCTCTAATCCATTGGAGATCGTGCCTTCAGTTCGTGTGCTCCTAAAGGCTGGAACTCCTAACCGACAGCCAACACGACATCCCCTGATTAACTGACATTTAAAAAGAAGCTAAAAACTTTTCCTCACAGCATTTGCTCCATCCGTGTGCATTGCCCTTTACAAGCATTTTTATGAGTTGCAATTTAATTTTACCACGAACCAACTGGCATGCTTCCGTTCCAGCACATGTAAAGTGCCTAGAAAGGGATTATGGTGCTACATTAAATGCTTATAATAATCCTTATTATTATTTGTACTGTTACTATTCTTATTGTTATAATTATTATTTCTACTGCAGACTCATAGTGCTATGCAAGAGCAGTTAACACTTATCGTGTCCAACCTTGCCATGCCCCAAGATGACAGGGCACTTACCGGGTATCAGCACGAATCCGGTGACAGGCTGCTGAACGATGACAGGAGTTTGTAGGGCAGCTATCGTTTGGCCGACAGTATTCACGGCGATCGCTTGAGTGTAATAAACGCCCACTTGTGCGTACGTGTGCATTTTCATGTTTGTTCCGGTTGACACATACGAAGCGTTCTCACTGGCCGTGCCATCCAGCCAGTTCCTGCGTGAGAAAACAAGAGCTGCATGCAAGGCTAGCAGCAGCCACAAACACACGACCGAACTGCCCAAGTGAAGACCGTCTAAGCTGCAGATGACTCACATCCCATCCCTACAAGGGAGGCCTTTGCAAATACCCATGAGCATGCGAAAACATGCACACATGAACATGTACAAACTCATACGTGCAAACATGCACGCACACGCATGCACATACACACACCGACACACCCCAGCATCAAGACCCAACAACTGACAGCAACGCGTAGTGTAAGCAGTCTAGTTTACATCACCAACCAGTAGGAAAGCATGCTAATGCTGGCGCCGGCAGGGGGTGGCTGCGTGTCGTACCACATGAGCAACACTCTTGAGCCCCAGGTCATGCTGATGGTAAACTGAACGACAGTGACATTAAAGACGACGAGCTTCAGGTCGCTGACGATGGCCAGATTGAGCACCACCTGGTCGACGTCGATCACGGCCTGGAAGAACTGGTAGCTGACGAAGTTCGACACGTTCAGGCTGATGTTGTACGTACCGAACGTGCTGTACACGTGTGTGTCGACGGCGGGCGACACCGTGTTGATCACGAGGTAGTGCGAGAACGTGCTGCTCGCCGTCGGTGCATCGCCCATTGTGTACAGCACGAACGCGTCGGTGGGCGGCAGCACGCTGCCATCGAAGCTGAGCGTGAGCACGGCCAGCCCGGTGCCGGCGTTCGGAATGCTGACCGGCGAATTGGTGGCCAAGTGCAGGCCGGCAGCCGGATTCTGCACGATCATCTTCAGCGTATTGTTATTGCACGCGCACGACGTCACTGCATTCGTGGCGTTCACCACCACCGTGTAGTTGTTGGCGACGGCAAACGAGTGCACGTACACGATCGAGCCGTCGCTCAGCAGCTCGTCCTCGTACACGCTGTCCGAGAGACCGTCGCCATACGTCACGACGCTGTTGAAGCGCGATCCGCGAAGCATCGTCACGTTGAGAGCAACAGGGTCGCCAGGCCGCAAGAACGTCGTGTTGGGTACGGTCTTGACGTCCTGCACCCTGTAGTCCACCCAGACGGTCTGCGACGTGTTCATCCAAGCGTTGGTGACCAGGTTCCAGGCACTGACCGTTAGCGTATGGTTCCGTGTGCGATTGTACTCGCTCCATGCCAGGTACGCACGTCCAGTGTAGGCGGTCGGCAGACCGAGGTAGGCGCTCGTCGACCAGTTTCGAGCCGGGGCCCCGTCGAACATCACAAGAAAAGTGACCTGTGACCCATTCACTGGCAAAAAAGAGACAGCATTGCCGCATGCGCCGAACGATAAAGCAGAAGCAAATATTAGCTGATTCAAGAGCCTCGTCTATATGATGCTAGATGAACTTGAAAGGCAATCAACACTGCTTGCAGTGGGCAATACAAAATTTCCTGTTGCAGGACTCGAACAAATGAACCTGGCTCGTCTAGTGGGAGCGCCGTACCCCTGGGCTCAGACCTAGCAGCGCTCAGCCAGTGACAGAGGACTGCAAATAGTGTGCAAAGTCCAGCCCAGGCGCAAAGGCTGGAAGCACGCGACCGGGCCACACAGCAACTACTTCCAGCCGACAGCTGCTTACCGAGGTAGAAGTCGACGAACCCCGTGTCTTCGTATGCGATGACGGCAGGCGGCACGATGATCAAGTTGCTTAAGATGATCTGCACCGGCAAATAGATGGTGGCTGCTGACGAGCTGATGTGATTGCTCGCATTGACGGTTACCGACCAATTACCAATGATCGGAAAGGTATAGTTGTACGAAGCTTGGAGATCTGCAAAGTCACCAACAGCAAAGGACCAGATTAGAGCTGGTGCACGAACGACACTCAAGGGATCGGGCTGAAGAAACCATGCAGGAGAGCAGCAGAAACGCTTTTGCACTTCCGTGTTTGTTGTGCAGAATCAGTTTGAAGGATTACTCTCTCGTTGCAAGCCTGTCAGCCATCTGCCACGGTTACAGGGCAACACGGTACAAATAGATCCCATTGTTCACTCACACACACAAACGCATGCATGCATGCACACACACACACACACACACACACACACACACACACACACATCCCCATGCATACATCCCATGTCCAGCTGTGACCATAAGGAGGTGAAAGTATACCGACGAAGCGATATGTGTGAGGGCAGCCCATGCATACTTACCGCCGTAGGTCGCAATGACAGATGCCGGCGTCATGGTCCCGTTGGGGCACAGCAGTGCCTTCTGCCCGCTTACGCCGTCTGTGGTGACGACACTATAGATGACACTGGTTCCTAAAAAAAAGGCGGGCACCGACGGACGGTGAAGTGTGTCATCACCATCGACGCTGTCATGCTCTGACAGCCGGCAGCCGCCTAGAACAGCCTGACGGCTGCGTAGGCAGCCCCCCCCCCCGTACAGCTGGGGGCAGCTCGAACAAACGATCACGAAGCTGACGAGCCCGTGCCACCTTCATTCACACTGCTATGACTGCGGCTGCCACTGGTGCCGCAGCCGCTACCTTATCGCAGCGACTTCGACCGCGGATGCCGCAAGCTTAAGCGATACCCTCTAATCGGTACAGCTGACAAAATGCAGGCCAGACGAAGACCTACTTTGCCAACCAGTGCCGACTTCGCACAGCACTGATAGTCAAAGCAACATGCCTCGAGGAGCCGATCGCAGTGCACCGAGTGAGAGGTCACATCCAGCTCGCACGCTTTCACGTACCTTGCTGCACACTGAAGGTCAAGGCTGTCACATTGCGATATACGGTGGCATTAACGCTGGAGAAGATGTTCAAGCTAACAACGATGTCCTCTATAGTGACATTGAACTGCAACACAGTTTCGTCTGCATTACGCATTGGAAAGTGTTGGTGGACCTGGATGAATGAGTATGTGTGAGCATAAATGCACGCATGTGTATGATGGGTGAATGCGTGTGCCTGGGTGTGGTTGAGAGTGCGTGAGTATAAATGGGTGTGTATGTGCTTGGATGAGTGTGCGGGTGTGGTGTGTGTAAGTATGCAGGTCTGTGAACATTTGTGTATGTGAGTGTGCACATGCATGTATGTATGCATCAACATGCGAGCGAGCAACTGCATTGACAGGGTCCACGGTAGTATGGTGTATTGGTGGGTGCATAGGTACATAACAGGTGGCATGTGGATTTGTCGGCTAGGTACGTTTGTTAGTGCTACGAGGCGAAGCTGAAGCCGGCGGACGCCTGACTGCCGCCTTGCTAGGAGTGCATATCGCTGGGACTCGCCTGTACAAGCTAGACCACGTAATATAAATGTGTGTCTATGTGTCCGTATGAGTGTGCGCACGCCCACTGGTAACTGAGTGTGTTCGTGTGTGCGTGTGGTCCTTGTGAGCAAACTGCCAAGCCAAAAGGGATCAATATGCAATATGGAAGGTGAATGTCTACATCGACACCAGCACCAACAACAGGCTGGACACAAGCCGACGCCAGAGCTGGCAGATGCACTGCAAGCAAGCGACTGCACGCCCGCCGAAGGCTTTACGAACTTGAGCCTGCAACTCGCTGACGTCATTATATGCGATCACGGTCAGCGTGTAGTTGCCAGCACTGGTGTAATCATGAAACATGGTGGAGTTCGTGGTAAATGTGCCGTTCACAGGATCGGTGCTGTCGCCAAACCACCAGATATAACGAAGACTTGTGCCCGCCCACGTGTTTATAGTGTACGAGTAAGTAGTGTTGGTTATTGCTGCAAAATAAACGACCTCAAATATTGAGATAGCATGGGAGCCAAGCACCATACGAATGCCTCTACACGACAATCAAATTGATGAGCATGCCCCCCACTCTTTTTGCGTGGGTGCACATGCACGCACAGTGGGCAGGTATCATGAGTCACTTGTTTAAATTATTTATTCAATGAAATATACATGCACAAGGTCATACCTATAAATAAGTGTCATTCTCAATGCCGGAGAAAAAGGGGCAAATGTACTGTCGGCTCCGACAACCCTCGACTGCCGACAACCCTCCTATATGAGGGTTGACAAAATGTTATTTCACATGTACTTACATTGGAAGAAAGTGTCATCTATGTACGGGCTCATGCCTCAGACCGTAGTTGACGGTACGCAGACATGTATGCATGAGTAGATGCCGGCGCATGAAGGCACTCGAGTGTGTTTGTGTGTGACCACGTGCATGCATGCACACATGTGTATGGTGCGTAAGTGAACATGGGTGTGTATTAAGGTTCTCGTATGTATGTTTGGGTCGTGCACGTGTGAATATGTGTGCATGAATATACGAGAATCTGGTGAGGCTGTACATGCTTGGTATGCTACGAGTGAGTGAGTGAGTGAGTGAGTGAGTGAGTGAGTGAGTGAGTGAGTGAGTGAGTGTGAGCAAGTGATATGCTCAAGCGAATGCAAGCTCCACTCCGCACCGACTGCAGAAGTGAATCGACCAAGTCCCGAGCTGCAGAGACACTCACTGCACCCTGAGCCCTGCACGTGAGTTTAAGCTGGGAGAGAGTCACTGCCAGCCAGCAGTGGGATCTAGTCCTGTTGGTAAAGCACGATTGCAAACTAATTCGACTGACCATACGAGCTCCAATACGACACTCTGTGCTTAAGAATACTATCTATCCTTAGACTATCCTATCCATTCTCTTGCTGCCGAATCCAACATTTCTAGCCAACATTTTCTATCACTAATAAAAATAATAATAATAATAATAATGCAATTGATAAAGCGCCCTCAGAGAACTCAATCTCTTTCTATGTGCTTTAAATTTGCTGCAAAGGGAAATACAATTGAATGGTGAGTAATATCATGCTCGATAAACAACTTGAATAACATGGTTAGGGTGACATGCACAGGGTCAGCATGCAAATGTGGTTAGTGGCAGCATGCACAGTGTCAGCAAGCATAAGCACATCAAGGACTAATCACAGGAACCGACTAAATGCTGTCCTAAATAGGTGTGTTTTTAGGTTCTTTTTAAATGTGGTCAAGTCAGGGAATGTTCTGACGAAAGTTGGGAGGGAGTTCCAGGCTTTGGGAGCATACGAACTAAATGCACGGCCTCCAAAGGATTTGAGGTTTGCACGAGGTATTGGTACTGCTGGGTTCCGAAAAGCGGGTGGTACGATGCTTGGCCTGGTGGGGTAGTAGATCTGAGAGATAGGCTGGAGCCAAAAAATGAGGTGACCTAAAAGTGAGCGACAAAACCTTGAAGTCAATCCGTTGCTTGACTGGTAGCCAGTGCAGGTCGGCGAGAAGTGGTGTGATGTGGCAACTGCGACGCTCACGACAGACAAGCCTAGCTGCAGAGTTTTGCACCAGCTGCAATCGCCTGATCGCACATGCCGATGGGCCAGTAAGCAGTGACTTGCAGAAGTCAAGATGGGATGTCACGAATGCATGGACCAACTTAGACGTGGTATCCTTATCTAAACAAGCCCAAATTTTAGCAACGTTATGTAGCTGAAAGTAGACAGATTTGACAGTGGAGCTGATGTGGTCTACCCTTCTTTTATTTACTTTCTAAAATGTCCCTTTTCTCATTCTGATAAGCCTCCTTCATCTTTCTTGGCGATGCATGAGATAGAGGCAAACTATTCCAGCCCAACACCCATTTGAACTTAGCAGCGTTGTGCATTTGCACAAGTACACACTTGCAGTGCATAAAAAGCATCCTTGAAGCCCCTGATGCCAAACAATGCAAGTAGGGCAGTGTCCCCTCGTTGTGGCCAAGTAGTGGTCTGCCGATGAAGCGATTGGCAATGGCAAGTGAGTGGCTAGTCGCCGGTTTTCATCGTATTACCTATCCAATATTGAAAAAAAACTGCTTTGAAAGTGTACGGTGCCCGGCAGGTGTCGACCCTGTCGAGACAAGCAACTCATCCCGGTCACGATCGAGGCACTTACTTATTTTATCATACGTCCTCTTACACACGACGCCTGACATTTTTTGACAGAAAGTGCTTTCCAATCTCTGACATTCTGCTGGATATTGTAACAGCCTGCCCCCTATTGGTCATGCTCCACTGCATATCAGGAAGCTTGCTCGCAATGAATGGCACGCAGCCAAATGTGCCTCCTTACTCTCATTCCCTTTCACAGGCACCACATGCAATAAGGGGTACTGGGCCGAGCACTAAACCATACTGCTTTCTCAGTAGAGTGCTGCTGATTCGTCAGATGCCTTTTCATGCAAGTCTGGAAAAAATAAAATGGCTGCTCCCACGAGCAGTCGAGCTCATGCGATTGATTGGTAAAGCAGTTCTACCAACCCAGCCAAAGATGCCAAGCCCAGCGGCGATGTGGGAAGGGTCTTGCAACAACAAAAAAGCCTCGGACATAGCTTTCCTGCCAGCTTCCAGCTACTAACTTGTTTAGCAAAACCAATAAGTGAGCAGCCACTTTCTTAAGCAAATACATCTACTCACTAGATGGCAACTGCGGCTCATCCTTTCCAGCCGTCCTCAGCTGCTATTTTCATGCTGCTCATTGGCTCGACTGCCCTCAAAACTATGTGCCTCACTTTCTCTTTATTGCACGAGATGAAGTTTGTTGGCCACCGAATGCTTACCGAAAGCTGCTTAGGCTCTGAGTGTGCTATAGAAAACTGTCCTGCTAAGCAACCACACGGTATTTGTGGCTTTGTGGAGTTACAGAAGGAGATACAGACACTCCCACTAACCAGAGTCGATGGCAGACACAGCCTCAAGCTGTCTCACTATAATCAGCAGCATCACTATTGTCTTAGTTGTCATCAGCATCGTCATAACTATAGGCCAAATGTTTTGTACGATCCGTATTGTCGATGCCACATTACTGACGTACCATTGCTTGAAATGCAGGATAAAGCAGACCAAAAAACCGGAACGCAAGAAATCAAAGCCGAGATCGGTCGAAGCCTAAGCGACTTGGGAGACAGGGCTGCGGCAGCATCGCCTCGGTGGTCCGAAGCGGCACACACGATAGAGTGCGCCCCTCCTGGGGCTCCACGCCCGGCACTCACCGTACGATGGTGCGCTGAACGTCAAGTTCTTTACTGCATCCTGCACTTGAACTCGCACGGTAGAGCTGAGCGAGCCAGCAGCAAAATCGCCCGTCACTGTATGCGTGATGTTGTACGTCTGCGATCCGGCAGACCTCGCCACCGCTATAACGGTAAGATGGGCACACGTCAGCTCCTGCGCACACAAGCTGAGAGCTAACAGCCCAGCAGAGAGTGATTAGTGCTACATTTGACAGACGTAACGTCAACCTTTCAACAATACGACATTATACAAGTGCATCGAGACCAGAAAACTTCAGCATTTGGTGATACTCCTTAGCACTAGCCTCTCAGGAGTGCACAAGTTTTACGGGATTGAAGCAGGATTAATAATAATAATAATAATAATGCACTTGATAAAGCGCCCTCAGAGAACTCAATCTCTTTCTAGGCGCTTTACATTTGCTGCAAAGGGAAATGCAATTGAATGGTGAGTAATATCATGCTTGACAAACAAACATGCATAACATGGTTAGGGGTGACATGCACAGGGTCAGCATGCAAATGTGGTTAGTGGCAGCATGCACAGTGTCAGCACGCATAAGCACATCAAGGACGACTCACAGGGACCCACTAAATGTTGTCCTAAATAGGTGTGTTCTTTTTAAATGTGGTCAAGTCGGGAGATGTTCTGACGCAAGTCGGGAAGGAGTTCCAGGCTTTGGGAGCATACGAACTAAATGCACGGTCTCCAAAGGATTTGAGGTTTTTACGAGGTATTGGTAGACTGTTGGATTCCGAAAAGCGGGTGGTACGATGCTTGGCCTGGTGCAGGAGTAGATCTGAGAGATAGGCTGGAGCCAAAGAATGAGGTGACCTAAAAGGGAGCGACAAAACCTTGAAGTCAATCCGTTGCTTGACTGGTAGCCAGTGCAGGTCGGCGAGAAGTGGTGTGATGTGGCAACTGCGACGCTCACGACAGACAAGCCTAGCTGCAGAGTTTTGCACCAGCTGCAATCGCCTGATCGCACATACCGGTAGGCCAGTAAGCAGTGAGTTGCAGAAGTCGAGACGGGATGTCACGAATGCATGGACCAACTTGGACGTGGTATCCTTATCTAAACAAGCCCGAATTTTAGCAATGTTATGTAGCCGAAAGTAGGCAGACTTGACTGTGGCGCTGATGTGGTCGTCTAACGAGAGGTCACTTTGGAACCTGACACCTAGATTTCGAGCTGATTCAACAGGAGATATGCTGGTAAAGCCAATTTTGAGCGTCAGCCTTTCCAATCTCTTAATCACACTGGGTTTGCTCATAACTAGTAAGTTAGTTGTATCATCGTTTAATTTTAGAAAATTTGCTGCCATCCATGTACGGATGTCATCAATACATGCAGCAAGTGAGTTGAGAGAATTTGAGGTGCTCGAAGGCTGGGAGGGATCAAAGCAAAGGTACAACTGAGTGTCATCCGCATAGAAGTGAAAGCCTAGATTGTGCTTGGCAATCACATCAGCAAGAGGGAGGGTATAAACCGTGAAAAGAACCGGACCTAGCACGGAGCGCTGAGGTACCCCATATTTCAGAGGTACCTCGGATGATCTTGGTCCATTTACGTCAATACTCTGGAATCTCCCACTGAGATAGGACCTGAACCATTGCAGAGCAGTGCCAGTGATGCCCAGGCGAGATGAGAGGCGCTCTAGAAGAACTTTGTGATCGATGGTGTCATAAGCTGCCGAAAGATCGAGCAGTAAAGCTATCCTGACTCCCCCCCCCAACAGAATCATTTGCCAAGAAACAAAAACTGGTGCATTTGTGAAACTTGAAATTCGAGGCACTGTACTAAGCTCGAGTGATGCATTATTCTTCTGAAATTCTCAAAAGCAATGCATAGGGACAGCAACGAGAGCTTCACTTCGGGTTGCTGCACCTTGGTAGGTCTTCTGCAGGACCATCTTGGCTGAGTTTAGTACGCGTACGACTACGCTGTGGGTGCCTTGGTAGTCGACCTGACCGCTTGCAACAGGGAATGCATACGAGTACAGGGCACGATTCGTCCAGTCTGGGTCGGTGGGCACCGTCGATATTTCGTAGGGCAAAGGTAGCGGTTGCACTGCAACAGTGCAGCTGGCTTCGTACAGGGCAAGGGTGTCACCTGCAAGGAGAAATTGGCAATGTGTCAGCATCGAGCAGCAGCGCCGCCAACCCTGACCAAAAATTGAGCACATACTAGCAAACACTGGGATAAGCAAAAATGATAACTGAAAAAAACACAATCTCTGGCCCTTTCTGCCATCCTAAGCTTCGTGAAGATAACTGAAGCTGAGCTCACTGCAAAACGGGCTTTCCGTCAACACATGCCGAGTGGCATGCCTCTTTGCTCTCTATCACTCTGAAATCGGGCATCTGTGCCAAAGACAAGCGTACTAACAGCTGCCCACATTTAATGGAGATCGCTGCATCAATCAGCACCCTACTTAAGCGTAGGCTAGAGCGCTCGACTCTCGCTCACCACAGAGCCGTGCAGCTAGGCCCCTGCATCGGTGCCTGCAGCGCATCAAACGAGCCACAGGCAGGCAGGGCAGCAGCGATAGTACGACGGAGGACGATCTCAGCGGGCTCGAGATGAGTGTCAGTACTCTTCCCCCTCCCGCCCAGCACGACGAAGCCGAGCCCAGCATGATCTAGCGATGATGCGGGATCGGCATGATCTGGCGATGGTCGGCATGATCTGGCGATGATCGGCCGATCCGACCTCGATTCACTCGAGCTCAACCGCGTGCCAAGAACGACATTCTGCCAAATGTCTGATTTACAGAGAGCCTAGCGGGGCTCTTGAGTTGGCACACCTCAGATTTATAGGAGCACAGTTAGAAGTGCTGGGCTCGGCACAAAGAGACCTATAAGGCTGTTTCGTCTTGAGGGCTAGGTTGAGAAAAATACACTGAGGTAGCACATATCTGAGCTTTCTGGTTGCTAGGGAGCTCCGTCATCGGCTAGTCATATTCCTTTCAAAGTGAAATCACAAGCTAGACCTGGAGCAGCCCTTTGGTAGCCGGCTCAGTTAATGGACTAAGCCATGTCCCAACCAAACATGGGCATCATTAATATTGGTTTTAATCTTAATCCAACCAGCTTCAGAGCCTAGTCAAAACTCGCTTAGTAATACCCGAGATCTGTGACCATGTAAGCCTCCAGTGAGCATAACCAAACAAACACGTGCATACCCAGAACCCATAAAAGAGTAAATACACAGAGTCCGTAAACGAGCACATACCTAGAACTCTTTATAGGAATAAGAAGAGATGTGCTTATCGTCCCTTATCCATGGTACCACTGGCCACTCACTTCTCCTTATCCAATCGTCTCCCACACTTCTCTTCCTCTTCTTAATCTTAATTCATCTTCTCTCTCTCTCTCTCTCTCTCTCTCTCTCTCTCTCTCTCTCTCTCTCTCTCTCTCTCTCTCTCTCTCTACCTCTTTCCCTGCCTTCCTCTTTCTCTCTGTCTGTCTCTGTCTGTCTGACTGTCTCTCTCTCTCTCTCTCTCTCTCTCTCTCTCTCTCTCTCTCTCTCTCTCTCTCTCTCTCTCTACCTCTTTCCCTGCCTTCCTCTTTCTCTCTGTCTGTCTGACTGTCTCTGTCTGTCTGTCTCTTTCTCTCTCTCTCTCTCTCTCTCTCTCTCTCTCTCTCTCTCTCTCTCTCTCTCTCTCTCTCTCTCTCTCTCTCTCTCTCGGCACAGAACACAGAATGGCTTGGCTTAATGGGGTGAGACACCACACTCACACTATACTAACCTAGTCTTATACTTACCTCTAATACTAATACTTCTATTACTAATACTTCTAATCTTCTATTACTAATACCTCTAATACGGTCTAATACTTACCTAGTCCTTCTGGCTTTTTTTAATGGTTCATTCATAGTCTCACCACTACTTTCGATCGGCCTTAAGTTCAGTGGAATCTATGTCGGACTAACCGTACTAGACAGCTATAGTACATTCCTGCCTTGCTGAGCAAGCACGGTGCATGAACCGAGAGGTCATGCACGGTCACATAACGCCTAACAGCAGGGCATCGTCCAGCAGAGTTCTTCTGGGAAACAAACGTCAATTCTGGAAAATTTAGAACATATTGCCGTTCTTGACCAACCCAGAGAAGATGGCTAGTGTTTTGCTTGGGAGCCCGACGGTCAAATGCGCATCCTGGCTAGCCGACAGAAAGCTTTGCCGATATTAAGGTTGAGCCAAATCGCACACACGACGTGAGGTGGCACAAAGACAGAGCCGTCACCTCCTGCACATGTTCCAACCACAAGAGCTTATGATAGGTCTCTTTGGTCGGCGGGTAGAACCAGGATCGGCGGTGATGCCAAAGGCAGGCATCAGGAAAGCTTAAACCTTACCAGGTATTTTGCTCCTACCACGAGCATCTCTACTCCTGTCGGGGTGCTAGCAGCGCCATGCAAACGAACCAACGGTAACAAATTTGCTTGTCAAGTGCCTAGAAAGAGATTGAGTTCTCTGCTGGTGCAATATAAATGCATTATCATTAGTAATACTAATATGATTTGATTTGACCACGGGCGAGTTGCTGCTACTTTGGGTCGCATCCTCGAGCCTCGATTTCACACGATTTCGCTCGGAGTAAGATCCACGTTAGCCAACCATCCGGATGCAGAAGGAAACCACTCGGTGACCTCCAGCACCAAGAAGCCATAGAGGTCGGTAACTTTATTGACTTGCCAAGCGTTGCAGGGCGGTGACCGCAATCGAGCAGCCTCACAAGACAGAGCGTAAGCGTAACGGACAAGAGCCAGCTTGCCTCTCTCCAACCTCAGAGTGGAAAGGCAATAAGACCAGAGCAGCCAGCATGTAATGACCTCAGCGTGGATTGCTGGGCAGCCTCTCAGCCAGCGTATAGCTGGTGCACCGGCCGACGGAATGATAAAAAGTCTGGCACGCTATTTTGTAGACCTTTTAACACGGGTGTTCATGCCTAATTGAGAGCTATTTTTTGCGACTCGAAAGGCACACTAGAAACACTCTACTTGCAAACTTGGAGTCTGCATTCGATTTCGCTGGCGACCTGAGAGTCCAGCTCCTGCCAACCAACCCAAGCAAAAAACAAATCCGGTAAGAGTGCACTTTCTTAATGCATCCATTCATTCCATCCTCCTCCGCTGCCCCTCTGTTTATTACTGCTTCTTACTTGACCCTGGGTCTTAGCCTAGGGGGTAAGGAGGCTCGCTCTTCATGACCCAGGTAATGGGTTTGAGCCCTGCAGAGGACGATCGTTTATTGCCCACTGCAAGCGGTGCTGTTAGCCGTAAAGTCTCTTCTGCTGCTAGATAAATGAGCCTGGCAAACAGCTAACCTAGTCCTTTAGCCGGTTTCCTGCTCCTTGCGTTAAATCGTTGCATGAGAGAGGGAGTGAGAGAGAGAGAAGAGATAGAGAGGGGGAGTGAGAGAGTGAGAAGGGAGAGGCAAGAGTTACAAGTAGAAAGGAGAGAAAGAGAGGATGATAAAAGAGAGCAAGATAGAGAGGAACGAGATAAAGGAGAGAGTTAGTCGCAGCTTCAAATCCGAGCCCTTTAGCTCACCGGCTTTCAGAGCACCGAGAGAGAGCCGATGCCGAACGAATGTGAACCAATCTCACTAGTGCGAGCCCAGGCGACACGACAACGAGAACGACCCAGGTCAGCATCAGCAGCAGACGCCCCCGGCCGAGGTGGCAGCGAGCAGCGGCAGCTGGCAGCAAGACGGCAGAGCAGACGGGTGAGAGAGGCTGTACAGGTAGCACCGCCCCCCAGAGTGCCGGCCAATAATTCTCACCCGGCTGCACGGCGATCGAGGTGGTGTCGTTGAGGATAACCTTTTGAAGACCGGTGGTCAGCACGGTGACCACTGTCTCGCCGGCCAGCATCAGCTGCGGCCCTGCAGCAGACGAAGCAGCAGCTTCACAGCGACTGCCACGGAGCCAGCAGGTGGCGAGCACATGGGGGCGGCATGTAACGCCAGGCAGCCACTGGGGCGGCCACGGTCAGCACAGCCTCTTGCGCCACTCTGGCTAAGTTGCAAGTGCAGCCATTTGCCACGGTTGACCAGACGAAACCGAAGCAAAGCATTCGATGGAGACGCTCATGCAACGGAGGCTGAGCTGCTGCTTCGTGCTATGCTGGCAGCAAATCGCCTGCGACAAGAATGTCTGCACACACCAGCGACAAGAATGTCTGCACACACCAATGCAGCCCTTGGAAACGATCAAAAGAAAAGAAAAAAAGGTAAAACAGCCTCTCTTTACAGGAGCACCATCTTAGGATAAAATTGTCTGCATTGTAAGAATACTTTCTTGAGTGTCCGTTCTCGGTTACTTTCTCCTTATACTTTATCTGGACTATGGTAACATAGAGAAAAAGGAGAAAATTTGGGAGCCGGCTCGGCGCGATCGCCTCTACAGAAGCACCTGCACAACTCGATCATGCCAGTGCGGAGCACAAGCAAAGCAAAGAGAGCGTGTGTCAGTAGCAGACGACTGGCTGCATTGCTTACTGGCAAAGGTCGAGCTTATGAGCCAGGTCTTCTGGCCAGCGGCGGTGTAGCAGCCACGGCTGCCGATGCTGTAGCTCAGGCTGCTGGCACTGCAGCGGCTCGCCCATACAGCGCCACCGCCTCCGTCAGCCGAGCAGCTGGCCATGCAGCTGTCGCTGTAGTAACAGTAGCTGAGACCGCCGGTGCATGTCGGGCGATAGATCTAAGAGAGCAGAGGCGTGTAGTGATGATAGCTGCTGAACAAACTCGTGGCATTTCACACCGGCTGACAGCAGAGCACGAGCGGAGGCTGTACTGCTTCACCGGCTTGGGCAGAGAGAGAGAGAGAGAGAGAGAGAGAGAGAGAGAGAGAGAGAGAGAGAGAGAGAGAGAGAGAGAGAGACAGACAGACAGACAGACAGACAGACAGACAGACAGACAGACAGACAGACAGACAGACAGACAGACAGACAGACAGACAGACAGACAGACAGAGACAGAGACAGAGAAACAGGGGGACAGCGAGAGACAGAGAGACAGGGAGTGGTGAAAGAGAGGGGAGAGAGAGCCTTCTAGCCAGCTTGTTTCCGGTAATTCTTTCATAGCATAATCAACATTATAATTCATTCTGCTCCAATGCTCACTTCACATCGGGGGGGGGGAGGGGTGAGATGCCCTTTTTGCGGGAAGGGAGATTGCGACCATTAGACAGCTCTGGGCCCCAGCCTACTGCCAGGAAGACAGCAATCAGACGAATGAGCCAGCTTGTAGCTGACAGTCTGCCTGACTCAACATCTGTTTACATGACACAGTGTGGTGCAAACACACAATTTTTGCTTAATGGACAATTTTCGAAAGCCAGTACCAAAGGAAAACTCGCCTGACCTAAAACGGAACAATTCTTCAGCCTAAGTAATGGAAACCATTGCTTAGCCAACAAAGATAGTAGCATTACCACAGCGACACAATAGACCTGCAAGAACACACACTGTGTTTCTTCTCTCCACATCGCTCTTGCTATTATTATCTATACTTAGTGCGAGGTCTTAGCAAAGGTGCAAGAGTTCAAGTCCTGCAGCAAGCAATCGTTTATTGCTCGTTGCAAGCCCCTAAGGCACTTTTGCTGCTGTATTGTTCTGGCTAGTATCCTTTAATTCTGCTTTACTTTTATGTCTGCATATACATTGACATACATATACAGATATAGTACAAACTGTATGTCTACTGGATACCTGCATCTTTGCCTAGAATAATTGCCAACCAGAAAAAAAATTTAGTATGGCCGACAGTGATGGTGACAACAGGAAAATGATCATCAGAAAAGACCGATCACATTCTCTGGATGACTTGGCAGAACCTACAACCTTACGATTGCTCCGTGAAGGATTCTGCGTGACATCTTGCTTTCCAACCAATCAAATCAGCCCGACAAAGTGCACTCACTCGCAAGCACGTGCACATGCAAACCGGTGTGTCTATACCCACGATCTCACGTACTTGTGAGCGTGCGCACATGCACTTCACGAGCGAATGCAGAAACAATGGAGCACACACCACAAACACGCATGCACGTTCCTCTCCCCCACAAGAGTACTCGAACAGGCATTAATGCATTAATCGTACATGAATTATATGCACGGCACTTGTACCTGCCTTTTTCATGGCAACAAGTGTATGGAGTTATGATGAAATAATAACATGAGAAACGTATCGTACCTGCAGAACAAGCTGACCCGCACTGACAACAGTGAACTCCCAGCTGTAGATGCGTCCCCACGAATTAATTACTTTGTTGACCATCAGATATAAATTGCCTGGGCTGGTTGCTCCGGTCACTGGCGCTGGGGAAACCACAGATAAGACGGCAGCATTGGCAGTACCGGCCAGAGCCACACCCAACCCAGCCGGCGCGGCTTGCTGTCCCAGCGTGGAGACCGACGAACCTGCAGAAAATGCCGAGACGACCGTGTAAAACCATGCCATCTGCGAGAAGACTCGGTGTGGGGGAAGCATGCATCCTTGCAAATACCACAGAGGAAGCAGAAAACCAAGAGGGATCAATAAAACTATCGCATCTGCCAAACAGCGCATTCACTCGGTGTGATGAAGCAAGTGATGAGTTAAGGAAGCACCATAAAAGAGGTTGGAAAACAAGGTGGAATTATCAGCCACTCACTGATGCATTCAAATCGGCACTGGCATGCATCAGAAGTGCCACGACGGATTTAGTGAGTGAGTGAGTGCAGCAGTGACTTTGGATTTGGTGGGTTTTGCCACTAGATGATTAGGCAACAGCAGACAGAACGACTGGCCTTTGAAGACGCCTAGCGGCGGCGACGAGGGGCCACAGAGAGTCAGCAGTGAGAAAGGCACGAAATCGGCCACTTTCTGAGGACAGCTAGCATAACGTGCAGCAAATAGAATTGGGACACTACAGACGTGCTTACTTCCGAGCGACACGTTCTTTCTATTATCTCCGTCGCTAAAGTATACCGTCAAATGAATGTGCGTGCCGAATACCATCATGATGCAATTGAACTGCACCGATGATGTAGCAAAAGTCGGACACGTCAGCTGAGCGCCCTGCAGGCCAACCGCCACCTGAAAGTACCAATGGGGTATGACAGTGCACCGATCTACTTACCCCCCCATGCTGTCACACACGCACGTACGCAAGCACGCGCGCACACACGCAGCAGCAGCTACTCGAGTACTATTACTCGTGGCGATGGGTATGCCGGCAGCACACACAAGCAGATTAGAAGACAAGACGGCTGAGCCAAGCGGCCGGCGACAAAGCCTAAGATAACGACAGCATATGAGACTGGCAAACGATCGTGGCCTGTCCTATTGCTCAGTAGGTCTTCCCAACTGCTTGGCAGCTGCAGCTGCCAGTGATACAGCACCAACAGCAGCCGGGCAATGGATTTGCTGCCGTCTGCTGCTGCTGCTGCAGCCAAAGTCCCCTGCCACCTTCAGACCTCGAGCAACTCACTGTCACGAGAATGCTTCCAGTCACCGAGTTGTTCTCGGCATCCGAGACCGCTGCCGTCACCTCAAACGTGCCCGGATACGAGAAGTCATTGACGACACCGACAGAAGCCATTGGAGACAGGGCAGACATGCCTGCAACGACCACGATGGCCAGTTTATGGCAGGCAGCACTGTCCGGGCGCCGATCGTCACCGGTAGCAGGATGCGCCCACAACATGGGCACAGACAGGGAGCAGCTTGGCTACTAGTCACTCGGCACTCGGCATCCGCACTGCATATCGGCACGCCAAGGCGAAAATCGCACATCAGCCATTCCCACAAGGAACGAGAAATATGGGCCATCCAAGCTAATAAGGCCTTCCGAAATATTCACAGCTGCCTCGGACGCCCAAGTAAAGTACAGCACAGCTCTGGACAGCATTGGGTCGGCAGCCGGGGCCATGAAAAAAGTATATAATTCATTTGTGTAGCGCCAGCCCTGGGAGAACTTAATCTCTATTCAAGCACTTCACATATGCCACAAGGCTCGAGCCCACGACCTCGGCCAGACCTTGATCGGGGCGAGCACCTTAACCACAGGGCCAAGCCAACATACTGTGTCTTCAGCAGGCCACAGCAAGGCCAGACAAATGTTACGAGGACAGGCTGGACTTCCTTACTCTGTCCGTGCGGCAGAAATGTCCGGTCACCTGCCCCTCTCCTTCAGGCAACCTTCCTGTCGGTGTGCAGAAGGCAGTGATGCAAAGTAAGAGATGAAAGTGGCAAACCTTGCAGCGTGATCCTTTCAAGGTGCCTGCCCTTGACTGGATGCACAGAGGTGGTGGACACGGACAGGCCTGGCAGGCCTGCAAGCACTCGCGAGGTCACAGTCTGAGGTGCAGCTGCAACAACTGAGGGGCAAGCGCTTCTTTCTAAGCAGAGATCTCGAGTGATGTGCACCGATTTGCTACGAGAACTGAGCTTCCCAAATGTCCTGTGCTGCCGCTTGCTATCCACCCACTAGCTCGACGGACTAAGGGCGGGGCTCTGTCACGTGACACTGGCCCGTATTCTGCTGACGGTTTGCATCACAGCGAGCCTCATCCAAACGGCCGGAGACTGGCTGCTACCGAAAGTCGACAGAGGAGAGAGTCTCAACAGTGACAGTAGGAGTCGGGCAGCGGCCCTACTACTACTACCAGTCTCTAGTGTGCTTGTGGCTGGACCGCCGGCCACAAGCACGTGCACACACACACGCTGCCATGCCAGTGGCAGCCAGCGGCAGGCACAGTCAGCGACCACAGGAGGTAAGGTCATGAACACCAGTTTAGGGGTGCTAATTCCAGTGGCTCTCTTCCGCTCGGGTGGCTGCACACAGGATATCTCGATTGGCAAGCAGGGTGGTGGCAGCGGTGGGGTGATGCTCTCGTCGTAGGCAGCGGCTGCACACGTGGCATACGCCGGAACGCGATTCGGCAACAAACCGTCAAAGAAGTCCAGCCACGAAGAAAAGTCGCTGCTGTTCGGGTAGACGGCAAATCCGATCGACGAGTAGGCCAGCACACCTGCAATAAACATGCACAGGCGTGCCCACTGCTGACCAGTGTGCGCCGGCAATAATGCACGGAGCACCAGCACCAGCAGCAGGAGACGCAGTGGCCACCGCTCAAGCGCTAACAGTCCTCAGTCCTCACCGAGCGAGTTGCTGCTTGAGTAAGTGACAGTGGCAGAGGTCGGCATTCTCGCCGGCAGCGAGTAGACGCTGAGCGAAGCTGAGCCAGTGGCGCCACCACACGGCTGGCCATCCCAGCATGGGGCGGCACAGTCGAGTGCAGCAGTGGCATTGGCGTCGTATGAGACCGAGCAGAAGCAGTACTGTCCATCGCTCAGAGCCGCATAGCTAAGGAAACGAGCGCACAAGCTGCACATAACTAGTCAATGCAAGAGCCGACCACCGAACTGCAGCTATAACCTAGCAACGACAGATAAGGTACTTGGGCTGGCCGGCTGCCATCATGTTTACAACACGAATTCTGGGTGGGTAATGGTGGGGGGGAGACGTGGGCGTGGACATTATGAGCCGAATCGAGGTTTGGTCCAAACAGGACTGGGCTCCACTGAGGTCCAGCGCAGAGGCATCCAACATAGGCAGCCTCAGTTTGGTAATGGAAGCGCAGATGTGACCATCTGAGAACGACAATCTGGGTGCAATGGCTCAGCCTCAGCTTCATCGTGCGACTCATGTATGACGGTGCGTTTAGTGAGTGAGCCAGACAAAGAGAGCAAGAAAGATGCCAAAAGACAAACAGAGAACGACAAAGGAGAGACACAGAGACATACAGAGTGACAGACAGTGACAGCGAGAGGCAGAATAGGACGAGAGCAAGACACGGTCGGACGAGAGTCAGAAGAGAGCTAGAGACCGATTAAAAGACTGGCTGACAGAGAAAGGGAGGGGAGAAAGAGAGAGAGAGAGAGAGAGAGAGAGAGAGAGAGAGAGAGAGAGAGAGAGAGAGAGAGAGAGAGAGAGCAAGGAGAGAGGAGAAAGGGTTTAGAAGGGGCTCACCGTCTGCATCAAACACTTCGGTTAATTAGGCAACGATAGACAGACAGCTTGAGGGGCCATCATTCGGGACAATACAAAGGCTCAACGTGGCCAGCATGAAGTCCTACCTCGAGTTGCTGATAGCTTGTGTACAGGCACCTCTGCAGCCTTGCAAGACCAAGCTGCTGCTATTGTACAGACCGGGGTTCAGCGAGTAGTAGCGGTTCTGCGGTTCATCCTTGTAGCAGCCGGCGCACACTGCAAACACACAGTGGCGGTGCAGACGTGAGCTTGCCACTGCCTGCACTCAGGCTTCCAGCGCAATAGCACGTGTGAGCGCGGGGACTGCAGCCGGGCGAGCACGAACGGCTGCCCCTGCCACAAGAGCTGCTGCTGCTGCTCCTTCTGCTAGTAATGGTGGCGAGCATTCGGCACGACAGCAGCAGCAGCAACAGCAGCGCGAGCTTAATGCTGGACTCCAATCAGACGAGCAGACAGAACTAGCAGCCTAGCAGCAGCAGCAGCAGTCCTCTCGTCCACTTGCCTGAAGAACAGAGCAGTCGCTCCCCAATACGAAGCCTACGAAGTTTCGACTGTCGCCTCCCCTATATATATATATATATATATATATATATATATATATATATATATATATATATATATATATATATATATATATATATATATATATATATTATATATATATATATATATATATATATATATATATATATATATATATATATATATATATATATATATATATATATATATATATATATATATATATATATATATATATATATATATATGCGCTAGCGCCGCTTGCTCTCAGACCAGGGTCAAGGTTCTAGCGCACTTTTTACAGCCCAGGTAGCAGCTGGGAGTGCTGCAGAAGCAGGTAATTCTTTACTGCTAGGTGCTGCTGTTGCCGCTGCTATGCAAACGAGGCTGCTGACAGACGTCCTGCTCTTCCCTTTTCAGAAAAATCAGACAGCTTCGCGGCCTGCGAAAGGCTGGAAAGTAGTCAGGCGTGGCCATCTTGCCATATGCAGACACCAAGCTTGCACTACCGGCCCGGAATTCCGCTCACTCATTACGTCAGCATTTTGCTTGATGGAGAGAACTCTTCGCTCGCCGCCAAGCCTACATTCTACAAGACGGCTTTCCTTATTTCTCAGCATTACATACATTAACCGATATACCGGCGCTGTCTACAGTTTAACCGAGCTTTGGAAAAAGCAAAATTATAATTAAGACCTCTTCTGACAAGACTGGCTCAGACGCAGCATACCGTACTAATTCCCATATCAATCTGTACTAACGAAGTAGTTCTCACTGCATTCAGAAGCAGGAGCAGCAAATGATAAGAAAATAAACGTCCTCAAGCACACAAAAAACTTTAAAGTGGCATCTAATCAGTGTTGGTGGATCTAGGTAAAAATGGCACCAGCATCAAACATTAAAGAGCTGTTGTCTGCGTAGAGATATTTCCTGGGGGACTTAGTTTACGTGACTTACTTTGCCACCAAATGTGGAGGTGATAGAGTAGCGAGCAAACAATGACGATGACAGATGAGCAAAACAGGGGAGTTCTGCCTTCATAAAAATACAAATTTGGTGAGTGCACTTTTCAGACTACAACAACGAACGACTTGCAAAAGAGCTTGAGATTTTTTGAGATTTTCTCAGCTGTGTGTATGCTACAATTTTAAGAAGTAGTTGCAACTCGGTAGGATTGAAACAGGGAAGCACTGTAGTCGCCCTAAGCCGACAAACGATCGGGATAACAGGGCCATAAAAACTCGAGCCTTGAAGAGCATATTTGCCTCCGTGAAAATTGTTGCAGGGGACATTTCAACTTCCAACAGGGCTTAAGCTGAGCGAATCAACCATTCTGCATTGGTTACACCAGCTAAGTATACTCTCCTGGATTGTTCATCATTAAAATTTGCCTTCTAAAAAGCAAAAACTAAGCTCCATACAATGCACTAGGAACCACGTCCACTCGACTTGGGCTGACAGGCAAAGTTGTGTGGTCTGATGAACCACAGTTCAGCATTTTCAATACTGGTAGGAAAGCATATGCAAAGTAGCACATTAACAAAGGAAGCAGGCTACCGATGACTGCCTTCAGAAAACTAAGTAAATTTCGGCAGCGGGAGTTGTGATGGTATGGGCCTGTTGCACAGCAGCTCTCCATCCCATGCAAGGCATTATTAAGCGGCATAAATACTTGCATGGTTAAAAAAATGTCGATATTTCAAGTGCAATGGCCCTGAGAGGGCTGGAATTTATATGGCAGCAGTCTAATGATCCTATGCAGCACACGTCGGTCGGTCAGAGTATGTTTGGACTGGATCCTCAGCTGAATGTATTGCCATGGCTATGCACGAACCCTGATATGAGCCCCATCAAAAACATTTGGAATGCCTTGGAGCGAGTGTAAGATCGGTAACTTTTCGTAACATAGATAAATAAATCCTAGCTGATTTAACAGCCTCTTTTTGTACAGCGACGCCTTTACGTCTATCACCACCGCTTGCAGTGGCAATAAAGGATCGTCCACCGCAGGAATCGAACCCACGATCTCGGGACCGAGGTCGTGAAAGCAACTGCTTTACCTAGTGTGCCATCACGGCTCACGACATCTCCGAAGATGTCTTATTCGAGGCTCTATGCCAATGCTCGCGAGAAATTACCCAATAATTATGCACAAGGATTGTGGCAATTCTGCAAACCAGCACACAGGGATTGATGAAAAATTCTGGTTGAGCCACTTCCTATAAGCCCAAGTCATTTATTTATTGAATAGCCAAACGTGCCATGATTAAGCATGGCCATGGCTGTAAGTGCATGCAAAGTTGTCTTCCTATGAGCAGTAATGAGGATCAAGTTACTAGAGAAAGCCACAAACTTCCAGGTAATTTTGACCGGTCTCAAACTTATGATGGCATTTGTATATATAAATATGTATACATATATATTTACATAATATATATATATATATATATATATATATATATATATATATATATATATATATATATATATATATATATATATATATATATATATATATATATATATATATATATATATATATATATACACGGCTTACGGTGTGCATATACGTACACACATACGTATAGACGTATATATTTTTTTATTTATTCCTTTATTTATATACTAGCCCGAAAAATCCACGCATCCTGGGGATCAAGATTTAACCTCAGATATTTCAATGTTTCACCGACTGCTGGCCAACAAATTTTCATCTGACGGTAAGATTTAATTGAGTTAGTAATATCTGTAAAACCGTGTAAGGTACCACCTCGGTTTTCTTACCGGGTGCGATAACATGAGAAACGACCCTTGTTTGCAGCATCTGGGGCAGTTTCTGGCTTTTTCAGGCCACTCTCGACGGATATTATTTTCTAGTACCGTCGAAGCAATGCGAAGTAAGATGTACTAGATAAACTAGGTATCATATTCTCAAAAGCGTATCCCAAGAAAGGTGTAGGACATTCTTTCAGCAATCATCACGAGTTTGAAGTATGTTATTATGACCATGGACAACAACAGGCTTGATATGGTTCGGAGAGGTATAAGAAATCGATCAAAGGGGATGGAAAATAAAAACTGTAAACCAAGGTTTTCTGATGAAGGAGAAAATAAAGAACTTTTTGAATTATTTCTTAGGTCTAAACCCTCACTTTGCCTAATGTATGTACTTGATTATGCTACCTTCTCATCTTCAGATCACCATGGTTTTGGCATTTCAGGTGCTTGCTAAGATTTCTAGACCAGTTTTATACGGCCCTACAGCTCTTTTTTTAATCGAGAAACGTAGTTGACAGGTCTCGCTCATAACTGCACAATTAATTACTTGCATAGTCTCAAACCAGGTCTGGCCTAGTCTTTGCATGCAAACAACCAGATGTCTCAAACCTTGAACACTCTCAAACTAGTGTCAGACAGAGTCGTAGATTCATTTTTCTAGAGGGAATATCTGGTGCATCAAAACACCCTTACTTCGGTGGATTCAGATTGTGCTACCAAAAACTATCCTTCGAAAACCAAAACTATTTCCGAACCCATCTGAAACCACCTAACAATTTATTTTGCAAGCGTTTTGCAAATACTACGTTAACCAATGTGGCAGCATGCACAATTTGCTACACTTATTGCTTCCTCATATCAATCCTACCTTCCGGTAGTATTTTTGCCTTTGATTTGATAAGACTCGGCAACGTTTCAAATTTGCATTGATTCCCAGAGTGAGTAGATTTTTCGGTCCAGGTCTGTACATACTGCATATACTCTGTGACTCCAAAAAGCCACAGAGGTTATGTACATGTTTTGCAACGGTTACGGTGTATGTTAAAGGTCATGTTATTCAACAACCTCATTTACCGGTATATAGCGACAGAAAAGCCTTAGCAGCTATCACTCTGCTTGCTGCCAGCATATTTGTATTGCTTACAGCAGGACTCAAACCTACGAACTGGGTCGAGAAGTTAGAGCACCTTACTGCTGGTCTAAAAATTAAAGGAACTTTGTGAAGCCAGCACTCGACTTTACTCATTGAGTTCAACAGCATCGTCGACCGACAAAATCTTATGTGACCGCTGCATGACAGCACGATCGGATGAAATCGGATGAAAATCTCAGGGCTACAATGCAAATTAGCTTGTATCTGCTGCAGGCAGATATTCTGCGTGCAGCAGATTTACCTTCGGTTTTTTCATACTGCAAGTGCACAGTCTAGTAGAACTACGCAATGTAAATCTGGGGGAGGGGTAGAGGCAGTGCAATAATAAATAATAAATATTAGCTTATTTAACAACCTCATTCGTATAGCAGCAGAAGAGCCTTAACGGCTATCACAAACACTTGCAGCTGGCAATAGAGGATTGCTCACTGCAGAAAGTGAACCCACTTCCTCGGTTGTGGAGTGCGAGCAAGTCACCTTCTGGGCTATCACGGTAGTGTGACGTGTGAGCAGTAAGACAGCTACGAAAATCAATAGGCAAACATAAAAAAGAATGCCACCATAAGACAATTGAAACTATGCAGCCTACCAAAAAAAATACTAGCTGATTAAACAGCCTCTTTTGGATAGCGACAGGAGAGCCTTGACGGCTATCACCACCGCTTGCAGTGGCAATAAAGGATTTCCCACCGCAGGATTCGAACCCACGACCTCGGGGACGAGGTCGTGAAAAGCAACCGCCTCACCTAGTGCGAGCCATCACGACTCACCAGCCAGCCAGCCAGCCATCAGGTTGCAATAGCCTCAAACGCATAGGGACCCAAAGTAAATCAGCATCTCAGCCATCAGGGTTGCTTCTCAGCTAGGGCACACACCAACATCAGCTCAGTCAGCAGCAGCAGGTGAAGTGATTGCCTGCCCACGACTTTCCTTTCCATCGACCGACAAGTGACAGCACAGGAGTAGACACACCGAAGTAAGGCTTCGTCTTGCTAAGAACAAACTGCTCATCCTCACAAATGACAAGCTCGGAAAAAAAGTGCAATCATTGATTGTTGGGTCAGCTCGGCCAAAGAGAGAAGATTGCTGGAATTACCCTCACCGGCTATGCATTGCAGAGCAAGCCAACCAGCGGGGCTGCAATCAAGCACCCACGCAAGCAACCAATTGGTTGGACACGACGTCCAATATGACGCGTGACGGTAGGTTGATGACACGTGGGGGCTGCAGGTCGATGCATTCGAGACTATTTGGCACAGCTGGGGTACTACTTAAGCACAGCGGTTGTGGCTAATAATGGTGAGACAGTTGTTTTGGCACTTGAAGAGAACTAAATCTCTTGATAAGCACTTCATATACGGCTAAGCCCTTAAGTATTACGAGCACAGTGCCGATGGCAAAGAGAAGAGCTACCTGTGTTGTAGTTGAAGTCCGCTTCCACTGCGTGTGCCTGCAACAAAAACGGGACAGTGCAGATTTCACGCTTGCTGCTCCGAAACGTCAGTAAAACAAAAAGGAAGTCTAATGTAAGAAATACGGCACCATGCTGCTCCAGCATTTCGGGTCGCTTGACGTAGGGAATCGCTTGCCTAACATGCCATCCATTGGCAGCATGGATATGCTTAGCACATCATTCCTGTGAGACACAACGAAACTGCAGCCAAATGTCTAGCATGAAGCCGACATTCCTAAAGCACCGATCACGCATCGCTCTCTACCCCACCAAAAAAATGTATGAGGTAGGTGACACTTGGCTTGTGGATGCCGAGTGGGTAGGACCTACCCACGTAATGCACCTACCCTACCTACGTTAGGGCAACAGCAGCACAGGCTTGGATGACCGTGCCACCAACTGCAACACAGCCATTTTCAAGCAATAATCATTTACTGGGATCTGTGGAGGCCTGTACCTCCCTTCACCTCATGTAGTCCCCGCCTTATGAGCCTCAGTCGACAAGTGTAGCTGAGAACAGCAGCACCAGCAACAGCAGCCAATGCTTGGATCTTCCCATTGCCCCTGAAGCCATGGTTGCCTACGAATCAGCAGCAGCAGCAGCAAGCCTGAGACCCGACTACAGTCAGCCCCTAGCACGAGGTCCCAGCATTAATCGCATCAGCATTGACTGCAACAACCACGTTTGCACCCACCGAACTTAGCCCGCGTGACGTCGAGTGACTTTGTGACCAGACATGCATAGAGAAGACAGATAAAATAAATACATAATTCATTTTTTGTATAGATAGGAAAAAGACAAAGGGGGAGGGGTGGAGAGAGACGACCTGAGGAGAAAAAACGCAGAAAGAGGGAGAGAAAAAATGGGGTGTCGAGAAGAGTGCTGACCAGGGGGTGATGAGGAAAAGAGAGAAATGGGGTGAGAGACAGGCAGAGAGACAGACAGACAGACAGACGGGGGGGGGGAGAGAGAGGTGACAAGAAGGGTGTGATGATGAGACAAGAGGTATAGAGGGATAGGGAGGCGAAAAGAATGAGCGAAAGGGAAGCGATTCGAGATCAGAGACGGGAGATGAGGCAGAAAGCATTGTGGCAATGGGAGATGAGAACGACTCACAAGCAGCGAGATGAAAGAGCATGAGAGAGACTGGAGAGTGAGGAAGAAGACGAAAAAGAGGGACGACACATGCTAGCACAGAGCAACAATGGAAAAAAAGCTAGCAAGACAATCTCCCACTAAGGTGGCCTAATAGCTCCCATCCACGGAAGAGCGAATTTCATGAGGGCCGCTTCACGACGCCTGCAGCAGCTGCTGTGCACTCAGAAGAAGCGGTAGTAACAGAAACCGGTGGCCGGACGTGCGAGCGGCGACCCGACCGCGTAACCATTTCATTTTAGCGGCTGCCCGGACTGTCGGCTCGCCGACCGCGGGTTGGTCAGACCGCGGGTCGGGCACGCTAGGCAGGCCCAAGACCCATCGGTCGTCGAAGCTTTCGGTATGCGATCGCGCGCCGAGACTCATCGGATGGAAGACGCAGAAGCTCTGACAGGCGGAGATGAACGAACGCGGACGGCGAGGCGGAGCGCGCAAAGCGCCCTCTACTAGCGCGCCGGGCAGCAGCACCTCGTCAGGAGCGGGGGGGGGGGGGGGGGGGCCGACCAGCAGGGCGCGCGACCAGCAGGGCGCAACAGGCCAGCAACGCGCCTCTCGCGGGAAGCCGCTCCTCACGGAAGCGGCATCAGTCCCGTACCGGCCGCTCGGCGTAGGTGAGCGGCAGCGACGATACTGGGACTACGACTCGGGCGGCTCAGACGCGCACGCGCGGCCCCCCCCCCACCCGCCACCACGTGGGGAAACCGGAGCGTTCCTACCGCCGCAAAGCGGGAGCTACACAGACCGGCCGCGCGTCGGCGGCTCAGCGCGATGCCTCCCGCGTGAGCCTGCGGACTCACTTCACTCGCGGCGATATAAAGCAGCCTTATTACGGCCAGAAGCCGAGCGGAGTGCGTCGCTGTCGCTGGGCTATCGGTGTATCAACAATGGCAGTGGTAATGGACAGCAAAGTAAACAAATTACGCAATCGGAAACAGAATGGGGAGCGCGAACGCGATCGATAGCGAGCCGCCCGAACCCCGAGCTACTAGAAAGTGCGCCCGCTCGACGGCGGTCGCATGGCGCATGGCGCGAGCTCGACCCGCCCCCGCCGCGTTTCACAGCCGCGGTACGGTGCGGCCATTTTCCGGCTGAATTGGCAGCAGCGACCCGGACGGGATGGCTTCTGCCTGCAGCGACCGATTGCGATCCTGGTATTTTCAGCAGCAACGAATGATTCGCTTGCGACCGCAAGTCGTCAGCGAAACTTGCGATAAACCCTCCATAAATCCGCTTCGCAGCGAGCGATCCGGATTCCGGTATGGGAAGTAGGCGGCAGCCTGCCCCAACTGAGACGACGATATTCTCAGAAATCGCCGGACCCCGGACGAGGACTGTACGTTAGAGAGTCTCTCAATTCTCTTGCTGCGTTTATTGCTGACATCAACGCGTGGATGGCACCAAACTTTCTCAAATTGAATGACTTACTCGTTAAAACCAGCTTCCTAGTTATTGGTTAAACAAGTGCGACTCAGAAATTGGAAAGCTCAGCACTCAAATCGGCTCTGCCATCCTTTCTCCTGGTGCATCGTGCGTGACATCTACATATGCGTGACATCTAAGTGTCCTTTTCCAAAGTGGCCTTTCATTAGATTAGCCGCATCAGCTTCACAGTCGAATCTGTCTGCTTTTAACAACATATAGCATTACTAAAAGAAAATCGGGTTTACTTAGACAGGAATAGCGCATCTAAATTGGTCCATGAAGTGTAGACATCCCGTTTCAACTTATGTAGCTCACAACTTGCTGGTCTATTGACATGTACAATTGAAATGTGCTTACAGTTATTGCAAACTTTGCAGCTAGGCTTGTCTGTACGGAGCGTCGCAGTTGCCACATCACACAGGTGCTCGCCGACCTGCACTGGCTCCAAATAAAGCAGGGTATCGACTTCAAAGTGTTTTCCACTCACTTTTAGGCCCCTTCAATCTTTGGCTTCAGCCTACCTATCAGGACTAATCTCCCACCAGGATAGGCATTGTACCACCCACTTTTCTGAATCAAATTATTCAACTATACCTCGTACGAACCTCGGAGCCTTCGGAGACCGTGCTTTTAGTATGTGTGCTCCCAAAGCATGGAACTCACTCCGGACTGCACTTTACGACATCCCCTGACCTGACTGCATTTTAAAAGGAGCTAAAAGCGCACCTGATGTCATTTAGTGAGTCCTTGCGTGACGCTATCTGTGTGCTCATGCGTGCCGACACTGTGCATGCTACAATTAAGCAGCATATTTTGCATGCTGATACTGTGCACGTCACCTCTAACCATGTAATGCCCGTTGACATTGCGCATTTTACCACTAACCATTCGATCATGCTTCCATTACAGCATTTTTAAAGTGTCAAGAATAATAATAACAATGCACTTGATAAAGCGCCCTCGGAGAACTCAATCTCTTTCTAGGCGCTTTACATTTGCTGCAAAGGGAAACACGATTGAATGGTGAGTAATATCATGCTTGATTAACAACATTAATAACATGGTTAGGGGTGAGAATGAGATTAAGTTCTCTGAGAGTGCTGTACAAATGTATTAGTAGGAGTATTAGTATTCAGAGGCTCTGCACGCCATTTCGGCGTTCCGGCTTCAAGAGAATGTGTCGCTGCTCGAGCGCTATGAAACTCTTAGGATGGGCTTCGTTCTGGACATTTCGCTTTCCCTTGCGCTCTGCCATTGCCTCAAATCGCGAACTGTCGTAATTACTGCCAAACAGACTTTTTAGACCGTTCAGACGTGCCCATGATCAGCGCACCTAGCTCCCGCTGGCGGTCTCGCCGCCTCGGATCGTTGCCCCGGCTCGCTGCTGCCGCCGCACACCCACCGGTGAGCGAGTGCCACGCCGGCGGGCCTCATTTCCCTCGACCCCGGGTTACGTCGACTGACCGGTCGCGACGGCGAAGCCAAGGAGCTATAGCTTGCGCCGCCCGCCGCGCGACGCTCCGTAGCAGCGACCGTCCGGCCGCAGGGCGAGGCAGCCGGTCCATCGCTATTGCTTGTGCGCCGGGGGGGGGGTAGGGAGGGAGGGAGGGAGGGAGGGGGGGGGGGGAGGGGGGGAGGGAGGGAGGGGAGGCGCTCGTACGCTTCGCGGAAGGCGGCGCCCGTAAGACGGCGTTCGCGAACGGCATTCGCGCAGGAAATGAAGACCCCGCGGAAACGAAGAGCCGCCGGATGGGGCGGCGGCGGCGACGACGAAGGCGCGCCCGGGCGGCTGCCGAGAGGAAGAAGCCGCTTCCGCCCTGGGTGCGCCGCGATACGGCCAACCGCCGCGTTAGGGCGCGTTCGAGGCGAGGCCGCCGCAGTGCTAACTTGCCGCAGGGTCGCCGCCGGAAGAGAGGCGGCGCGGTTTTTGGACGCACGTCTTCTTTAGGCGTGCATCAGAGTAGCTCTATCGACCTGTTCTTTTGTACGCGACGGCAGGCATTGGGCGTTGAGACACCAAGCTGCACCCAGTACTGGCCGCAGCCGCTATTTCGTCCCAGGCCACGACGCCGTCCGCCGTGTAGAGGAGGAAAAGTGACTTGAAAGAGACGTAGCTCCGCGAGGGCATTTGTATATGCTTTAGCGCTATTATTGTTAGTATTATTATACGTAATTAGTATATATGTAATTAGTACAATGGTTGGTTTTTTACTTTAATTAACTAGAGTCGATCTACTTGGGCGCTGGCCGACCGAGCGCCGTTCAGACTCCTTCGCTCGCCGAGCGCGACTCGCGAGATCTCGATTGCTCTGGCCACGAGACTTCGCGAAAAGCTGACGCACCGCTCATTCTAGCCCGTCACTTACGTAGCCGCGCTAGTGTAGGGAGCGCAGATACGCTGCGATGGAATGCTGAGGAAAACTGTGGAGCACCGCGACGTATTGGCGGATACCGACGGGCAGTATGCCGGGGCTCGTGCCGGACGCGAGACCGGCGCTGCGAAGTAAGACAGATTGCTCATCGTACACGACCTGGCCAACGGCCACAGAGCGCGTATGCAAATTTTGGCAATATTTCGCGGATCCGGAAAAGTCGAGCTCGCTCCAAGCTAGTGCACGCGATTTGGTCCGCGGATTGCGTCAGCGCGCGTGCACTGCTGCTTGAAATGTGCGTCGGGCTAACGCTGGGATGCGCTTCCACTATTAAATTATATTAAAATATTGGTCCAGGCTTGACTTTAGCCTAAGAGTGAGTGTATAGTTAACAGTAATCTAATTGTTTGTAGTTCGTGAATGCCGTCCTCTGTCGGCTGCGAAATGCTTACGCCATTGCGTCAGTAGGCTACGAAGCTCGCCGCCCGCAAGCACTTCCGGAATCAACCGGACTTTAGAAAATAGACGACGGACATTCCGAGCGCGCCGGACAGTCCGCGCCTCTTCTCTTCTTCTGAGTCGGGCGAAAATACGATTAGCACCTGCTCCCATGCCCGCGAGCGCGGGAAGAGCGCGTCTGCTCACCGCGATAGCGAGGACGACGATGGTGACGGTAGCGAAGCTACTTCCACGTCCACTTCCGGCAGCCATGGCGCGGCGGGCCGGACCCCCGACAGCGACGTCACGGAACCCTGCAACGCGCCGAAAGCCGCCGATGAGTAACCGATAGCCATTGCCACCGAGCAGTTCCGCCCGCTCGACCGCCGCGCGACAGGGTAGCGCCTCGACCCGCGCTTCGGCCGTGGGACGACGACGATTACGCATAGCGGCAGCTGCAGCCGCCGCTACGCGTCATCGATGCACGCGTGCACGCGTGCATCTCTGTCTGAGACTCCACAGAGTTACGACGACTAAGTGGGTGTTACGTAGGAGAGTTTTCTATAGCGAACTCGCAGTCTGGGCGGCTTTCACTGCGTCTGCGATAGCCAACAGACTTCGTCTAGCGAAACGAAGAGGAGGTGAGAAGCATAGCTGAGTCAGGAGGGCGGTTGAGATAGTGAATAGCATGGAAGTAGCAGCTCAGGAGTGCCATAGTCGGCAGCAGGAGAGTCAATGCCGAAGTGTAAGAATTGTAGAAGCGAGCTCCCCAGTCTATGACAAGCAGAGCAACAGCTTCTGTCGCCAACGCTCTTTAAGCAGGAGGAATGGAACGGCTAATTTATTGTCATTAGAGGACCTGAAGGCGCGAGGAAGCTGAAACTGGTGGTGCAGCAGTTTTAGCTAGGTATGAAGGAGCCAAGCCGTGGCGGGACTTGTGAGTCAGCATTAGAACTTTGCTCTGTATCCATTGATCAACCGGCAGCCATCCTGTCTCTTTCAGCAAAGGAGACACATGATCAGATATCTGAGATTTGTAAACTAGCCTTGCAGCGATATATTCATCGCCGCCAGCTGCAGTGACCTAGAGGCTTCTTTCGGTGGCGCGGCCAAAAAAGAATAGCGAGTTAAAATTTTGGCAAGCCACCGTGGAAGACAGTCCATAATCTTAGACAGGGACCGGACGTGACGTCTAGCGGCGGAAGCAGTCTTCTTAAAGAAGCTTTCAAAATTTAGGAAGCTGTCAAAGACAACACCCAAATATATATATATATATATATATATATATGCGAATGAATTGCGTTTAATATTTAAGACCGCACATTCCACGCGGCGGGGCATCACTACTCTCTCAAAATATAATTCATTTGTATAGCGCCCCAAGAGTACTTAATCTCTATTCAGGCGCTTCACACATGCCTCGGGGCTCGAGCCCACGTGACCTCGGCCAGACCTTGGTCGGGGCGAGAGCACCTTAGCCGCTGGACCAAACCGGCTCGCCGAGCATACGGCGACAGTCGCACTACAGTGTCATCTCTTCGAGGAGCGAGGTCTTCTCGTCCAGACACACGCATGGGAGAGACTCTGTGAGTGGCAGTTTCGTTTTTATCTTCGTTAAGTTTAAGGAAATTCGCCCGATCTCCAGGATCGGACGTCTGAAAGGCGAGCGTTCAGTTTACCAGTCGCTGCATCCGACTGCTCCGACAGTTTAAATGGCAAATGCAGCTGAGTGTCGTCAGCGTAAACGTAATATCCTATCCCATGAGCCTGAATCACTTTTCCCAGAGGTTGAGGATAAATGGAAAACAGCAAAGGACTGAGACAGAATCCTCGTGAGACTCCACACTGACTGGTCTGGCGGATGAGACTTGATCCCCGCACACGACACGGATTGACCAAGACCGGACAAGTACGATTGGAACCACGCCAGTGCCTCATCTGCCAGACCGACCGTTGTTCTCAATCGTTCAAGTAGGATATCGCAAAGTTTCCCAATCAAGCCTCACGCTTGGCGTGTCCAATGAGTACGAGGTCGGTTGTATCACCATTTAATTTAAGGAAATTGACCGACATCCAGGCTCGAATGCCTGCAAGGCAAGCGTTCAGTTTATCGGTCGCAGCATCCGCAGGATCCGACGGTTTAAATGACAACTGCAGCTCTGCTTCAGCATAGAAGTGACAGACCATCCAGTGGGACCGGATCACTCTCCGAGAGGCTCGTCGTGAGTGGAGACTGGCGAACTTACTCGCTTTCATTTCCTCCGACTCTCTCTCTCTCTCTCTCTCTCTTCCGCTCTCACTGTCGCTGGTGTCCGGAGCCGTCGGCCGGTCCGAGCATAAACACGCGCCTCGCGGCCTGGCACCCGCAAGGCAGAGCTCGTAAGCACTCTCGCAAGCGGCGCACCTCGCCGTCGCCGGGCTCGGGCTTGGGCTCGGGCATTTTTAATTTAATTTTATTTTTAATGTATTAATTTTATTTTTAATTTTTATTTATTTTTAATTTTTAATTTAATTAATTAATTAATTAATATATTAATTTACGCTCTCGAGAGACGAGGCCGCACTCTCACGGCCGCGCTTTCGCCGCTCTTCGGTGAGCCAAGATCGAAGGTTTTGTCGCTCACTTTTAGGTCTCTTCATTCTATGGCTCCAGCCTATCTTTCAGATATACTACCCCATCAGGCCAAGCATCGTACCACTCGCTTTTCGGAATCCAACAGTCTAGAAATACCTCGTACAAACCTTAAATCCTTTGGAGACCGTGCATTCAGCTCGTATGCTCCCAAAGCCCGGAACTCCCTCCCGACCTGCGTCAGAACATCCCCTGACCTGACCACATTTAAAAGAAACTTAAAAACACACCTATTTAGGACAGCATTTAGTGGGTCCCTGTGATTCGTCCTTGTTGTGCTTATGCGTGCTGACACTGTGCATGCTGCCACTAACCACATTTCTATGCTGACCCTGTGCATGTCACCCCTAACCATATTATTCATTTTGTTTGTTTTTCAAGCATGATTTTACTTACTATTCAATTGCGTATCACTTTGCAGCAAATGTAAAGCGCCTAGAAAGAGATCAAGTTCTCTGAGGGCGCTTTATCAAGTGCAATATTATTATTATTATTATGTCGTCGCCACAGAGAGGCCAGCATTTTGTCGGAGAACGCATCCGCACGCGATCGTTAGGATCGCAGGATTTAGGATCGTTAGGCAGGATTTAGGATCTTTAGGCATGGATCTCGGATCGATCGTTAGGCAGGCCGGTGGCGACGCGCGCGGTGGCGCTCTTTTGAGCGACAGTGCGCGAGCGTTGCCAGAGCAGACGCAACGGGGTTCGCTCAGTCCCGCATGGTCACTTCGGCCTCGCACGACGAGGCGCCATTGCAAGTCGCCTTGCACGCGTGTGACTGCATAGTAACGAGACAGATGCGTTGCCAGCCGGCGGAGGTGGCGGCGTAGCGATGTCTGCCAGGGGGAAGGGGAGTGACGAACTAGTGTTTCTACAGAATTCCGACAAATTTCATTTTGTGCGACCTAATCGCTAACGAAATGAGGGAGCTCGGACGGCTGAGACTCTACTAAAAACTCTCTAGTAAAAGCACGTCGTGCTAAAGCGCGCCTCGTCAGCGATCAGGCCGCGCAGGTGAGGGGCCAGGCCTGTACAAGGGGGGGGGACCAAGGGGCTGCAGCTCGTTGAACAGTGACCCGGAAGTTCCTCGACGCCGGCGAGCCACCGGAAGCGACCTTTAGCTCTCTTCCGGAGGTCCTGCAGCCGCGCCCAGGCGGCCACCTAGCTCATACGGAGGACCGAGCTAAGAGAGATTTTCGAGGTGAAGAAGGCAACAGGAGAGGTTCTAAAGGCTAAGAAAGAGGTTCTTCAGGCTAACGGAGTAGCTCGCCAGCTTCGAAGACGGCTTTTCTGCCCCCCCCCCATCAGATGTTACCCTTGAGGTTTGCCATTTCGCCTCCGTTCCGATGAGGCTAAAAGAAGCCCGCATTGATGTGGCCCGTATCTTCGGTGCTCGAGTTATATGCGCTGTTTTCTAACGGCGGTATCGCAATTTTTGTAACCGGCCAACGATATCCTATCAGCCGCTAAAGAGACGATTTCTGTAGACATAGTGGCTGACCGGAAGCGGCGCGCGGTAGGCGCACCGCTTCCGGCCCTCCAAGCGGCGGCGGCGTTTACAAATTTTCTTTCACACAGATGCACAGACTCGTGTAGAGTGACGTGCACTTTTGGCGCGACCCTTCAGCTGACCTTCACCTTCCATATATGGGGCGTACCAATTTTTGATTAGGCGAAAAGGAGCTCTTTACAGCGCACTGTTTTGCAGTGCTTTTCTAGCAGGGTTGCGCCGCATGATTTTTTTTAGACGAGTCCCACTTAACTCGTTGCTCGGGAAGGCAGCGCGCCTTCAGTCTGATGGCTCTTAATTTGACGGGTTACGCAGATATTACAAGGCTGCACGCCCTAAGCGCGGAGCGTCGGGCTGTCGGAGAATGGCGCTGACGCAGACGGGAGCTAATTAACGCATCGCGGACGGCCTCAGCCTTTGGTTCACATATTCCGGGCTCCGTTCTGCGAGAGGCTACCGTATCTTTAATTAAATAATTAAATAAAAGTGGCTAGCGCACATTTACTCGTGTAAAAGAGGCTAGCGTACCTTTTAGGAGCAGCTACCAATGCGACACATCTTCAGCGTGCGTGCTCAAGGTCCGTCGCTAGGGAGCGCGGGGCCCGAAGGGAGCCAGAGGTCTGCGGGAGTTAACCCCCCTTACAACACTGCTCCAGAGCTCTGAGTTGGTCTCTCGGCGGAGGGCAGCAGTCTTTTATGCATCTCCGGCTGGGACTCCAGAGAGGACTGGGTTGGGTGCTACGCAAACGAGTGCTCTATCGCGGACTCAAAGCGTAAGGGGCTTTCGGTACGCGCGCGGTAGGGAAGCCGAATTCATCTCAGGCAAGCGAGAAGCAGAGCTGAGTCACGAGGGCAGTCGAGAAAGTGAGCCGCACGGAAGTAGCAGGTCAGAACGGCTTGAAATGATGACTATCGAGTGATTCGACTCGGCAACTTCCAGAGCATGTAGCTTTGATTGCTAGCTCTCTATCCTCTTTAGCAGATACGACTCACCGATGCAAATCGTAGTGTATCTGTATGATATTAGCTGCTTCAACTGCCTCATTTGCATAGCGGCAGAAAAGCCTTAATGTCTATCACCACCGCATGCAGCGGGCGATCCTTTATCCCCCACTGCGGCACTAAAACCCGCGACTTGCGTCATAAAGAGCGAGCACCTTACCTCCTTGGCTAAGATCGAGATAGTAAGCCGCAAAGTCTTTGCTGAGTTCTCAAAACTGCGGCTCGTTTTGATGATTCCTTTTTCCATAAAAATGCTTATTGGGGAAAATTGCGAGCACGGCCTACGATAATATTAATGGTATACTTGTCCACGGCATAGCCAGACTAAGAAAGTCGCGTCTGAGAGATCTCGAGCACTCAGTCACCCAGTTAGATTGCACACATTAGATGACGCATTTGGAATAATAAAACGCGTCGGCTTTCGGCCAGCCGAAAAAAATGAGAGTATGAGTGTTGATTGTATGATTTTTTTCATTTCCGGCTCTTGCCGGCCAATGGCTGTCGAGGCTGAGTCTTCCTTGAGAAACTCCTGGCCACGATACTGTCTTGGACGCGAGCGACAAATAGCACCCACTTATAGATGATGGATATTCTGCAGGTCAGACAGTCAGCGCCTCTCAGTGCGGCGGCAGCCAAAGGTCAGTGTGCAAGCGCGCCTGCCGCAACTCCGCCTTCCTCGCAGCTCGCAAGAGGCGCCGGTCCGTTCTAGTTTCAGCATGCTTGCAGCGCTCCGCTTACCGGATGCTATAGCGTCACCGTCAGTAGGCGCACTGCCAAGCCGACGACGTGCACTTTCTTAGCGACCGCGTCCCGCCGCAATGCGATCGCAAAATCGTCGCGTCCTTACACCGGCGGCCATTACCGCCGGGCATGCTATCGGCCGCTTTATTCTGGCGCCGGGCCTAGTTTCTCGGCCGACTTCCGCGCGAAGTGAGCTCGCGCGCGCGACCGGCGACGACGCGGAGAAGCAAGGACGCGGCGCGGCCGCGGCGCTAATGAGCCCCAAGGCGGCCGCGCCGGCTTCGCAAGCAAAGCGCCCCGCTCGACGGAAGGAGGCCTTCGACGGAGGCGCAGGAGACCGGCGCAGGAGCCGTGCGCGGCGAGCCCTCTTGCTTGCGCTAGCGGATGAGTAGCGGAGAAAAGTTCTCGACGATTGCGTTGCACTCTAATACGTCACTCGCCGACCCGGCCCTCTTCTGCGTGGCCGAGCGGCGGCCAGCGGGTCTGAGCGGCGGCCGAACCGACGTCTCGCTGCCGCGCGCCAAGCGGTGCCGCCTGGAGGCATTCCGACTCTCCGTTGGGCAACTCGCCGTTCGGCTCTCGCGACAGCGCCCGGCCTTTTCCCGGTCGCCGCGGCTAAAACCGCGCCGCGCCGCGCCCTCCGTCGGAGGGCGCGGTGCGCCCCTCGAGAGAGGGAGAGAGAGAGGGAGAGAGAGAGAGAGAGAGAGAGAGAGAGAGAGAGAGAGAGAGAGAGAGAGAGAGAGAGAGAGAGAGTGGGTGGAGGGCAGGCGCATCGAAGGTCCAACGTGGCCTCGCTGGGGCCCTCTGGTCGGAACGTTAACAAAAGCTGGGGTAAACTCGGGCGGTGTACGCCGTGTCGCAGCGCAGCGGACGCACCTGAAACCAGTCGCGTTATTCCCGGGACGTCGACGGAGAAGTGTCGCGAATGCGCGGCGTCGTCGACAGCGGCGGCCGCTTCCGATCGCGTCGGGCGTGCTGCCCGTGCAGCGATGCGCTTTCTCTGCGCCGACCGCTGAGCCGCTCCGCGCTCATTTGGAACGTATGAAATATTTATGAATGCTGCCGCCGCGTTATTATTGCCATGGGGAAAATCGATGCCTCGGGCTTCATTTATTAGCCTGAGCTTTGCTCGCCTAAACCAATGCACATCGATTCGCCATCGGCCGTCGCGAGATCGGGCGCTGGCGAGCGCGCGACTACGGGGAGGGGCGAAGCGCGCTTCGCGGGCCGAGCAGAAAAAAGCACGCGCGTGCCCGGCGGCGGCGGCGGCGCCAGCCAGCGAGTGGCTGGGGCGACGCGACGAGACCACCCCGACGTTTGTCCGCCGCGCGCTCGGCTGCCGCCGGGCCCACCGACGCCGCCGCTCCGCACTCTCGTTTCGCGAGCGCGCTCGACTCGGCGACCGGAAGTTGTCTCCGAGCTCTGCCGCGCGAGCCGCGTGGAGCGCGAGCGCTTCGTTCGAGCTCTGCGCGCGCAGCGCATTTCGGCGAGCAATTTGACGACGACGAAGACGACATCATCGAGGCGCGCTTCGCAGTGGCGATGGCGGAGCTTGCCAATTAGCTGCCGCCGGCGTCGTCGCTGCTGCTGCTGCTGCTGCTGCTGCTGCGGCTGCTGCACGCCTCTTCCGCCGGCCGCCTCTATTCGGCTGCCCGCTGTACAAACGGGGGCTGCTAAATCGGCCTTTGCCTTCGCGCCTACTTTTAGCGCGGCGCTGCGAAATTGCCGCGAAGGAATTCGCGAAGCCGCTCGGTTCATTCGACTGCGACGCCAAGCGTTCGTAGAAGCTGCACCTACCGAAACGAGTAGCCGCGAAATAGCGAGACAGCGTGCGGGAAGGAGCGCCACCTGGGTGGCACCGCAGCGAGCTGTCGGGCGGCGGCGGCGGCGGCGGCGGCGGCGGCGGCGGCGCGAAGATCTGGCGCTGTTGAATTCGTTCGCTACGACGCACAGCGGGCTAATATTGACAGAGACACTTTGTTTTCTCAGCGTGGCTGCAAATCGGCTTACGCTCTCATCCGTCGTATTGTAGGACCGCGGTAAGGCCGATCGGGTAACCAGGCAGGCAGTCGGAGCCGCGATCCACGGAGCTTCGTCTGCTTCCGGCTCCCAGGGCGCCAGCTGCTACGGCCTAGGCGCGTGACTGACGGCGGCGGCGGCGGCGGCGGCGGCTCGATTTAGCAGCCTGAGTATTTCACAAGTAATGAGAATAAAAATATTTAAAAAAAAATTTATATAGCACCTTCAGAGAACTAGATCTTTGTGCGGGCGCTTGGCATGCGGGAAAGGATGTGCAGTCGTTCATTGCGGTTAATTGGTTTCAGACTCTGCCGCGATAGGTGAATTTCCGCGAAGTACGATTCTTTATAAATTGAATGTTTTCGTAACTAGAGCGTATAAAACTTGTTCACGGCCCTCTAATTTGGTTGTAGCATTATTAAAACCCTCCGAACATGAAATAACACCCTTCTAGTCATTATTATACCCGTATTACCCAATATATTAGACAAAGTAAGGGATAATAAGACGTATTAGACGTTAGAAATATCATATTATTAGTGTACATTTAATTACACACACGCGGTTTTTTACAAACAACCACTAACTTATGAATCTAGTGCAATTTGTTCGCTGCGGATGAAGAGATGTACTGCATGGCAAAGAAGCGCAAGGTTACTGCTCTCAGTGAGGCGGCACCTGACGTTGAAGGATTTGTGGGCGTGCTCGAATAAATAGACCAACAGCCCGTACGTACAGTGATTTTAATTTTAATTGCGATGCAGGGATGTGTACTTGACTCAGACAACGGAGCTCGTGCTGTATCATTTTCACCATCTCCATTAACTTTTTAATGAAGATGTTGGAAAAAACCACGATAGAGTGAAGCCGCGAAATTCGAATCGCAAAGTGGCGAGGGACGACTGTATTTCCATTGGGTAGTGATAAATAGTAGTGATATGATATGCTGCATGTCAGCAATACCGGCAGTGTCAGCAATAGGTCGGGTACACAAAGAACAATTCACGCGAACGGTGCTAATGGGAAATTACTGTAAGAGCCTGGTGAGCTCTTAGCTTCTTTTTAAATATCTTCAAGCCAAGGGCTGTCGCGACGTCAGTTGAGAGTGAGTTCTAGGCTTTGGAAGCACCTGAACAGAAGGCAATACCTGCAAAGGATCTGAGGCTGGTTCGAGGCACAGCCAAACAGCTTGAGTCTTAAGAGAGGATGAATGGGGAGTATTTCGGGTAGCTAGGCCGGACTGAAAGAATGTAGGATCTACAAGTGAGTGACAAAACCTTAAAAATCAATAAGCTGCTTGATGGGAGCCTGTGCAGGTCGGTGAGAAGTGATGTGATGTAGCAGCTGCGACTGTAACCGCCATTGTTTACAGGCTAATGGGGGACCGTCTATTAGTTAGTTACAGATGTCGAGATTGGTGTCAAAATGTACGGATCAGCTTGGTTGTTGTATCCTTTGTGAGCTGACTACGCCCCTCAGCAACGGCTCATTACCCTTCTCACCACATAGATGACTCGGCTAACTACCACTCTAATGCGATTATTCATTAACATCATGCTTTATTTGCTTTTTGTTTCTAACCAATCGCTACGTTTGCCGTAATATCCGCCGGTTAATGTACATATACCTATATTCCCATTTTAATAAACCAGTACCAGTTCATATATATATATATATATACGAACTGGTACTGGTTTATTAAAGTGTGAATATATATATATATATATATATATATATATATATATATACAAATATGTAGTCATGATTTGGCCTCGAACTCACACATTTTTTCTCTGGCCTTTGATTAGTTATTGTATAATTAACCGAATACTATTAGACTCATTAAGTAGTGGGTTGTTTCTACGAAACACTCCACCTCAGTGGTTATGAGCCAAGCATCCACCAGAGTCGTTGTGCTGTGAAAGCTAACCGGCCAGAACTTGCGGAGCTCGAGGGCGAGATTTTTTCATTGCCAACGGCATCTGGAGAATCTGCCGTAAGTGGAGAGTAGAAAAGGCAGTCCATCGGTGGACGCAAGGCCCGGGGCCTTGACAGACGATTGCCGAACGCTTGGGCGTTTGTAAGGCCCGGGGCCTTGAGGCTTGCCGACAGACGATTGCCGAACGCTTGGGCGTTTGCGGCACGCTACCGATGAATCGGACTGAACTCTTGCATCGCCACAATGGTAGCGGCTAAGACTTCGAGGAGGAAGGTGGAATCGATATATTTATTTCGAAAAGCCTGATAAATAGACTTCCTACACGAGTAGCTTGCACAGCTTCGGATGCCCCTGTCAGCGGGCCATGATGGACCACACCAATCAAGTGAAGGCTCATCA